>BSBK01001410.1:1255000-1761566 GCA_027943335.1 Chamaecyparis obtusa | reverse complement strand
TCTCTCTCTCTCTCTTCTCTCTCTCTCTCTCTCTCTCTCTCTCTCTATCTATCCATCCATCTACTTCTCTAACCTAGATCTCTTTATTACCTTCACTTTCAACCCTCTCCCCTGCCTCTCTCTCTCTCTCCCCTTCTCTCTAACCCTCTCTCTCTCTCTATCTACTTCTCTTACCTGAGATCTCTTCTTGTAACCTTCTCTCTCAACCCTCTCTCTCTCTCTCCCTGCCTTCTCTCTAACCTATCTCTCTGTCTATCTAGATCTATCTATCTACTTCTCTTACCCTAGACCACTTTCTTACCTTCTCTATTAACCCTCTCTCTATCTATCTATCTATCTATCTATTTATCTAACCCTATATCTCTTTCTTACCCTCTCTTGAGAAACCCTCTCCTCCTGCCTCTCTCTCTCTCTCTCCCCTCTCTCCTTCTCTCTCCCTCTCTACTTCTCTTACCCTGGATCTCTTTCTTACCTTCTCTCTCAACCCTCTCCCCTATTTCTCTCTCTCTCTCACCCCTCCTCTTCCTCTCACTATCTCTCTATCTCCCCTCTCTCTATCCTTATCTATATTCTTCTCTTATCCCAACTCCGTCTACCCCTCCCTTGTTACCCCTCTCCTTCTCTCTCTCTATCTACTTCTCTTACCCTTGATCTCTTTCTTACCTTCTCTCTCAACCCTCTCCCCTACCTCTATCTCTCTCGCCCCTCTCTCTCTCTCTCTCTCTCTCTCTCTCTCTCTCTCTCTCTCTCTCTCTCTCTCTCACTCTCTCTCTCTCTCCTCTCTCTCTCTCTCTCTCTCTCTCTCTCCTCTCTCTCTCTCTCTATCGATCTACTTCTATTACCCTAGATCTCTCTCTATTCTTCTCTTATCCCATCTCTCTCTGTCTCTCTGTCTCTCTCTCTCTCCCCTTCTCTCTAACCCTCTCTCTCTCTCTCTCTCTCTCTCTCTCTCTCTCTCCTCTCTCTCTCTCTCTCTCTCTCTCTCTCTCTCTCTCTCTCTCTCCTTCTCTCTCCCCTTCTCTCTAACCCTATATCTTTCTCTTACCTTCTCTCTCACCTCTCCCCCCTTTTCATTTCTCAAGCTCTCTCTCTTTCGTCCCTATATATATATATATATATATATATATCTTTCCTTCTCTCTTATGTCTCTCTCTCTCTCTCTATCCACTTCTCTTACCCTAGAACTCTTTTTTACCTTCTCTCTTAACCCTCTCTGTCTATCTATATATTTATCTTACCCCTATAATCTCTCTTACCTTCTCTTTCAACCCTCTCCCCTGCCTCTCACTCTCTCTCTCTCTACTTCTCTTACCCTAGATATATTTCTTACCTTCTCTCTTAACCCTATCTCTCTATCTATCTACTTATCTTACCCTATATCTCTTTCTTACCTTCTCTCTCAACTTTCTCCCCTGCCTCTCTCTCTCTCTCGCTTGCTCCTCTCTCTCTATCTACTTCTCTTACCCTAGATCTCTTTCTTACCTTCTCTCTTAACCTCTCCCTTTCTCTATCTACTTATCTCACCCTATATCTCTTTGAACTTTCCTTCTCTCTCAATCCTCTCCCCTGCCTCTCACTCTCTCTCTCTCTCTCTCCCTCTCTCCTCTCTCTCTATCTCTCTCCTATCTACTTCTCTTACCCTAGATCTCTTTCTTACCTTCTCTCTCAACCCTTTCCCTCTGCCTCTCTCTCTCACCCCTCCTCTTCCTCTCACTGTCTCTATATCTCCCCTTTCTCTATCCTTATCTCTATTCTTCTCATAACCCATCCCCCTCTACCTCTCCCTCATTACCCCTCTCTATCTATCTATCTATTTCTCTTACCCTATATCTCTTTCTTACCTTTTCTCTTACCTCTCCCCCTTTGCATCTCTCTCTCTCCCCCTACTCTATATATCTACTTCTCTTACCTATATCTCTTTCTTACCTTCTCTCTTAAACCCTCTCCCTCTCTCTATCTACTTATCTCACCCTCTATCTCTTTGAACTTACCCTCTCTCTCAACCCTCTCCACTGCCTCTCTCTCTCTCTCTCTCTCTCTCTCTCTCCCTCATTACTCCCCCCCCCTCTCTCTCTTGTATGATTCATTATGATCCCTTAACACCTCTTTAACATTATAGGACATATCAATGAGTCCCAAGACCCCATATGACCCTTAGGGCCCCTAAGGGTTGCATGGGGTCCTAAGAACCACTTTACACCCCTCATGACTCCTTATACCCCTTAGGACCTCTTGAGAACAACATGATGTATTCCTATCGGTGCTATGGGGTTATAAGGGGGTCATAGGATTGATTATGATCTCTTAACACCTCTTTGATATCCTAGGACATATCAATGAGTCCCAAGACCCCATATGACCCTTAGAACCCCTAAGGTTCACATGGGTTCCTAAGAACCACTTTACACCCCTTACGACTCCTTATGACCCTCTATGACCAATTAGGACCCTTTACAGACCCTAAGGGTCACATGGGGTCCTAAGAACAACTTTACACCCCTTACAACTCCTTATGACCCTCTACGACCAATTAGGACCCTTTACAGACACCTAAGGGTCCACATGAGGTCCTAAGAACCACTTTACACCCCTTACGACTCCTTATGACCCTCTACAACCAATTAGGACCCTTTACAGACACCTAAGGGTCACATGGGGTCCTAAGAACCACTTTACACCCCTTACGACTCCTTATGACCCTCTACAACCAATTAGGACCCTTTACGGACACTTAAGGGTCACATGGGGTCCTAAGAACCACTTTACACCCCTCATGATTCCTTATGACCCTCTACAACCAATTAGGACCCTTTACGGACACCTAAGGGTCACATGGGGTCCCTAAGAACCACTTTACACCCCTTACGACTCCTTATGACCCTCTACGACCAATTAGGAACCTTTACGAACACTTAAGGGTCACATGGGGTCCTAAGAACCACTTTACACCCCTTACGACTCCTTATGACCCTCTATGACCAATTAGGACCCTTTACAGACACCTAAGGGTCACATGGGGTCCTAAGAACCACTTTACACCCCTTATGACTTCTTATGACCCTCTACAACCAATTAGGACCCTTTACGGACACCTAAGGGTCACATGGGGTCCTAAGAACCACTTCACACACCCTTACGACTCCTTATGACCCTCTACGACCAATTAGGACCCTTTACGGACACCTAAGGGTCACATGGGGTCCTAAGAACTGCTTTACACCCCTTACGACTCCTTATGACCCTCTACGACCAATTAGGACCCCTAAGGACCACTTAAAACCCCTTATTCGTTAACTTTCTCGCACTCTCCTCTCTCTCTCTCTCTCAGTCTCTCAGTCACCCCTCTATCTCTCTTTGTCTCTTTATCGCGTCTCTCTCTCTCTCTCTCCCTTTCTCCCCCCATCTATCTCTCTTTCATTTCTAGAAAGGGCGTGCGCCAAAAAGGGCGTACGCCCTATTTGGCGCACGCCCTTTGTAGAAAGCCCAAAAATGGCAAAAAACCCAAGAATCCCGTGAAGGAGGCCCACTTTTACTGTATTCTATTTGGAACACGCAGTTTGCACAACAAATATTCACTTTCATGGTATTGGAGGTCAAAAAGAAGACTATTTTATCAACTTGGACCACCTTTTGTTGCAAGGTCAACATTGTGGTGCAAAAAACAACCTTTATTTAGCAAATTTGACATATTTCAAGGTAAGTTTTATTTGTTCTTGCATGCCAAAATGTGAATAAATCCTTTTTATTTTATTTCATATTATATGGACTTGTGGAAAGCATAAATAGACATGTATTGGACTATAGTTGTATTATAATTTGATATATATAAATTGTAATACTTTTATATTATGTTATGACTTATTATAATAGATTGATTAAAAAAACCATAATTGTTGTATTAGATTGATATTTTATAATGTGTAAATTTTAATGAATTTCAATGTATATATAGATCTTATTCATCATGCCGAGAAAATGACCTAAGATTCAAACACCCGAAGAGCATGAAATAGAGAAAGAGAAGAAAAGAGAAAGAATGAGACAACTTCACGAACAATGACTTTTGCAGCCCATACAAGAAGAATTACCTAATAGGAGAGAATTGAAATTGGAAACACAAAGGAACCGAATGAGAAAGTTGCATGCAATAAGACAATTGAATTATGAAGGGGTGAGTATATCATCTATTGGATCACAAGTTGAAGGGATGCCATCATCCAATGTTGGAGGTGCACATGAATTATCTAATGTTGAAGACATCACACACTCTACACCTCAAAGTGTAGCCACACCATCGTATTATGTTGAAGGCACACCATTAGCTACATTCGAAGGAATAGACACATCATTGCATCATTGTGAAGGCACCTCATTTTTCTGAAGGTGTAGGAATCACACCATTGCATTGTGTTGAAGAAACACCATATTCATCTCAAGTCGGTGAAGGTCCATCTTCCACATCTCAATTTGAAGGCACATCATCTTCGGTCGAAGGTACACAATTCAGCCCTAACATTGTTGACGTTCCCAATGTTGAGCCTACACAACAATTGAGAAAACCTCCTAGAGTTTTGCATAGAAAGCCTAAATATTTGATTGATATTGACACTAATATTTTGAAACCAATGCCTGACAAGATTCCCAAGCGCACTTGTCAAAGATATACTAACCGAATTTGGAGGATATTTTTTGAGAATTTGAATGTCATAGGAAGATGTCAATTGTTTGTTGAAATGATGAGAAATCTGAAATTTAGGCCTATAATGAAGATTATTGGGTTAAGAATAGATGACACCTCCACTGAAAAAGCTATTGTAAAGAATCTAATGGATGCATATGAGACCATGGGTTCTACATCACGCACGACAGATAGTAATGTCACACAACGTGTGATAACATCAACAATAGTAAGCAATCAAATGAAGAAGTCTCGACTCATTAGAAAGACAAGTAAATCATTGAAAATAAGTAGAAGGTCTCTAATGAGAGCCGTGGAAAGGCGTCAAAGAGTGGAAGATTCAAATAGCAATGAACTATGGGCTTTTTCCGGTAGATTGCCACAGAAAGACAAAGACATTGTTGAAGCTTTGAAATCCTTCATTGAAAATTTTTGGAAGAATAATACACGAGTATCCTCAAATTAAAATTAGTCAAAGATTTTTTGAAATGGCTAAACCTTTTTATGTCAAGATAAATCACACACGCACAACTTGTTGTTGTAGAGTACATATTGAATTTTCTAACCATTATACTATCTATCGGCATATATGTGTACGTTTGCATGCTAACAATGTCTTGCAGGAGTGTAACATAAAGGAGCCACCTAGATCTTCAAGGGAATTGATAGCTACCATTTTATGTCATAGACTGGACGGACAACAATTTCACAAACTATCATGTTTGAATTGTACATGTGTACATTGTGGTAATTTGCAAGATTTACCTATTTGTCAGCATATGGAAAGTAGTCATGCAATTGGGAATGAAATAGTAGAATTTGGAAAATATAAGACCATTGCATATGCTCTAAAAGATGGAAAAGAGGCAAAAAGATGTGATTTAGTAATTGACAGGATTCTGGTGTATCAATTCATGGATATATTTTTGCGGGAAAATTGTGTATGAATATGCAATGCATACACATAGAGCACGATGGTTGGATACACAATTCAAGTTATGCAAGGACACTTTTCCGATTGATACAATTGTTTCAGTTGTGGACTTTACTGAAAAATACACTTTGCAACCACAAAATGAGGTACAATCATAGTATTACAACTCTCAACAGGTTGCTATATTTGTTCATATAGCATACTTGCATGCACCTGAGAGTACAGAGGAAAATAGGAAGATATTGAGGGAGTACCATTTTTATATGAGCGATGATCGCTCACATTCTACAGAGTTTGTACATGGTTGCTTTAGTTTGTTTTATGGTGATTTGGCAAATAGGAGCATACCATATCGTCGACACATCATATGGTTGGATAATTGTACATCCCAATTCAAGAATTCTCATATGTTTTATTGGTTGAGCAGGATGCACAAGAACACTGATATTCAATATATGTGGAATTTCACTGAGGCGGGCCATGGAAAGGGAGAGCATGATGGTGCGGGAGCATGTATAAAAAGAGCTTTAGCACGTGAAGAATTAAGGTATGAGGGGGGAGAAAACTTATCAAATGCAAGATGTATTGTCAACTGGTGTAATGCCACAATGGGCCTAGGTAAGGAAGGTGAGTCAACAGTTCATAGACTTTTTTGGTTGATTGATGAAACTAACATTGCACCATATGAGGATTGTTGTACAGTAACAGGATCAAGTGAGCTACACTCTTTTAGAATTTGTAATGCAGGTTCATGGATGGTATACACACGACATATGGCATGCTTTTGTTCATCTTGTGCAGAGGAGAATTGGGATGAGTGCGACTCAAAGGAATGGGTTGATGAATGGTCTATAAGACCTTTGAGCCCACTTGACTCCTATTGTCTGCCAACAGCATTGCAACTAGGGGACATGGCAACATCTATTGACTTTGACCATTTTTCAGATATAGTACAACCAGGTAAATTGTCCATTTATATAGTTTATCTAAACTATTTTGGATATTAATGTACTGAATATGTCTACGTTGTTGCAGGTCATGTTTTTGCAATTATTGCACTTGAATACAATGACGAAGGGATAGATTATTATTTATGTCGTTGTGTTGAGGCCAAAAAGAAATTGGATGTTGCAGTTGTAGATGGTGAAGGATTACAATACCCTATAGGAGCAGTTGTTGTAACAGGAACATGGCTTAGACGATATGGTATGAAGAACTCTAAGTTGTGGTTGTTCGAGGACTGGGAGACACACAGGAAGATTCTACATTATTCAAACCTTGTTGTTGCTTCGAATGTTACTTTGATCAGATATGGGGGCAGGTTAGTGAAAATAACTCTTTGGAAGGTTCCCGAGTTAGAGCATGAGGCAATACTTAACACACTAAAGGTTAAGGTAGATCCAACTGGTTCAATGGACTAAATTGGGCTGTACTAAAATGTTGTAATATGTGTTCAACTGTACTATTTGTTTCTCTGACAAAGTTAGCTTCTATGGTACATACCCCATGTGTATAGAGGGAAGTTTGTGATTGTAATGATAATGCAATGCTGCATATTTTTTGGGGCAATGCCAGAGGTTTTCTCCACTCAGCTCTTTCCTACCAGCGCCTTTATTGAGCTGAGTTGTAAACATGTTTCATAATATTAATAAAAAAAGAAACATGTTTACAATAATTTCTTAGCATTTTTATGGTGTTTTATCCAATGCAAAACTGTGTAATTTTTATGTGACTAATGATGGGACAGAAATAAGATTTTTTCTTAGATCAAATCTCCTCAAAACATGTTAGATCAGATTTCCTCTTGTTTCCACTATGGATTTATGAAATCCATGCATAGTATGACCTTCTAACCCTAGGGATGGATCCAATAAAATGTATATTGACAACATAACATGAAATAAGGAAGGTACAATGAGTTTTGTTGCAAGAAAGTGGAGGAGAGCTGCCCAATGCATGCTTTGGGTGCACTTGGAAGGTGGGAACCATGACACAAACAGGGATTTTGCTTAAGAAGACAATGACCTAAGGATGTTCACAAACTCCTTAAATGGTGTAACACAACCAAAACAAGGGTTTCCTACTCCAAAAAAATCCTTTAGAAAGTTTACAAACTCAATCAAACTTTGGTGCCTTTTGGGCTTTAGGGACACTAGGCCTAAATCTAGCCTTTAACTAGAATTCTTCACCAGTGGACTTCCTAACCACTCCCAAGCATTTAGATGGTCCTCATATGACCTAAGGATGCTAAACCAACTCTTGGTTTGGTCCCTTTACAACCATACCATAGAAAACTAGACCTGCACCCACTTTTCCTTATAGCCCTCTCAACATAGATTTTCTATTCTAACTTTTTCACAATTGAGTATCTTGACACAAACAGGGCATTTTCAGACACCCATTTAGAGGTTATGTAAGATCCCAAAGCCTTGTCTTCCAACTCCAATCCAGCACCACCTAACTCTCACCTTGTACACAGACCTAATTGGCCTAATTAGGCTTGGTTTACAAAGGAAGTGTGAGGTATAGGGTTCTTGGAACTGGTAGCTCAAGTAGTGACAAAATCTCTTCAGTGCACATGTACACTAACAACAAAAATTTAGATAAAGAAGTAACAAGTGTTGTGGAATTATCCAGAGAGCAATGTGAAATGAAGCCTCAAATTGGTTCATTAGTAGGCAAAGAATTTGGTCATGCACTTCATTCTAGCACCATAAATATTTCTATTAGAAATGACTATCTGTCAATGGCCTTGCATTTACGGGACTTGGGCATTATCATTGAAAGGTAAGTTCGTTGCCACCTTTGGCAAGGCAGTCTCACTCCTCATTTTACAATAAAGGGTAGCCATCTATGGTCTAAGGTTTTAATTCAGCTAACAAGTGGAGAGCTTCTCAAGGTACTGATCTCTTTCATAGAGAAGTTCCTGCTTCATCTCAAGGTTCTTGTTTAGGTGACCAACTCCTTCGAGGTCCACAAATAGACCCATTAATTGGTAAAAGGGTAGATGCAATTTTGGAAAGAGTATCCCAATTGAAGAGTAATGGAAATTCCAGTGAGCATGAAGTTATTGCAGATACAATGGGTGTATCTCCTCCACTGACAAATATAACTACTTCTAGAGACTTGAGTTTAAATGGAAACTGTCTGTTCCCAAACATGCCCCAGTTGAGCAGATGAACCAGATGTTGCTTGAGTAAAGAAGATAGTGGTTTATTAAAGCATCTGCATTATCCCACTTGCTATCAGTTACTACTTTTTGAGCAGCTTGCTAGCTGCTTCTATGCAGGATTTCTATAATATATAATGTCCTCATGCAAGTACATGCCATGCACAATCGTTCCAACCCCACCGACGACTCCGTGCTGAAGTGTCCATCAAGGTCCCTTAAGCATGAAATTGACAATCTTTGTCAGGTCGTATCTCAGAGCTCGTGTGAGATAGCATGGATCCATCAATTGATACGAGACCATATTGTCGAGGCCTACAAAAGCCTATCTCAGTTTTTGGAGATTCAATTTTGTTTAAATTCGGCAACACATTCTTGGTCGGTGTTAGAACTCAAAGTGTTCCTCAGCTGAAACGACCAACATTGCGTATCTTTCCAACCATCGGTCATAGCCTCGAACCGTCAGTTCCAATAGCTCTGAACGGCTGAGTAAACACTAGTGGCAACCTCATTCGGCACCCACAGTCATTCGATCCCCGCCGACGACTCCGTGCTGAAGTGTCCCTCAAGGTCCCTTAAGCATGAAATCGGTGATCTTTGCGGGGTCATATCTCAGAGCTCGATCAATGTAGAATCAATTCATTAGGTGCTACGGGAACGTGTTGTTAGGGCCTACAAAAGCCTATCTCAATTTTTAGAGATTCAACTTATTTTAAATTCGGCAACACATTCTCGGTCAGTGTCAGAATTCAAAGTGTTCCTTAGTTGAAATGGTCAACATTGTGTATCCTTCGAACCGTCGGTCATAGCATCGAACCGTCAGTTCCAACAGCTCTGAATGGCCAGGTAAACTCTAGTGGAAACCTCGTTCACCATGCATAGTCGTTCGAACCCCGCCGACGACTCCGTGTTGAAGTGTCCCTCAAGGTCCCTTAAGCTTGAAATCAGCAATCTTTGCGGGGTCATATCTCGGAGCTCGATCGACATAGAATCGATTCATCAGGTGCTATGGGAATGTGTTGCTAGGGCCTACAAAAGCCTATCTCAATTTTTAGAGATTCAACTTATTTTAAATTCGGCAACACATTCTCGGTCGGTGTCAGAACTCAGTGTTCCTCAGCTGAAACGGTCAACGTTGCGTATCTTTCCAACCGTCGGTCGTAGCATCGAACCGTCAGTTCCAATAGCTCCGAATGGCCAGGTAAACGCTAGTGGCAACCTCGTTCACCACGCATAGTCGTTCAAACCCCGCCGACAACTCCGTGCTGAAGTGTCCCTTAAGCATGAAATCAGAGATCTTTGTGGGGCCATATCTCGGAGCTCGTGCAATGTAGAATTGATTCGTCAAGTGCTACAAGACCGTGTTGCTAGGGCCTACAAAAGCCTGTCTCAATTTTTAGAGATTCAACTTATTTTAAATTCGGCAACACATTCTCGATCGGTGTCAGAACTCAAAGTGTTCCTCAGCTGAAACGGTCAACGTTGCGTATCTTTCCAACCGTTGGTCGTAGCATCAAACCGTCAGTTCCAACAGCTCTGAATGGCCGGGTAAATGCTAGTGGCAACCTCATTCACCATGCACAATCATTCGAACCCCGCCGATGACTCCGTGCTGAAGTGTCCCTCAAGGTCCCTTAAGCATGAAATCAACGATCTTTGCAGGGTCATATCTGGGAGCTCGTGCGATGTAGAATTGATTTGTTAGGTGCTACGAGACCGTGTTGCCGAGGCCTACAAAATCCTCTCTTAGTTTTCAAAGATTCAACTTATTTTAAATTTGGCAACACATTCTCGGTCAGTGTCAAAACTCGAAGTGTTCCTCAGCTAAAACGGTCAATGTTGCATATCTTTCCAACCGTCGGTCGTAGCATTGAAAAATCAGTTCCAACAGCTCCGAATGGCTGGGTAAACGCTAGTGGCAACCTCATTCGGCACCCACAATGATTCGATCCCCGCCGACAACTTCATGCTGAAGTGTCCCTCAAGGTCCCTTAAGCATGAAATCAGATATCTTTGTAGGGTCATATCTTGGAGCTCGTGTGACGTAGAATTGATTCGTCAGGTGCTACAGGACCATGTTGCTGAGGCCTACAAAAACCTATCTCAAATTTCAGAGATTCAACTTATTTTAAATTTGGCAACACATTCTCGATCGGTGTCAGAACTCAAAGTGTTCCTCAGCTGAAATGGTCAACGTTGTATATCTTTCCAACCGTCGGTCGTAGCATCAAACAATCAGTTCCAACAGCTCCGAATGGCTGGGTAAACGCTAGTGGCAACCTTGTTTGGCACCCACAATGATTCGATCCCCGCCGACGACTCTGTGCTGAAGTGTCCCTCAAGGTCCCTTAAGCATGAAATCGACGATCTTTGCGGGGTCATATCTCAGAGCTTGATCAACGTAGAATCGATTCATTAGGTGCTACGGGAATGTGTTGCCAGGGCCTACAAAAGCCTGTCTCAGTTTTTAGAGATTCAACTTATTTTAAATTCGGCAACACATTCTCGGTCAGTGTCAGAACTCAAAGTGTTCCTCAGCTGAAACGGTCAACATTGCATATCTTTCCAACCGTCGGTCGTAGCATCAAACCATCAGTTCCAATAGCTCCAAATGGCCAGGGAAACACTAGTGGCAACCTCGTTCAGCACCCACAGTCGTTTGAACCCCGCCGACGACTCCGTGTTGAAGTGTCCCTCAAGGTCCCTTAAGCATGAAATCGGTGATCTTTGTGGGGTCATATCTCAGAGCTCGTGCAACATAGAATCAATTCGTTAGGTGCTACGGGACCGTGTTGCTGGGGCCTACAAAAGCCTATCTCATTTTTCAGAGATTCAACTTATTTTAAATTCGGCAACACATTCTCAGTCCGTGTCAAAACTCAAAGTGTTCCTCAGCTGAAATGGTCAACGTTGCGTATCTTTCCAACCATCGGTCGTAGCATCGAACCATCAGTTCCAATAGCTCTGAATGGCTGGGTAAACACTAGTGGCAACCTCGCTCACCACGCACAGTCATTCGAACCCTACTGACAACTCTGTGTTGAAGTGTCCCTCAAGGTCCCTTAAGCATGAAATCAGTGATCTTTGCGGGGTCATATCTTGGAGCTCGTGCAATGTAGAATCGATTTGTCAGGTGCTACAAGACCATGTTGCTGGGGCCTACAAAATCCTCTCTCAGTTTTTAGAGATTCAACTTATTTTAAATTCAGCAACACATTCTCAGTCGGTGTCAGAACTCAAAGTGTTCCTCAGCTGAAACAGTCAATGTTGCGTATCTTTCGAACCGTCGGTCGTAGCATCAAACCGTCAGTTCCAACAGCTTCGAATGGCCGGGTAAACACTAGTGGCAACCTCATTCACCACACACAATCGTTCGAACCCCGCCGACGACTCCGTGTTGAAGTGTCCCTCAAGGTCCCTTAAGCATGAGATCGGCGATCTTTACAGGGTCATATGTCGGAGCTCGTACGATGTAGAATTGATTCGTCAGGTGCTATAAGACCGTGTCTGAAAATGCCTTGATTTTATCAGGATACTTAGTGGTTCAAAAGTTAGAGTAGAAAACCTCTATTAGGAAGGCTACAAGGAAAAGTTCGTGCAGGTCTAGTTCACTATGGTACGGTCTTGATGGGAATGAACCAGTTGTTATTTAAGAGGCCTTAGGTCAAATGAGGACCATTTACATGCTTGGGAGTGGTCAAGAAGTCCACTAGTGAAGAGTTTCAGCAATAAGTCACTTTTAGGCCTAGTTTCCCTAAAGCCAAAAAGACATTGAACTTAGATTAAGTGTCTAACTTTGCAAAGGGAGTTTATTGGGATAGAAAATCACTTAATTGATTGTGTTACACCATTCTAAGAGATTGAGAATACCCTTAAGTCATTATAGGTGATTGGTGAATTGTGGGAGTCAAGTGAAGGGCACACTACTTTTCGGCTGTCACCTCTGCATTAAATTAGATCTGTGCCCAAGGTGAGTGTTAGGTGGTGGTGGAGTGGAGTTGGAAAACAAGGCTTTGGGATATTAAATAACTTCCAAATGGGTGTCTAAAAATATCCTGATTGTGTCAAGATACCAAGTTGTGAAGAAGTTAGAGTGGAAAATTGAGGTTGAGAAGGCTACAAGGAAATTGGCGTGCAGGTCTAGTTTGCTATGGTATGGTTGTAAAGGGAACAAACCAAGAGTTGTTTTAGAGTCCTTATGTCATATGAGGACTGTTGACATGCTTGGGAGTGGTCAGGAAGTCCACTGATGAAGAGTTCTAACTAAAGGCTAGGTTTAGGCCTAGTGTCCCTAAAGCCAAAAGGGCATTGAAGTTTGATTGAGTGTATAAAATTGCAAAGGGAGTTTGTTGGGATAGAAATCCATTTTATTGGTTGTGTTACACCATTGTAAGAGCTTGGGAACACCCTTAAGCCTTTGTAGTTGGTTGGTGAGTTGTGGGAGCTAAAAGAAGGGAACTCCACTTTCTTGTTGTAACCTCTGCATTAGTTCTCATTTAGGTGACAAAATCCTTCGAGGTCCACAAATAGACCCATTAATTTCCCAAATTGGTTCGTTAGCAAGCAAAGAATTTGGTCATGCACTTCATTCATGCATCAGGCCCTAGTCTGAATTTGTGGAGGATTCAGTCTAGCTAATAGGAGAAAGTTGTAAATGACTGCATAGAATTGTTAAGTGAATGAAGTAAGAGTGTTTTTGAGTTATTTGGGGTTAGACTAGAACATCTAGAGCACTGTACCAGTTCCAAGATCCCTACACCTTACACCTCCTTTGTAAACCAAGCCTAATTAGGCTAATTAGGTCTGTGTACCAGGTGGAAGTTAGGTGGTGCTGGATTGGATTTGGAAGACAAGGCTTTGGAAGCTTACATAACTTCCAAATGGGTGTCTGAAAATGCCCTAATTTTATCAAGATACGTAGTGGTTCAAAAGTTAGATTAGAAAACCTCTATTAGGAAGGCTACAAGGAAAAGTGCGTGCAGGTCTAGTTCACTATGGTATGGTCTTGATGGGAATGAACCAGTTGTTATTTTAGAGGCCTCAGGTCAAATGAGGACTATTTACATGCTTGGGAGTGGTCAGGAAGTCCACTGGTGAAGAGTTTCAGCAATAAGTCACTTTTAGGCCTAGTTTCCCTAAAGTCAAAAAGACATTGAACTTAGATTAAGTGTCTAACTTTGCAAAGGGAGTTTATTGGGATAGAAAATCACTTAATTGATTGTGTTACACCAACCTAAGATATTGAGAATACCCTTAAGTCATTACAAGTGATTGGTGAATTGTGGGAGTCAAGTGAAGGGCACACTACTTTCCGGCTGTCACCTTTGCATTAAATTAGGTCTATGTCCAAGGTGAGTGTTAGGTGGTGCTGGATTGGAGTTGGAAAACAAGGCTTTGGGATCTTAAATAAATTCCAAATGGGTGTCTAAAAATATCCTGATTGTGTCAAGATACCAAGTTGTGAAGAAGTTAGAGTGGAAAATTGAGGTTGAGAAGGCTACAAGGAAATTGGTGTGCAGGTTTAGTTTGCTATGGTATGGTTGTAAAGGGAACAAAACAAGAGTTTTTTCAGAGTCCTTAGGTCATATGAGGACCATCTACATGCTTGGGAGTTGTCAGGAAGTCCATTGGTGAAGAGTTCTAACTAAAGGCTTGGTTTAGGCCTAGTGTCCCTAAAGCCAAAAGGGCATTGAAGTTTGATTGAGTGTATAAAATTGCAAAGGGTGTTTGTTGGTATAGAAATCCATTTTATTGGTTGTGTTACACCATTGTAAGAGCTTGGGAACACCCTTAAGCCTTTGTAGTTGGTTGGTGAGTTGTGGGAGCTAAAAGAAGGGAACTCCACTTTCTTGTTGTAACCTCTGCATTAGTTCTCGTTTAGGTGACCAACTCCTTCGAGGTCCACAAATAGACCCATTAATTTCCCAAATTGGTTCGTTAGCAGGCAAAGAATTTGGTCATGCACTTCATTCATGCATCAGGCCCTAGTCTGAATTTGTGAGAGGATTCAGTCTAGCTAATAGGAGAAAGTTGTAAATGACTGCATAGAATTGTTAAGTGAATGAAGTAAGAGTGTTTTTGAGTTATTTGGGGTTAGAGAAGAACATCTGGAGCACTGTACCAGTTCTAAGAACCCTATACCTTACACCTCCTTTGTAAACCAAGCCTAATTAGGCCAATTAGGTCTGTGTACCAGGTGGAAGTTAGGTGGTGCTGGATTGGATTTGGAAGACAAGGCTTTGGAAGCTTACATAACTTCCAAATGGGTGTCTGAAAATGCCTTGATTTTATCAAGATACGTAGTGGTTCAAAAGTTAGAGTAGAAAACCTCTATTAGGAAGGCTACAAGGAAAAGTGTGTGCAGGTCTAGTTCACTATGGTACGTTCTTGATGGGAATGAACCAGTTGTTATTTCAGAGGCCTTAGGTCAAATGAGGACCATTTACATGCTTGGGAGTGGTCGGAAAGTCCACTGGTGAAGAGTTTCAGCAATAAGTCACTTTTAGGCCTAGTTTCCCTAAAGCCAAAAAGACATTGAACTTAGATTAAGTGTCTAACTTTGCAAAGGGAGTTTATTGGGATAGAAAATCACTTAATTTATTGTGTTACACCATCCTAAGAGATTGGGAATAACCTTAAGTCATTACAAGTGATTGGTGAATTGTGGGAGTCAAGTGAAGGGCACACTACTTTTCAGCTGTCACCTCTGCATTAAATTAGGTCTGTGTCCAAGGTGAGTGTTAGGTGGTGCTAGAGTGGAGTTGGAAAATAAGGCTTTGGGATCTTAAATTTTATACACTTAAAAATGGCTTCATTAATTAATTAAATATTTATTATTTAATTACTATTGACTTGATAAATTAATTAAATATTTATTATTTAATTAATATTTATTTCTTCTATTTATTAAGTAAATTATTCAATTTATTTAATAAATTCACTATAGTCTAATTCTATATCCTAAGTGTTCTAAATAGTCTATTAAAGTGATTTAATTAAATACACAATCACCTAAATATGACTAAGTCTTCTAATTCACTTCATCCACCTAGTCACCTGACACATCACCTTGGCTAAAATAAATAATTATTATTAATTATTTATTCATATTTATCTTCACCCACACATGTCCTATTCTTAAGGGCTATGCGGCCTCATAGGACTTGGTCTCATGACCACATGTCCTCTCAACAACCAAGTCAAGAGACATTCCCTATTCCTAAGGGGCTTCTCAAGCCACCTCTAAGGGTCAAGGGTGACTCATAGGACACTTGTGCAAAGAGTCCTCATGAGAAAAAGGTCTCTCCCTCTTTCTCTCTTTGGTCTTTGTGAGACACTTGACATGTGTCTTTCCCTTCCACCTTCTTCTCCTCCATGTCAATGTGAGAGGAACATCATCCCTATTCTTCCTCTCACATTCCAACTACATCCCCCTTTCTCTCAACTCCTTCAATCAAGTCTTCCACCTTTCATTCTCAACTGTAGGATTGTGCCACCTAGGCCTAGATCCTCCAAAACTCTATAAAAGGAGCCTCATTTCTCATTTAATAGCTAATAGGCATTTTTGATAACAAGCATTCAAGCATCCAAGCATTCAAGCAATCAAGCATTCCATAGCAATCACCATTTCATTTGCATTTCATCCATTAGTTTGCATAAGCTATTGTGCATACAATTTCATTCAATCTCCACATTTTGGTAGCATCTTGGGAGAAGGCTTCATTTTGAAAATCTGAGAGCTCAACATCTTCAAGAAATCAAAGCTAGGAGGACAATGGAGACAAGCTGCATGGTAGGTGAAGGTAATTAAATTAGTTTCATCATTTCATAGTTACTTTGCATTCTTCATTGTGTTTGCATTAGATAGATTCATTGGCTTTAATAGTTAATTTATCATTTCTAGTTGTTAGACATCTAATTTGCATACAAATAACTTCCAAATGGGTGTCTAAAAATATCCTGATTGTGTCAAGATACCAAGTTGTGAAGAAATTAGAGTGGAAAATTGAGGTTGAGAAGGCTACAGGGAAATTGGTGTGCAGGTCTAGTTTGCTATGGTATGGTTGTAAAGGGAACAAACCAAGAGTTGTTTCAGAGTCCTTATGTCATATGAGGACCATCTACATGCTTCGGAGTGGTCAGGAAGTCCACTGGTGAAGAGTTCTAACTAAAGGCTAGGTTTAGGCCTAGTGTCCCTAGAGCCAAAAGGGCATTGAAGTTTGATTGAGTGTATAAACTTGAAAAGGGAGTTTTTTGGGATAGAAATCCATTTTATTGGTTGTGTTACACCATTGTAAGAGCTTGGGAACACCCTTAAGCCTTTGTAGTTGGTTGGTAAGTTGTGGGAGCTAAAAGAAGGGAACTCCACTTTCTTGCTGTAACCTCTGCATTAGTTCTCATTTAGGTGACCAACTCCTTCGAGGTCCACAAATAGACCCATTAATTTCCCAAATTGGTTCGTTAGTAGGCAAAGAATTTATCGAATGTCTTGTAATTTAAATGAAGAATTTTGGTGCAGGAGCACCTCTCCAAAAACCTAAGTCCACCTTGGAACCAAATGAAGGTAGTGGATCTAAAGAATTCCTAAAAGTGAATTGGGATATATTAAGGCCAATAATGGCAATATCTAATAAACAATTTAATTTAAATATTATAAGTCCTAGAAGTCCTGGCAAAGGACTTAGTTTTTCCTTGCAAAATCTTATTTTTTTGATGTTTGGTTGATTGTTTTGGGTTTGGAATAGAATTGTGGGTGATATAATAACATCATAACATCATTTTTCATCTGTATTGGATGATTATATAATCTATTTTGCTTCAGATTTGGAAAGTTGTTGTAGGTGGACATAGTGGTGCATTGAAATAACTCCATTTTGGTCTTTTTGATGATATAATGGGCCATTCAATGAATGTAATTGCTGTTTCTCATTGCTGTAATGTGCATATGAAAACATAAACATTTTGTAGTCAATTTTGAAATTTGAAATGAATAACCAATTTACTATGAAAGCATGGACAACAATGTAAACACATAAGACATTGCCAATCAAGAATACAATGTACATGCGTACGTAATAACAACATGCCTGATGATATCATATAGGCCAATAAAAGTTTGGTCGAATAATGCAATATAAGTGTACAAAAGATATGTCTGATAATATCATATAGGTGTACAAAATATATGTCCAGCAATGCCATATAGGTGTACAAAATGTGTGTCCAATAATGCCAAGTAGGCGTACAATAAACGTATCCCTATTCTACTCATTTCCCGCTAGGGGAAGAAAATAAGTCTCGAGCTATTTTTGATTTCTGAGTGGATGGGGATGTAGTGGATGCTGGAGTCTTTTGAACGCGTTCACTTGTCCTCCTATCTAGACTATTCTGTAAAGAGAGCTGAAAAAATAAAAAGTATAAGCATTAATGAGTAATATGTAAATCAAAATTAAAATGTATAATGACATATGCTAGAATTTTCTCTTACCGCAAATATGTAGTCACTATGTTCATCCACTGCAGAGCTAGGCTGTCGATCAGGAGTGAAAAGTCCCTGGATATACAATCAAAATAGTAATTCAATTTCCATATGTGAACATTGTTACAAATTCAATTCGAACTATTAAGATGACAATGATAATTAAATTTAGTTTCATAATACAGTAAGTGCCTCGGAACTAGCAACAGCAGCAGCAACTCCATGATCCAAAGACTCTTGAACACCAGGAGGAGTTTCCGATGTCATCATCTGAAAATGAATCAAGCAGATTATTATGCATCTATTAAGAATATTTATAATTATTTGCAAAATGACATGCATTAATGGTACCTCCATGAAAGTGCCACTGCGTGCAACTGGATATGGTGTAGATGTGGAAGTTGTCGCAACAGTGGCCTAGAGAACATGCAAGATAATTTAGAAGACAATTATTCATATAAGAATATACTGGTAATGTGTTGGTTATAGTATTTTATTACATATATACCTGTGGACTCCACGATGTCATATGAAAGCCGAGAGAAGGAATGTGCTCACTTCCAACAGTGCTTTGAGTCTGGATTTTGATAATAGTTTTTTTCATAAATTATTTGCTCATTCATTTTTTTAATACAATTTGATCAAAGTAAATGTAATTAACAATAAATATAGATACCTCTCCAAATGCACAGTGTCGCCCCTCACTATCTACTACGAATGTAGAAGGTCCAGCAGTGAACTAATACACAGTACAATAAGTTATCAGATAAAATCATGTATAATAACTTAATGTATTAATTCAATTATTTTTTTTGATAAATACCTGTGGAGATTTATTAGTGTAGAAAGTGGCAGGGGGGACATGCTCGTTCCACTAACACTTTAACCCTACATATACATCATATACTAGTTTAGTTATTCATTTGGTTATAAATGGAATATATGACCAAAATAAATATAACTGGAATTGCAAATATTTACCTGTGTGTCGATGCCAAATGTTGTGTTCAGGAAGTCACTAGTCATCATACCATCATCATCACAAGCGCTACCATGAGGAGTACCATATGTGCATAAGGACCCACATGACTGGCATAAGTGGCCCCTCAAAGATTGCTCATCCTCCCTCTGGACTAATGGGCTAACAACATCAATGAGAATTTGGGTGAGGGCATTAATGGTGCCTAGTGTGTCCACCTCCACATGTTCCTTCACTACAGAAGGAACACTAACATGCTCAATATGGGGCTTGCCAAGGGGTGCCCTATGTGCATTGGGGTCAACATGTGCCCCTGGTCTATTAAATGACGATCCCCCACCTCTACCTTGAGAATCTAAAAAGTCAAAATAATTGGGCACCTCACCAAGGATGAACTCGCAATAGAGTTTCCTCAAAAAATATATGGGAACCTCGTGATTGTTGCAAGGAGGGTTATCAAAGACCATCCACCATCTATCCCAAAAGTTATTTTTAATATCTTCATTAATGCACCAGTGAATTGGAAACCTCCTCAATGTAGTTTTGACAGTTTCATTTTGCCCAGGCTTTTTGAAGAGTTTACAAATGTCATCTTTTGTGATTTTTTTCTTTTTAATGCCCTCATATGACAACTTATCAGCATAATATTTTTTCTGTTCTTCTCTTTTATTATGCCAGATATTCAATTGCCCACTAACTGATCCTATGTGGGTAAGAATTGATTCTAAGGAGGAAGCAAGTGTTGCTCTTCTGGGATTTCTATTTATGGATACTTTTAATCTATTGATTAAATTTTCTAATTCCCTTTTCCCATTTTCTATTTTTTCAAACAAAGTTTGTGATGCTCTAGGAAGAGGTTTTTCGATTGGTGGAGGTTGTGGTAGTGGGTTTTCAATATTTTCTTCTACATGAGGAGGCGGTTGGTTTTCTTAATTGGAGGGTTTGAATGAAGGTTTTCTTCGAGTGCATCATTATTGCCTGTAGTTTAAGCAAAATTGTTTTTTTTTAATTCTATTTGCAAATAAAATTACAAATAACAATAAAATAAAATGTAAATTGAAAAACAAATAAAAAATGAACATTTACACATAAACAACTCAAGAATCATTAAAAAAAACCTACCTCTTCAGCTTCTTCTTGATCTATGCTGACGAGGAGGCATTGCATACAAATTCGTGGGAAAAAAAATGCCTCTTCTAGATCGCGTGCGCGCTAAAGGGCGACCTTGCTACTGCTAATGGCATTTTGAAGCTCGAAATTGTGAGCTTCAAATGAGTAATGAGTGGTTTTATAATAAAACCACAAAGGGCGCACGCCCTATGGCTTGGATTGCCCAAGCCAATCCAAGCCATAGGGCGTGCGCCCTTTTTGGTGTGCGCCCTTTTTGGCATGCGCCCTTTGCGCGCAATGGGGCCAAAAAAAAGTTTGGCATCTTTTTGGTACCCCATCTTTGTGCACATACCCTTGATAAATTATACAATCTTTTACAACCATTAGAATGTTGTAATCAAGTGGTTAATTACTCTATTAGACACGACCAGAAAGAAAATCAACAAATTGAAAGCTATTGCAGAGTTTGAAGCCAAACTTGGGGACTGGTCCAATGCCAATATGGATAGCAATGTTTGGGAAGTGGTTGATGAATTGGCAAAAAAATTGGGGTACCAAGGAGGACCAAATTCATGAGTTGAAAGCCCTCATTCCCTCGGATGAGGCAAAATAGGTGATGATTAGGACTTTGGAAAATGTCCAAGTGAATCAAAGCCATATTAACAAAAAATTGGCTGATGTGGTCAAATTTAACAAGGAAATGATGGATAAAACAACCACTTCCTTCAACACTTGGCAAGAGGAGCTGGAGTATAGGAAGGCTAAATGAAGGAAGTGCGAGGAGAATCTTCTAATTACTACCCAGTCAGTGAAAGAGAGACTTGCTCCTGATATGACTATGCGTCAGCTCGAAAAGACTTCCTTTCTGGATAATCTTAAGGAACTCAACGAGGAAGGGAAGGAGATTCATCTCCCATTTGCCTAGTTTCTTGTGTGTTGTTTCTTGACTCTAGTAGTTTTTGTGACTGGTTGAATTCGTTGCTAGTGAATTCCTTTGGAACTATCTTATGACTTGATATTACTTTTTTTTGGGTTCAGGCCCTTTCCCATTTGCTCCAATCAGAACATTTAAAATTTCATTATTAGAGAAACACTAATAAGAAATAAAATCAAGTTTAAATTCAATGTTAAAAATCATACTATAACCTTTCTACTCAAAAGGCATAAACTCCATAAAATGTTCAAATAAAAATACAAAAAGAAGTATGCTTTTCAAAAGATAAAATTAGTGTGTATAGATGTACACAAGTGTGAAGAAAATCAAATTTAATGAAATCATACTAATAAACATACACTTGCAAGTAAAAAATATATTTTATAAACATAAGCTAAAAAACATATTTTATAAAAGAATATCACATAATATTATTAAGACCGTATGTTAAATATCACATAATATTATTAAGGCCACACGCAACATAATTAGACAAACATTAGCTTTCTAAAGACAATTTTGTTATTGTAAATTTCACACCTCTCTAAATGAATTTCATTTCCAAAATTGAAGATAGATTTTCACTATAAAGTTTGTACATTTTCAAAGACTATATACACAAGCTTTTATTCGAGTTTTGGAAAGTTAAATTTACCATATTTGGTGCAGAATTCATATCGATCAACTAAATTTGTTATATAAGAGTGCAGCTATTCAAAGACCATTATTTCCTTTCAATGTTCTTCCAAAGAAAAGAATGATTTTAGTTAAGGATAAACTTAATTTTCAATATGAATATGGGGTGTGAATGTGTCAAAGAAGTAAAATGAAATGAAATGGCTTGAGATTTTTATAGCACGGATTTATTGAAAAGACTTTAGCCAATTTCAAACAAATGCAACTGGGGACTACTACTTTTTAATTTCAAAACATCATGGATTCCTATTGATGGATGTGGCGGCATTGGAATTGGAAATGAGAGATAGTAATGAAATTATTACAGGTGGAAGATATGGAAGTATGTGTGTTTGGTATCAACAACAAAAGTATGATCTAGTTAGTCTACATGAACGAGCAACATGATATTCTGGGAGTATTGCGTTTGGTAACTCATACAATGATGAGGAATTGTGTGTTAATACTAGTTACAATAATGCAGATAGAAAACTACCTGATTTGTGAACTGGAAAGGTCCAATGGTGAAGTAAATCTTGAAATTTATATGCATAGTATTTTCAAAAGAGTTTTGTCAAACACTAAGAGATTAAAAATTTTCAAACAATTGGCTATACATCATTTAGATTTCAAAATTTCTCATATCGGAATTTTAAAAATTAAATATTTTAATGATAAAATGAATTTTCATTTTTGGAATGAATTATTACAACATGAATAATATAATATCAGAATTTTTTAGAAATGGTCATAATGGTAGCATGAATTTTCATTTTCAGAATGATGAAGAAAATTCAATGGGTGATAAACTTCTTTCACAATGAACATGACTCAAAACAAAAAATATAGATTCTTGTATTTGACCTCTTGTTTCTATTTTGTGAGCTATTTTTATTGTTTATTTATTCTCTATAATTTTTATCTTAGTTTAAAAGTATTATAACTACTGTTACAATCAGATATGTTCAACTAGTTCAATTTACAAATTTCAATAATAATTGAAAATTTCAAATAGAATAAAAGTTCAGAATTATATATCTAATAGTGCAAAGCTCTATATCATGTCACAATATACTATACCATATAGGTGGCACAAATTGAACATTATTCATTTGCTCATAATAAGACTATACTATATAAAAAATAGTACATTTGAGCATCATTATTTTTAAATTGGCCAAGAAATAAAGAAGGAAAATTTATTTGGGCTTAGGATGTCGATGTAGACGAACTTCCATTTTTTCCTGATTGTGTGGTATTTTTATTTCTGTCATTATCAATAAAAGGTGAGATATCTATTGGTAATTGAAGAGTATTGGGGGTACCAAGAAATGCACCTTTGATTGTATTTAATCTATCAACTACCTCAGTCATATTAGGTCGCTCTTGAGGTGACTCCCTTGTGCAAACCAACCCAATTTGTATAAATTGAGTAAGACATTTCTTTACCATTGATGTGTCTGATCCATGAGCATCTGCAAGAAGACAATTATCCACCACATCTGAAATTCTATTTGGAAAATGCATTTCTATCCACTTTTGTAGATTCAGTCCTTCACTAAACATATCATGTGTTGGTCTCTTCCTTGTCAACAACTCTAAAACTAAAATTCCATAACTGTAAACATCTCCCTTTGTTGTAAGATTTCCACCTGTTCCATACTCTGTAATAACAAATAAACAAGAATATGTTACTCGCAAGTCATTTGAAACATTCAAGGGTTTTAAGATAAACAAAGAAAACCAAAGAAATACGAGGTGCAATAACAAAAATTCCTTACCTGGTGGAATGTAACCAATAGATCCTTTGAGAGCATCTCTAGAAGTCAAGGAATTGATGAAATTGCCAAAAATAAGCTTGGAAAGGCCAAAATCTGCTATACATGAAGTCATATCATCTCCTAATAGAACATTGTTGGGCTTTAAGTCACAGTGGATCACTTGAACATAGCAATAATGGTGAAGGTATGCCAATCCTTCTGCAATCTCCATTGCTATTCGTATTCGATCACTCAAATTTAATCTACAACTAACTCCTTCCCCAGGATACAACCATCTCTCCAAACTTCCATTTGACATGAATGGAAGAATTAAGGCTTTAAAATTAAGGTTGCAACACACTGAAATGATTTTATTCACATTCCGATGTCGAACTCTCTTTAATGCATTGCATTCTCTACTGAAAGTTTGGTGAGCATGTTCATCTTGCAATTTGAGAACTTTGACAGCAATATTTCTACCATTCTTTAAAATCCCTTTATAAACTGACCCAAAACTACCAGTTCCTATAAGATTTTCATCACTGAACCCACCAGTTGCATCTACAAGCTCATTATATGAAACTTTTTGAGGCCATATTTTGATATCAGGGATATTGGAATGTCTATATGATCTATAGGAAAATCCAACCAATAGAAGAGACATGATCAAAACTGCAATGCCAACTGCAATAGGGATTATCAATTTTTTTGAGACAAATGGATGTTTGCGATTGGAATGAGCGCACGGTGGCAAGTTTATCCATCCACCACAGAGGCCAGTATTTCCCATAATTTCTGAGGCATCAAGTGTTGCGAAAGGTCCTCCCTCTGGTACCTCTCCACTCAATCTGTTTGAAGAGAGATTGAGATGCTTGAGCATCGTCATCTTTTTGAAAGCCACCGGTATTGTTCCTGACAAGTTATTGCAAGAAAGATCCATGTACTGCAGATTTTTAAGATCTGCCAGTGCTGCAGGAATTGGCCCCTCAAATGCATTCGAAGAAAGATTTATATACTCCAACCCCTTGCAGCTTGCCAGTGCAGCGGGAATGCCACTTGAAAAATTGTTTTGAGACACATCTATAGCTAAAACCATAACCATTTTGCTCATTTGTAAAATAGAACGTTGCAAGGAATTTCCGGAAACATTGAAATAGAATTGGAGATTCTCAAGACCTGCAACTTCAGGTGGTATATTTCCCGTTAGCTTGTTGTGTGCCAAGTCCAGCATTTCCAAAGTCTTGCATCTTCCTAAACTGGCAGGTATTTTTCCTGATAGTTGATTGTGATGAAGAACAAGGTCTCTTAATTGTGGAAGCTCTCCAAGACTCTCTGGAATTTGTCCTGAAAGCATGTTCTCATTGAGTGACAACAATCCAAGCCTTTTTGATTGACCTAAACTTTTAGGAATTCTTCCTTGTAAATTGTTGGTGCCCAGAAGTAATCTTTCCAGATTGCAAAGTTTACCTAGTGCAGACGGAATGGTCCCATTAAATCGGTTTCCTTCCAAGCTTAACATCGTCAAGTTTGTCAGGTTACCAATTTCATCTGGTATGTTTCCACCAATTCCGTTTGAGTCCAATTTTAAAAATGAGAGTGAATTTGGAAGACGACCAATTGAAGTGGGCAAGACACCAGTCAGATAATTAGATGACAACTCAATTTTTTCCAAGCTGGAGCAATTAGTTAACACTGTTAGAATAGACAGACCACTGCTTCCACTCACAAAATGATTTTGCCACAAATCAAGCCATCTCAACTGTTGCATTTTCCCAAATTCCAGGGGCAATGTGCCACTCAGTTGATTTCTATCCAAATCCAGCACCTGCAGCTCAGTCCAATTACCCACTGAGCTGGGTATTTCTCCAGTGAGTTGATTTCCCCACAAAACCACATGTTGCAACTTTGACAGCCTTCCAAACTCCCTTGGAATTG
Source organism: Chamaecyparis obtusa (assembly GCA_027943335.1). Taxonomy (NCBI): domain Eukaryota; kingdom Viridiplantae; phylum Streptophyta; class Pinopsida; order Cupressales; family Cupressaceae; genus Chamaecyparis; species Chamaecyparis obtusa. The sequence continues at coordinate 1,735,914 of BSBK01001410.1, read as the reverse complement.
GGCCGTTTAAGTTGTTCATGTCGAGATCAAGCCAGGTTAGCTGACTACAATTTGCAATGGTAACTGGGATTGATCCTGTTAAGTTGTTTGAGTCAAGATCAAGCCAGTATAGCCGACTAAGCATACCCATCTGGGCAGGAATACCACCTTCAAGCCTATTGGCACCCAAATCAATTGTAATTAAAAAGGACATGTTTCCTAAGAAAGGAGGGATCGTGCCTGTCAATTTGTTTTCTCCTAATGCCATTGTTTCTAAATTTGAAAGAAGACTGAATTCAGAGGGAATGCTTCCACTTAAATGGTTAATCGACAGTATGAGAGTTTGTAATGAACGACAACCACCTAGAGAGGATGGAATGGGACCTTCCAAATTGTTTTTAGACAACCGAAGCATTCTCAAGCGAAATAGCCTTCCAAGCTGGCTTGGGATATGGCCCTGGAAGCTATTATTATAAAGACCAAGTACTCTAAGGAAGGAAAGATTTCCCAGAAAGGGAGAGATAAGGCCAGCTAATCCCATACCTGTGAGATTCAAGGAAACCACTCGCTGTCGACGAGAAGAGCAGGTAATGCCAGTCCAATTGCAGAAGTTGTGATTGAGAGACCAATCGGATAGGGAATCGTATGGATCAAGAGAGATGGCAGATTTGAAAGCCATGAGAGCCTGCTGATCAGAATAATTAGAGGGCACCGCCATATGAGCAGGCACCGCCGAGAGAGAGAAGAGAAGCAGAGGAATCATCATCATCATCTTCATTCTTTGATTGTCCACATAAACACAAAATAAAAATAATAAAAAATAAAACAGTTTATATCTCATAGACCCTTGTTCGTCTTCTATTAGATATTAATAAATTTATCTTATCTTCTATTATCTTTTCATAGTTGAATTCACTTTCAAATTTGTCATAAAATCAAATACGCACAAAGCGTACCGTAAAAGGTTGAAGCCTACGTTTGTCTCTTTTCGCCCAACAAAGTCTTGGTTGGACAAGCACTCAAAAGAAAAATGAGACGCTCATCAAATTGGCGGTGGCTTATATGGGGCCCAAACTGCACCTGCGCCATTGACTCACTTGGTAATGTTCAATCACTCCCCACTCTTCCTTCACAAATGATGACCTTCTTTACTTTAGCTTGATTCAACGTTTATGCCTTTCTCACTGGAGAAAGTGGATATGCGAAAGAAAATGAATGCTGTTTCACGGTAAATTTCGGGAGTTAATTTTTGTTGTGTTTAGTGTGTTGCGCCGTGTCGAAATATTTGGCAGTAATGTGGAATGAGTTTGGTGTTGTTTAACTTTCCTCTAAAATATTTGTAGGATTTTTTTCCTTGTAGTTTGAAAATATTCAGCAGTCATATGGAATGTGAGTTTGGTCCTTGTGTAATATTTCTGAAAAATATTTGTATATTTGTATATTTTTTTATGTGTTGTATGTTGTGAAAATATTTGGTAGTCATGTGGAATGTGAGTTTTGTATTTGGTCAATTTTTCTTCAAAATACTGTTAGGTTTTTTGTTTTTAGGGTGTTGTGTATGGTGTGAAAATGTTTGGCGGTCATGTAGAATATGAGTTTATTTTTTTCTTTAGCATGTTGTGTGGGAATATTTGGCAGCCATGTCTAATGTGAATTTGGTCTTGCGAGATCTTCCTTGAAATTATTTGTACCATTTTTTTCTCCCACTTGTTTTGTAGTGTGGAAATATTTTGTGGTAATTTCATATGAGAGTTTGGTCTTGTCTAATCTTCCTTGAAAATAGTTGTAGGATTTGTATCTTTAGTTTGTTGAGTGGTGTGGAAATATTTGGAAGTCATGTGGATGTGAGCATAGTCTTGCCTAATCTTCATTAAAAATATTTGTAGCATTTTTTCCTTTAGTGTGTTGTATGGTGTGAAAATATTTGGAAGTCATTTGGAATGTGAGTTTGGTCTTGCCCAATCTTCCTTGAAAATATTTGTAGGATTTCTATCTTAGCTTGTTGTGTGGTGTGGAAATATTTGGTAGTCATGTGGAATGCGAGTTTGGTCTTTGTCCAATCTTCCTTGAAAATACTTGTAGGTTTTTTTATCTTTAGCATATTGGGTGGTGTGAAAATACTTGGCGGTCATGTGGAATGTGAGTTTGGTCTTGCACAATCATCCTTGGAAATACTTTTAGGTATCATTTTTCTCTAGTGTGTTGTGTGGTGAGAGAATATTTGATAGTTATGTAGAATGTTAGTTTGGTATGTGCTAAATCTTTCTTGAAAATATTTGTAGAATACCTTTTTAGTGTATTGGGTGTTGTAGAAATATTTGGCGTGAGGCCCATTCCGTAGTGGTGAAATTGCATGGACATCTAGATTGGATTATGACTATATCTTGGGAGAATTAGATTAACTCCGCCCTTTGTCTATAGGTGTGATTAGGACCAATTAATACATTACGTAGCAAGAAGGAATTATCTTCAAAAGGATCAAGTACCCTATTCAAATAATGCTAGAAATGATGTAACTGGTTATGCTGAAGTAGGATGATGTATTGCTTCTTTTTGTATGGGTCACTTCACATGTGTGTGTTCCTATATAGCTATGTTAACTGTGATGCTCACCTCCTAGTGATAGGTGTTCCAATCTATGTTTAGATAATAAGATGGTGTCAATCAGACCTTTTATCACTATGTTCCTCTTGTTAAGGATCATTATGAACTGCGACCAGTTGAAAAATAATTTTATAAACATGTGATGTTTATATTTCTCATGAATGAATTATGATAATTTGGATGTTGCATATATGTGTTTACATGATGCTTATGATTATGATGGACACTCATCATTTCATGCATTGGTAATTGATAGGAATTTTATTATGAATAGATTTTGTGATGATAATGTTAGACATACACATATGTTTTAGCCTTGTTGCATCATGAATGAATTCTGATCAGTTGGATGTTGCATATACGTGTTTACATGATGCTTATGATTATTATGGACACTCATCATTTCATGCATTGATAATTGATAGGAATTTTATCATGAATGGATTTTGCGTTGATAATGTAGACATGGACATGTGTTTTAGCATCGTTGCATCATTTCTTATTGTTTTGACTATATGCGTTATCTTGGTTGGATTGATATTCACTCGAGTGTGTTAGGCATATGACCAATGGGAAGGGGAGATGATATGGTGACTCGTGTACAAACTAGTGATGCCAACCTAGCCCACCACAGGGCTAGGGTTTATATCAATGTATTGTGAAGTTATGTAATGTGGAAATGATATGTAGCTACATGTGTGTACATATTACATGATTTATGTGGTATATTGTCTTAATAAATGTGAGTTATTATGTGTGTAAAATGTGTCATGGTGTTTGTGTTGCATGAGATTATGTGGTAGAATTATGCTAGTATTAACACACACATTTAATATGCATTTTATGAGGCATTTGCATCATAAATACCTACCCCTAACCTCCCAAGTCCTAGGGGTAGGTGTTGGAAGCAATTTGAGGATCTAAAAATGAGTAAATCAAGTGTTATGCAATATTTTATTTGGAAAATTCTATTAGTGACAAGTTTGGGGGTGAATGGATAAGTATTTGGGAAGAGGATAAGTAGTGAGGGACACACGGAGGCAAAGGGGAAGATGGTGAGAGAAGTGTGAAGTAATTGAGGGATACTCACATATGTGGGAGAAAGTGATGGAGTTGGAAGAAAGGGACATTTAGTTTGAATAAGAGGGAGGGAGGAAGATGGAAAAGGAGGTTAGACCTAGGGATATAATGGAGTAGAACAAGTTTTGTTCATGGAAGTTTGAAAAATAAAGGAATTGAGAAGAAAAAGAGGAGAAACAATTGAAGGGAGAAGTTGGAAGAAGGGTGGTACATTGAGTTGCATTCTTCTTCTCCAAGTGATGTGATATCTTCAAGGTAAATTTCTTTCATCCCTCTCTCAAATCTACATTTAAGCTCATAATTTGTTAAATGTGTGGAGATTTGTTTGTTGGTTAATGCATTATTTACATATATGATGTTGTTAATGTGTATGTTTGTGTTTTATGCACTATTTTGTGTATTATGTTTTCATGTAATGCTTGGGAAGGGTTAGGAGAAGATGAAGTTCTCTCAATGAGGGAATACCATCTTAGTGAGGAGGATGAGTGTATTTGAGGAAATGAAGAGATGTGTTATCATGCAAGTGGATATGAGTACCCTTGTGAAGTCAATATTTTTTTAAGGGTATGATTACCCTCATGTCCTTGAGAGGACTATTTTTATGGCGAGTGTTGTATGCTTATGAAGAGCTATTTTATATATATGGTGAAATGAAGGAGGAAAATAAGTATTATGTGTTGACATATATATTTGTTTTTATAATATAACCATCTCTCATGTGTGTTCCATTATCTCCCCCACTTATGGTTCTATGAGTGAACCCATGTGTTAGCATCTCCCTTGGGTTCGGTCTCTATTACATGAGATTTTCTATGTGTTTTCATGTAGGGCCAAGTGTGTAAGGTTGTGTTATTATCTATTGTGAACCCTGATCACCATATTATCTCCCTGAGCTCAGAGGTGAGTTGTTTATCAACTCTATGGTTGGGAGGTGAACTCCCCATTGGTTATGAAGGAAAGTTTTCTTGTCTAAATGTATCTGCAGGTTCAATGGTATAGAATGAACACAAGGAGTAAGAAGAAAAACTCTCTTATGTGCGCGCGCACACACATTTCTATTATAAACTTGTGATCAATGAAGCTGAAAGAAGTCAACTTGTAATAATTGGGCCTTTTGATGGTTGTAAATGACAAACCCTAAAGAAGAAGGTTCACAAGTATTATTGTAAGTTCTCAAGAATGAAAAATAAAAGAAGGAAAAAAATGGATGTATTGGTAGGTTATGTATTATCATCCCATAACGTAACTGAATCAAGATAATTTACCTCGGTGTATCTCAATGTATTATAGTGCATCAATTGAGTCTATATGGTTCTGTGGGTATACATATCTTATGAATTAATTAAAAAGGGAGATAAATCTTCTAGGTAAATGTTGGAAGTTGGATGCCTATTCCATGGACGTCCATGGCCAAAACAATTTAGTGCAAGAAACAGGTGCCCATTTTTAAAAAATTGGGTGCTCGTTTAGCTTCGAGCATCCAACCCGTATTTATAAAAAGGGCACCCGTTTAGCTTCGGGTTCCCAAACTGTATTTATAAAAAGGGCACCCATTTAAAAATCTGGTGGTCGTTTAGCTTCGGGTGCCCGGAGAAAAATGGGTACCCAATTTTTGAGAAAAGGGGCACCCATTTTTTTAAAAATGGGTACTCATTTTGTAAATGTATTTATCTTTTTTTTAAAATTGTTTTCCAAGTCATTTTCATAACTGGCTAAACAAGATCATCGTTTTGGATGTACGCATGCCCATTTCTATTGCTACCCGCCGACCCCGTTAACTATTTTTCTCCCAATTCCAAGTACGTACCATTTTGTTTTATTATTTTTCTTTATTTTTTATTTTTTTTTCATTTAAATTTGTAGTTTAATGTTATTTTTAAATAGTTAGACAAGTAATTGTTTAGTTTCAACTTTTTTTTTTCTATTTTTCCATATAAATAATTAAATTTTATGTTTAATTTAGTTATTTTTAGTTTTAATTTACTTTGTAAATTAACCTACCAAACTAGAAAACTAAAAAAATTTGTTAAAACTTAATTTAACCCTAGGTAGAAAACAAAAATGTAAACCTAGACACAACTGAAATAAGAAACCCTAAGTAGAAAACATAAACCTAGACGTGCAACTAAAATAAGAAAGCCTAGGTAGAAAAAAAAAACATAAACCTAGACAACTAAAATTAGAAACTCTAGGTAGAAAACAAAAATGTAAATGTAGACAGAACTAAAACAAGAAATCGTAGGTAGGAAATGTAAACCTGGACACAACTAAAACAAGAAACTCTCTCTCTCTCTCTCACACACACACACACACACACCTCCCTCATGTTTTTATATATATGCAAATTATATCTATCAATGATTTTAGCATTGATGATCTCTTAGGTCAGCAAGCACCACCACCTCCACCCCCTCCACCTCCACCTACTCCTGAGGATTTGAGTGAGAATAAGCTAGGATAAATCTACATGCCATTATGAGAGACATCAATACCATTAGACATGATCCTTATCCACATCCCTAGCTACTACAACTTGCAGATAGCATGCAAGGCATTGCAGATTCTCTATAGACATTAGACTCTGAGCTAGATAGTTTTCAATCATGGAGGGAGTCCATATGTTCCTATTATGCTAATGGCCTCTCTTATAAAGATTTCAATGATTAAAAGATTACAAAAATGATATGAAACGTTATTTTTTGAACCCTAAAATGGGCGAGGAGATACTTGACAAGAAGCCGTGTATTTATATTAGATGATGTCGACACCTGCAGATAGTTGAGCATTTTTGGGAGCGATGGTGGATGGTATTTGACCATCCACCACATGCTAATCATGAGGTCCCCCTATATTTTTTTTAAAATTATGGGCTTAATTTGAATTGGGTAGGAAACCTAATAACTTTGACATGAAAGAATTCTAGGGGGTTGGTCGAGGTATGCTACAGGATAAGACAAGGGCCAAATTGAGAGAAAGAAATAGAAATCATGTGTGTAATGAGCCACTTGTTCCTCTTCCTGCTCTAGTAGTTCCTACACCTATCCATCATCGAGAAATGTAGTCTTCTCTTGGTTCATTCACTTCCTTTTCAGGTACTTTTAAAACTCCAAAGGGAACATTTAACATTCCATGATAATTTTAAAACTCTAAAGAACTAAACTCGTGACCTCTACACGTGGTCTTGGGCGGGAAAGATAATTTTTGAATCCTGGCGATGAAGAGTAGGCACTTTGGGATATGATCTATAGGAATCAGGATGATCTTCGATTTGATTTGGGGGCTCTTTCCATTACATGTCCTTTAACAAATGTGTGGTGAGACCTCACCCTTTTCCTGAAATTTCTAGGATTGTTGATTGCAATGAGGACGGTTTCAAATTAGTGGGAGGTACTTCCAAGGTAAGTGAGTTCTCTCCCCCTCTGTGTTTTAAGCATGTCAATTTTAGAGGGGCCTGGAAGAATATTTTTGTAAAGGTTTGTGAACCCTTGAAAGGTGGGGTTTCAGTGGACAAGATGGATGTTGGTACTTGCATCAATATCCTTGATCTTTTCCTCAACCAATGCATTTCCAAAATAAAAAACTCCATAGTAAGTAAATTTGGAGGTCGTCGCCCCGACAATATTCTTGCTAGAAAATGGGTCTTGATGTCCTAAGCTTTGAAGGGCCCAGTCTAATTTTTTCCTACCCTCCCTAAAGGTTGTTTTTTTTCTTCTCCTTCACTTTGAAGGAAGATTGTGTTTGTATCCTTGTTGTGGGGCCTTGGTTTTATGGTAAACAACCCCTGCAACTTTACAAATGGAGGCCAAGGTTTGACCCTATTGCTCACGTATTTGGAGCTATTCTAACCTAGGTTCACCTCCCAAGTTTCCCTCTTAAATTTTTGGACAAAGAAGTGACCGACAACATTCTTAGTTCTTTTGGAGAATTCTTGGGTGTGGACACTATCACCAAAAATAGAGCTAGATTTGTTTTTTCTCATTTTTGTGTTTCGGTGGTTCTTGAAACTTTTCTTCCAGTGTCAATTGAGCTTAAATCCTATTTGGTCTCCTAGACACAAAAAATTGAATATGAGAACTTGACCCTTTATTGCCAAGTTTTCTTGTCGGTGGGGCATCTTAGTTATGACTATACTAAGGTTGTCGACCAAGGTAAAGAAATCATTTTGGATTCTTCTCCCTCTCACAAAGCTCTTAAGTTGGCTTCCCTCTTTCCTTTCCCTAATAATGGAAAAGGTATTCTTGGTTCTTACATGGATGAATTTTGCTTGAACAAGGGAGTTGAGCCTATGGTAGACTGTGGTCTAGTGCTAGACTCCAGTGGAACTGTTGCACGGGTTTTTTGTGAGGATGCTTTGGTGGTGGACTTTCCTCTGATTGATACCTCTACACCTATTCTTTAGCTAGTCCCTTGTGGTTATTTTGTGCTCTCCCTCTCGTACTCTCCGATTTTCCCTATCCTTTATTCTTCCCTTCCACCTCCCCTCTCCCCTTGGCTCTTACTTTGGGTCCCCTTTCCATTCCTTCTCCTATTCCTTTATCTAGACCATATCCTCCCCCTCTTCTACTAAAAGATAAGGATTCCCCTCCCCTAACCTCATATTTAAATGTTTACAAATCCGCAGATGTGGGGAATATCACCAAAATAGGTAAAAGATAGGCAAAGGATATTTGTGAGTCCATGACAGCTAGGGATGTGGAAAATGGTAGCTAAAGTACTCTCAAGTAGTCTTCCTCCCACAAACTATAAAGATGATTACTCTCTCTTAGAATATTACAGGGCTTACTAGCTCTCATAAATATATTTTAGTCAAAAAATATGATACAATACCTGCATTTAGATATTCATCTTATGCAAGAAACTAAAATGACAAAAGAATCCTTCTACAAATTAAGTAACTACATCTGGTCATTTTCCAATTGTATGGTTGTTAGAGCAGATGGAGCTTCTAGGTGTTTGGTTGTTCTTTGGCAACCTAATAACCTGGCTGGTTCTCTTTATTCCCATTCCAAAAATTCCATGCATATCTCCTTCATTAATGTTTTCTCTTCATCCAAATGAATATTGTCTAATATTTATGCTCTTAGCAGTGTGACTCAAAGAAGAGAATTCTAAGAATCTATTCTTTTAGATTGTGCTTCTTTTAGCGATGTTGATTGGATGGTTATGAGGGAATTTTTAACTCTCTACTTTTCCCTTCTAAAAAATAGAGGGTAATTCAGATTTTTTAGATTCTATGCAAGATCTTGATGATTTTCTATCTAATGGTCAAATTTTGGATTTAGATTTGATGGGTAATAAGTTTACTTGGTTAAATATGCATACCGGTAACCGTCTTATCTAGGTTAGATTGGATCATTGTCTCATTTCTACTACTTGGTCCATATATGATAAATGACTTTTGTCTTCTGATATTAGAATTGGTTTAGATCATTATCCTATCCTCCTCAATTGGGAATTCACTAAATCAAAAAATGTTCTCCCGTACGAATTTGAGGCCACGTGGACTTACAACCCATATTTTAAAGCCCTCCTTTTTGATTGGTGGTATGTGAATTTTCAAGGTACCACAATGTTTAGATTGGTTAGCAAGTTGAAATTGATTCATTCCAATCTGAAACATCGAAAAAAGTTCTCTTTATATTAATAGAGAATTAATTGACCATTTCACTTCTCTTCTTAATCAAAATACCGTGGCGGATCCTAACGCTTCTGTTATCCTAGATTCTCCACTTTTAATGTGCCTAGGATTCTTTCTCTCGAGGACATAAAAGGGATGAGTGGCTCTATCTCTCTTGATAAAGTCAAGAAAGTTACCTTCTCGCTTAGCCCTTACAAGGCTTCAGGTCCAAATGAATTTCCTCTGCTATTTTTCTAAAAAATCTGGGAGATTGTTGGCAATGATATTTTCATGGAAGCTAGAGAATTCTTCTTCTTAGGAAGGCTCTTAAAAGAACTGAAATATAATTTATTAGTGCTCATTCCTAAGAAAATGGTAGCTAACAAGATGTCAAAGTTTTAACCCATTAGTTTGTGCAACACTGTTTATAAAATGTTTATAAAATTTTGCCTAAACTATTGGTTAATAGAATTGAGCCATTTCTAGACAAGCTCATCCACCTCAATCAGAAAGGGTTTTCCTAGGGTATGTAGATTACTGATTTTGTGGTTATGGTTTATGAATTTTGACACACTATGGAGAAAGAGAATCAAGAAAGTATGCTCCTAAAGTTAGATATATCCAAAGCCTATGATATGGTCTCTTGGCCTTTCCTCTCAGTTGTCCTATAAAAATATGGCTTTGAAGGAAAGGTTCTCACTTTGATAGAGGCTTGTGTTCACTTTCTTAAGTACTCAATTCTAATTAATGGTTCCCCTAAAGGTTTTTCTCGGCTTCTAATGGGATTAGACAGGGAGTCCCCTCTCCCCCTATCTCTCTATTTTACTTGTTGACTTGCTTGGCTGTAATATATTCCAAAAGATTGTGGAGGGCCCTCTTAAGGGTTTCAAACCCTCTTCCTTACCTATGGTGGCATTACACCAACACTTTTTGGATGATACAATGCTTGTGGGAATGACTATAATTATTGAGGCTAAAGAATAGTTTATGAATTTGAAGAATTACACCTTGGTTTTGGGGCAAAATATCAATCTTCAGAAGAGTGCTATATTTTTCTTCAACATTCCTCTGAATATAACAATTTTGTATAGCTTCCATTCTCAACTGTCAGGTTGCTAGCCTTCCTTCTACCTATTTAGGTATACCTCTTACTACTGGTAAATTAGAAAATTCTATGTGGGTTGGTCTTCTTGAAGGAATTCAAGTTAAATTGGATTCTTGGAAATGGCTTTTCTAAGCAATGCTGGAAAGCTCCAGATGTTAACTGCTTCCATTCAAAGTACCTCCATGTACATATTATGTCTCTTTTCATAATTCCTACTATGTGGGTTAAAAATATCGACGCTAGTAAATGAAGATTTTTTATGGTCTGGTTTGGAAGATAAAAAGAGGTTATCACTCATTGACTGCGAGATGTTCTTCTCTCCTAAAAGAAAGTGGATGATTAAATGTTAGAGATCCTAGCTCTCTGAACCTGACACTTTTTCCCAAAATAAGTTGGAAGCTAATCATAGATTCGACATATTGGTCAAGCATCTCATCTTCTAAATATGAGTGGAATAAATTTCTTGAATAATTTGTTACCACATGGTTTTACTAGATGGAATAATTTGATCAAAACTATCCCAACCATCAGACAGGGTTGTGTTTGGAAAATAGGTAATGGGAAAAAGGTCAATTTCTAGAAAGAACCTCAAGTGGATTTACAATACTACTCTTTAATACCATCCTATGTTTGTGGCTATTCAAAGAGATATTTCTATAAGACTTGGTTCCCAAGTGCACAACTATTGGGATCAATCCCATAACCCAATTTCTTGGAATATTAACCCTTTATGGTTCGAGGGTCCTCTCAAGATGGTGGCTTTACAACTTCTTAAGTCCCTAAGATTCTATAGATTGGACCAGTAGGTCGAGCCCATTTGGAATTACTTAGTGGACGAGATTTACTTTGTTAAAATGGTTAGAATCTTCTTTCTCCCCAATGGCCCTAGGAGTTTAATTGGTCGATGGTGTGGAATTGCAAAGTGACTCCTAAAGTCTATTTCTTTTGGTGGGTGGTCTGTCATTGAAAAATCATAACTTTGGATAATATTCAGAAAAAAAGAATTCATCTGGTCAATAGATGTTCTTTATGTGAGAAGAACTTGGAATCTATTGCTAACATATTATTTACTTGTCAATATTCCTGGCAGCTTAGATGAAAAATTATGTGTATGTTTGATAGGTAGTGGATTTAGTCTAAGGACCCCCAGATCGTGTCCTCGGGTTGGAACCTCCCCCCCCCACCTATCATCCTTTCACTCAGGAGCTATGGTGGAATTATCTTCTTTATGTTAATTGAGCCTTATGGAAGGGACATAATAATCACATCTTCAAAGAATTTAATATTCTGATTGGGAGGATTTTTTTTTCTACTATTAATAATATCAAGGAAAACATGAGAAATATTGTTTGTCTTAAACATAAGACTCCTCCTTCATCCCCGGATCAGGATAATGCTAAAAAGTGGGGTCTGTCCTCTTGTCTTGAAGGTTATAGATATCCTCCTCTGGGTTTTAGAAGCAACATCAAGTGGTCCCCCTGAATCCTAGTTGGGTTAAACTTAATTTTGATGGCTCTTCAATTGGGAACTCGAGTCAGGAGGGTGGGGGTGGTCTTATTAGAGACACTTGTGGAAAAAATCTTCTAGCCTATGCAGTTGATTTAGGTGTCCAAATTTCCAATGTGGCAGAGGCGGTGGCAGCTTTCCATGGGATAGATATGACAATTAATCATGGTTTTAGAAAGGTCATAATTAAGGGAGATGCTCTCAATGTAATCATGGTTCTTACAGATACGCATAACCCAAGATGGGAAAAAAAGTATTTAATTATGAAATATATTAGGTTAATGGCCATGATGGATGGTGTTAAATGCCAACACACTTACTGCGAAGAAAATGGAGTGGTGGAAAGGTTAGCTACCATGGGAAGATTTACAGACACCTTTTAAATTTGGTTTGTGGTCCAAGAATTACCTTAGCAAGCTCGTGAGAAGATCAAGCAAGATATCACCACAATTGGTGGCAAAGGTTGAACTTTCCTAAAAATGCATTAATTATGATAAAATATCATTATTATCTAAGGGACTTGAGATCTTTCAAGATAATTTGTCTGGGTTATCTCATTGTTATGGTTAGTATTTTGATTCCTCTGCTGCCTTCTCTGTGAAGTTCCTCTACAACAAAACCATGGGAGGTGATCTTATTCATACTGAGCTGGACAACTACGATGAATTTAAGAATAACAATATCCTTTTGTCCATTGTGCATGCTAGACAATTATATTAAAGGCAAGCAAGTTTTTGAGCTAGAGATCTCTAAGAAATTTGTGGAGGCTTAGGACCAAGGGAGGATTAATACTTGTGGTGTCTCCTTTATGGTATCTGTGGAATCGATTACGGTCACTACTGATCATCTTGTGGAAGGAAAGATCATCCTAGGAAACTCTAATGGGAACTATAAGCAGGATCTCAAGAAATTTTTTGGTCCTAGTGAAAACATCCTGCAATTGCAAAATGGGTTCAACAGGGAAGCATTGCTAGGTGAATGAAAACATGTAGCATCGGTGTTGATCAATTTTTTCACCCTTGAAGGCATGTTTAAATATTTTCACTCTCACCTTTTTCCTATGTTAAATAATTTTTAGCATAATGTCAAACTCAACTTTCCATTTTGAATTTTATTGGACCTTTGTCACAATTTGTTTTAAAGTCAAAAAAGTATGGGTCCCCCCTCTCCACCAAGGTTTAATTCTATGTCTCTATAATTTTCATCTTTCCTAGACCCTAGAGGTTATGCCCTACTATTCCCTCTTTGATTATGGGTCTCAATAACCCTATGGAAAGCCCCAAGGTCTCCCCATCTTCTTTGGTTTGTCCCTCCACAAGCTTGACTAAGGTTAATCCTCTATGAAAAGATAAGATGAAAGCTTTAGGCATCAACATGGTTGGTGTTTCTAAGGACTCTGCATCTTCTTAGTCCATTGGGTCGGATTGGATCCTTGAAAATGCCCATATCAATACTTCTGGCCATGCCCTTAAGCTCCCATCCCTTGTTCCTAGACCTCAAAAATATCAAGATGAACCTAAGGTCCCTCTTAATGTTTCCCCACCCCACCCCCAAAGCCCCTCTTCTACTGAGGATCTTCCTAATTATTCTCTGATTGTGAACAAAGTTGATAAATTATACAATCTTTTACAACCATTAGAATGTTGTAATCAAGTGGTTAATTACTCTATTAGACAAGACCATAAAGAAAATCAACAAATTGAAAGCTGTTGCAGAGTTTGAAGCCAAACTTGGGGACTGGTCCAATGCCAATATGGATAGCAATGTTTGGGAAGTGGTTTATGAATTGGCAAAAAAATTGGGGTATCAAGGAGGACCAAATTCGTGATTGAAAGCCCTCATTCCCTCAGATGAGGAAAAATAGGTGATGATTAGGACTTTGGAAAATGTCCAAGTGAATCAAAGCCATATTAACAAAAAAATGGCTGATGTGGTCAAATTTAACAAGGAAATGATGGATAAAACAACCACTTCCTTCAACACTTGGCAAGAGGAGCTGGAGTATAGGAAGGCTAAATGAAGGAAGTACGAGGAGAATCTTCTAATTACTACCCAGTCAGTGAAAGAGAGACTTGCTCCTGATATGGCTATGTGTCAGCTCGGAAAGACTTCCTTTCTGGATAATCTTAACGAACTCAATGAGGAATGGAAGGAGATTCATCTCCCATTTGCCTAGTTTCTTGTGTGTTGTTTCTTGACTCTAGTAGTTTTTGTGACTGGTTGAATTCGTTGCTAGTGAATTCCTTTGGAACTATCTTATGACTTGATATTACATTTTGTTGGGTTCGGGCCCTTTCCCATTTTCTCTAATCAAAACATTTAAAATTTCATTATTTGAAACACACTAATAAGAAATAAAATCAAGTTTAAATTCAATGTTAAAAATCATACTATAACCTTTCTACCAAAGAGGCATAAACTCCGTAAAATGTTCAAATAAAAATACAAAAAGAAGTATGCTTTTCAAAAGATCAAATTAGTGTGTATAGATGTGCACAAGTGTGAAGAAAATCAAATTTAATGAAATCATACTAATAAACATACACTTGCATGTAAAAAATATATTTTATAAACATACGCTAAAAAATATATTTTATAAAAGAATATCACATAATATTATTAAGGCCGTATGTTAAATATCACATAATATTATTAAGGCCACACGTAACATAATTAGACAAACATTAGCTTTCTAAAGACAATTTTGTTATTGTAAATTTCACACCTCTCTAAATGAATTTCATTTCCAAAATTGAAGATAGATTTTCACTATAAAGTTTGTACATTTTCAAAGACTATATACACAAGCTTTTATTCGAGTTTTGGAAAGTTAAATTTACCATATTTGGTGCAGAATTCACATCGATCAACTAAATTTGTTATATAAGAGTGCAGCTATTCAAAGACCATTATTTCCTTTCAATGTTCTTCCAAAGAAAAGAATGATTTTAGTTAAGGATAAACTTAATTTTCAATATGAATATGGGGTGTGAATGTGTCAAAGAAGTAAAATGAAATGAAATGGCTTGAGATTTTTATAGCACGGATTTATTGAAAAGACTTTAGCCAATTTCAAACAAATGCAACTGGGGACTACTACTTTTTAATTTCAAAACATCATGGATTCCTATTGATGGATGTGGCAGCATTGGAATTGGAAATGAGAGATAGTAATGAAATTATTACAGGTGGAAGATATGGAAGTATGTGTGTTTGGTATCAACAACAAAAGTATGATCTAGTTAGTCTACATGAACGAGCAACATGATATTCTGGGAGTATTGCGTTTGGTAACTCATACAATGATGAGGAATTGTGTGTTAATACTAGTTACAATAATGCAGATATAAAACTACCTGATTTGTGAACTGGAAAGGTCCAATGGTGAAGTAAATCTTGAAATTTATATGCATAGTATTTTCAAAAGAGTTTTGTCAAACACTAAGAGATTGAAAATTTTCAAACAATTGGCTATACATCATTTAGATTTCAAAATTTCTCATATCGGAATTTTAAAAATTAAATATTTTAATGATAAAATGAATTTTCATTTTTGGAATGAATTATTACAACATGAATAATATAATATCAGAATTTTTTAGAAATGGTCATAATGGTAGCATGAATTTTCATTTTCAGAATGATGAAGAAAATTCAATGGGTGATAAACTTCTTTCACAATGAACATGACTCAAAACAAAAAATATAGATTCTTGTATTTGACCTCTTGTTTCTATTTTGTGAGCTATTTTTATTGTTTATTTATTCTCTATAATTTTTATCTTAGTTTAAAAGTATTATAACTACTGTTACAATCAGATATGTTCAACTAGTTCAATTTACAAATTTCAATAATAATTGAAAATTTCAAATAGAATAAAAGTTCAGAATTATATATCTAATAGTGCAAAGCTCTATATCATGTCACAATATACTATACCATATAGGTGGCACAAATTGAACATTATTCATTTGCTCATAATAAGACTATACTATATAAAAAATAGTACATTTGAGCATCATTATTTTTAAATTGGCCAAGAAATAAAGAAGGAAAATTTATTTGGGCTTAGGATGTCGATGTAGACGAACTTCCATTTTTTCCTGATTGTGTGGTATTTTTATTTCTGTCATTATCAATAAAAGGTGAGATATCTATTGGTAATTGAAGAGTATTGGGGGTACCAAGAAATGCACCTTTGATTGTATTTAATCTATCAACTACCTCAGTCATATTAGGTCGCTCTTGAGGTGACTCCCTTGTGCAAACCAACCCAATTTGTATAAATTGAGTAAGACATTTCTTTACCATTGATGTGTCTGATCCATGAGCATCTGCAAGAAGACAATTATCCACCACATCTGAAATTCTATTTGGAAAATGCATTTCTATCCACTTTTGTAGATTCAGTCCTTCACTAAACATATCATGTGTTGGTCTCTTCCTTGTCAACAACTCTAAAACTAAAATTCCATAACTGTAAACATCTCCCTTTGTTGTAAGATTTCCACCTGTTCCATACTCTGTAATAACAAATAAACAAGAATATGTTACTCGCAAGTCATTTGAAACATTCAAGGGTTTTAAGATAAACAAAGAAAACCAAAGAAATACGAGGTGCAATAACAAAAATTCCTTACCTGGTGGAATGTAACCAATAGATCCTTTGAGAGCATCTCTAGAAGTCAAGGAATTGATGAAATTGCCAAAAATAAGCTTGGAAAGGCCAAAATCTGCTATACATGAAGTCATATCATCTCCTAATAGAACATTGTTGGGCTTTAAGTCACAGTGGATCACTTGAACATAGCAATAATGGTGAAGGTATGCCAATCCTTCTGCAATCTCCATTGCTATTCGTATTCGATCACTCAAATTTAATCTACAACTAACTCCTTCCCCAGGATACAACCATCTCTCCAAACTTCCATTTGACATGAATGGAAGAATTAAGGCTTTAAAATTAAGGTTGCAACACACTGAAATGATTTTATTCACATTCCGATGTCGAACTCTCTTTAATGCATTGCATTCTCTACTGAAAGTTTGGTGAGCATGTTCATCTTGCAATTTGAGAACTTTGACAGCAATATTTCTACCATTCTTTAAAATCCCTTTATAAACTGACCCAAAACTACCAGTTCCTATAAGATTTTCATCACTGAACCCACCAGTTGCATCTACAAGCTCATTATATGAAACTTTTTGAGGCCATATTTTGATATCAGGGATATTGGAATGTCTATATGATCTATAGGAAAATCCAACCAATAGAAGAGACATGATCAAAACTGCAATGCCAACTGCAATAGGGATTATCAATTTTTTTGAGACAAATGGATGTTTGCGATTGGAATGAGCGCACGGTGGCAAGTTTATCCATCCACCACAGAGGCCAGTATTTCCCATAATTTCTGAGGCATCAAGTGTTGCGAAAGGTCCTCCCTCTGGTACCTCTCCACTCAATCTGTTTGAAGAGAGATTGAGATGCTTGAGCATCGTCATCTTTTTGAAAGCCACCGGTATTGTTCCTGACAAGTTATTGCAAGAAAGATCCATGTACTGCAGATTTTTAAGATCTGCCAGTGCTGCAGGAATTGGCCCCTCAAATGCATTCGAAGAAAGATTTATATACTCCAACCCCTTGCAGCTTGCCAGTGCAGCGGGAATGCCACTTGAAAAATTGTTTTGAGACACATCTATAGCTAAAACCATAACCATTTTGCTCATTTGTAAAATAGAACCTTGCAAGGAATTTCCGGAAACATTGAAATAGAATTGGAGATTCTCAAGACCTGCAACTTCAGGTGGTATATTTCCCGTTAGCTTGTTGTGTGCCAAGTCCAGCATTTCCAAAGTCTTGCATCTTCCTAAACTGGCAGGTATTTTTCCTGATAGTTGATTGTGATGAAGAACAAGGTCTCTTAATTGTGGAAGCTCTCCAAGACTCTCTGGAATTTGTCCTGAAAGCATGTTCTCATTGAGTGACAACAATCCAAGCCTTTTTGATTGACCTAAACTTTTAGGAATTCTTCCTTGTGAATTGTTGGTGCCCAGAAGTAATCTTTCCAGATTGCAAAGTTTACCTAGTGCAGACGGAATGGTCCCATTAAATCGGTTTCCTTCCAAGCTTAACATCGTCAAGTTTGTCAGGTTACCAATTTCATCTGGTATGTTTCCACCAATTCCGTTTGAGTCCAATTTTAAAAATGAGAGTGAATTTGGAAGACGACCAATTGAAGTGGGCAAGACACCAGTCAGATAATTAGATGACAACTCAATTTTTTCCAAGCTGGAGCAATTAGTTAACACTGTTAGAATAGACAGACCACTGCTTCCACTCACAAAATGATTTTGCCACAAATCAAGCCATCTCAACTGTTGCATTTTCCCAAATTCCAGGGGCAATGTGCCACTCAGTTGATTTCTATCCAAATCCAGCACCTGCAGCTCAGTCCAATTACCCACTGAGCTGGGTATTTCTCCAGTGAGTTGATTTCCCCACAAAACCACATGTTGCAACTTTGACAGCCTTCCAAACTCCCTTGGAATTGGGCCGTTTAAGTTGTTCATGTCGAGATCAAGCCAGGTTAGCTGACTACAATTTGCAATGGTAACTGGGATTGATCCTGTTAAGTTGTTTGAGTCAAGATCAAGCCAGTATAGCCGACTAAGCATACCCATCTGGGCAGGAATACCACCTTCAAGCCTATTGGCACCCAAATCAATTGTAATTAAAAAGGACATGTTTCCTAAGAAAGGAGGGATCGTGCCTGTCAATTTGTTTTCTCCTAATGCCATTGTTTCTAAATTTGAAAGAAGACTGAATTCAGAGGGAATGCTTCCACTTAAATGGTTAATCGACAGTATGAGAGTTTGTAATGAACGACAACCACCTAGAGAGGATGGAATGGGACCTTCCAAATTGTTTTTAGACAACCGAAGCATTCTCAAGCGAAATAGCCTTCCAAGCTGGCTTGGGATATGGCCCTGGAAGCTATTATTATAAAGACCAAGTACTCTAAGGAAGGAAAGATTTCCCAGAAAGGGAGAGATAAGGCCAGCTAATCCCATACCTGTGAGATTCAAGGAAACCACTCGCTGTCGACGAGAAGAGCAGGTAATGCCAGTCCAATTGCAGAAGTTGTGATTGAGAGACCAATCGGATAGGGAATCGTATGGATCAAGAGAGATGGCAGATTTGAAAGCCATGAGAGCCTGCTGATCAGAATAATTAGAGGGCACCGCCATATGAGCAGGCACCGCCGAGAGAGAGAAGAGAAGCAGAGGAATCATCATCATCATCTTCATTCTTTGATTGTCCACATAAACACAAAATAAAAATAATAAAAAATAAAACAGTTTATATCTCATAGACCCTTGTTCGTCTTCTATTAGATATTAATAAATTTATCTTATCTTCTATTATCTTTTCATAGTTGAATTCACTTTCAAATTTGTCATAAAATCAAATACGCACAAAGCGTACCGTAAAAGGTTGAAGCCTACGTTTGTCTCTTTTCGCCCAACAAAGTCTTGGTTGGACAAGCACTCAAAAGAAAAATGAGACGCTCATCAAATTGGCGGTGGCTTATATGGGGCCCAAACTGCACCTGCGCCATTGACTCACTTGGTAATGTTCAATCACTCCCCACTCTTCCTTCACAAATGATGACCTTCTTTACTTTAGCTTGATTCAACGTTTATGCCTTTCTCACTGGAGAAAGTGGATATGCGAAAGAAAATGAATGCTGTTTCACGGTAAATTTCGGGAGTTAATTTTTGTTGTGTTTAGTGTGTTGCGCCGTGTCGAAATATTTGGCAGTAATGTGGAATGAGTTTGGTGTTGTTTAACTTTCCTCTAAAATATTTGTAGGATTTTTTTCCTTGTAGTTTGAAAATATTCAGCAGTCATATGGAATGTGAGTTTGGTCCTTGTGTAATATTTCTGAAAAATATTTGTATATTTGTATATTTTTTTATGTGTTGTATGTTGTGAAAATATTTGGTAGTCATGTGGAATGTGAGTTTTGTATTTGGTCAATTTTTCTTCAAAATACTGTTAGGTTTTTTGTTTTTAGGGTGTTGTGTATGGTGTGAAAATGTTTGGCGGTCATGTAGAATATGAGTTTATTTTTTTCTTTAGCATGTTGTGTGGGAATATTTGGCAGCCATGTCTAATGTGAATTTGGTCTTGCGAGATCTTTCTTGAAATTATTTGTACCATTTTTTTCTCCCACTTGTTTTGTAGTGTGGAAATATTTTGTGGTAATTTCATATGAGAGTTTGGTCTTGTCTAATCTTCCTTGAAAATAGTTGTAGGATTTGTATCTTTAGTTTGTTGAGTGGTGTGGAAATATTTGGAAGTCATGTGGATGTGAGCATAGTCTTGCCTAATCTTCATTAAAAATATTTGTAGCATTTTTTCCTTTAGTGTGTTGTATGGTGTGAAAATATTTGGAAGTCATTTGGAATGTGAGTTTGGTCTTGCCCAATCTTCCTTGAAAATATTTGTAGGATTTCTATCTTAGCTTGTTGTGTGGTGTGGAAATATTTGGTAGTCATGTGGAATGCGAGTTTGGTCTTTGTCCAATCTTCCTTGAAAATACTTGTAGGTTTTTTTATCTTTAGCATATTGGGTGGTGTGAAAATACTTGGCGGTCATGTGGAATGTGAGTTTGGTCTTGCACAATCATCCTTGGAAATACTTTTAGGTATCATTTTTCTCTAGTGTGTTGTGTGGTGAGAGAATATTTGATAGTTATGTAGAATGTTAGTTTGGTATGTGCTAAATCTTTCTTGAAAATATTTGTAGAATACCTTTTTAGTGTATTGGGTGTTGTAGAAATATTTGGCGTGAGGCCCATTCCGTAGTGGTGAAATTGCATGGACATCTAGATTGGATTATGACTATATCTTGGGAGAATTAGATTAACTCCGCCCTTTGTCTATAGGTGTGATTAGGACCAATTAATACATTACGTAGCAAGAAGGAATTATCTTCAAAAGGATCAAGTACCCTATTCAAATAATGCTAGAAATGATGTAACTGGTTATGCTGAAGTAGGATGATGTATTGCTTCTTTTTGTATGGGTCACTTCACATGTGTGTGTTCCTATATAGCTATGTTAACTGTGATGCTCACCTCCTAGTGATAGGTGTTCCAATCTATGTTTAGATAATAAGATGGTGTCAATCAGACCTTTTATCACTATGTTCCTCTTGTTAAGGATCATTATGAACTGCGACCAGTTGAAAAATAATTTTATAAACATGTGATGTTTATATTTCTCATGAATGAATTATGATAATTTGGATGTTGCATATATGTGTTTACATGATGCTTATGATTATGATGGACACTCATCATTTCATGCATTGGTAATTGATAGGAATTTTATTATGAATAGATTTTGTGATGATAATGTTAGACATACACATATGTTTTAGCCTTGTTGCATCATGAATGAATTCTGATCAGTTGGATGTTGCATATACGTGTTTACATGATGCTTATGATTATTATGGACACTCATCATTTCATGCATTGATAATTGATAGGAATTTTATCATGAATGGATTTTGCGTTGATAATGTAGACATGGACATGTGTTTTAGCATCGTTGCATCATTTCTTATTGTTTTGACTATATGCGTTATCTTGGTTGGATTGATATTCACTCGAGTGTGTTAGGCATATGACCAATGGGAAGGGGAGATGATATGGTGACTCGTGTACAAACTAGTGATGCCAACCTAGCCCACCACAGGGCTAGGGTTTATATCAATGTATTGTGAAGTTATGTAATGTGGAAATGATATGTAGCTACATGTGTGTACATATTACATGATTTATGTGGTATATTGTCTTAATAAATGTGAGTTATTATGTGTGTAAAATGTGTCATGGTGTTTGTGTTGCATGAGATTATGTGGTAGAATTATGCTAGTATTAACACACACATTTAATATGCATTTTATGAGGCATTTGCATCATAAATACCTACCCCTAACCTCCCAAGTCCTAGGGGTAGGTGTTGGAAGCAATTTGAGGATCTAAAAATGAGTAAATCAAGTGTTATGCAATATTTTATTTGGAAAATTCTATTAGTGACAAGTTTGGGGGTGAATGGATAAGTATTTGGGAAGAGGATAAGTAGTGAGGGACACACGGAGGCAAAGGGGAAGATGGTGAGAGAAGTGTGAAGTAATTGAGGGATACTCACATATGTGGGAGAAAGTGATGGAGTTGGAAGAAAGGGACATTTAGTTTGAATAAGAGGGAGGGAGGAAGATGGAAAAGGAGGTTAGACCTAGGGATATAATGGAGTAGAACAAGTTTTGTTCATGGAAGTTTGAAAAATAAAGGAATTGAGAAGAAAAAGAGGAGAAACAATTGAAGGGAGAAGTTGGAAGAAGGGTGGTACATTGAGTTGCATTCTTCTTCTCCAAGTGATGTGATATCTTCAAGGTAAATTTCTTTCATCCCTCTCTCAAATCTACATTTAAGCTCATAATTTGTTAAATGTGTGGAGATTTGTTTGTTGGTTAATGCATTATTTACATATATGATGTTGTTAATGTGTATGTTTGTGTTTTATGCACTATTTTGTGTATTATGTTTTCATGTAATGCTTGGGAAGGGTTAGGAGAAGATGAAGTTCTCTCAATGAGGGAATACCATCTTAGTGAGGAGGATGAGTGTATTTGAGGAAATGAAGAGATGTGTTATCATGCAAGTGGATATGAGTACCCTTGTGAAGTCAACATTTTTTTAAGGGTATGATTACCCTCATGTCCTTGAGAGGACTATTTTTATGGCGAGTGTTGTATGCTTATGAAGAGCTATTTTATATATATGGTGAAATGAAGGAGGAAAATAAGTATTATGTGTTGACATATATATTTGTTTTTATAATATAACCATCTCTCATGTGTGTTCCATTATCTCCCCCACTTATGGTTCTATGAGTGAACCCATGTGTTAGCATCTCCCTTGGGTTCGGTCTCTATTACATGAGATTTTCTATGTGTTTTCATGTAGGGCCAAGTGTGTAAGGTTGTGTTATTATCTATTGTGAACCCTGATCACCATATTATCTCCCTGAGCTCAGAGGTGAGTTGTTTATCAACTCTATGGTTGGGAGGTGAACTCCCCATTGGTTATGAAGGAAAGTTTTCTTGTCTAAATGTATCTGCAGGTTCAATGGTATAGAATGAACACAAGGAGTAAGAAGAAAAACTCTCTTATGTGCGCGCGCACACACATTTCTATTATAAACTTGTGAT
Source organism: Chamaecyparis obtusa (assembly GCA_027943335.1). Taxonomy (NCBI): domain Eukaryota; kingdom Viridiplantae; phylum Streptophyta; class Pinopsida; order Cupressales; family Cupressaceae; genus Chamaecyparis; species Chamaecyparis obtusa. The sequence continues at coordinate 1,712,732 of BSBK01001410.1, read as the reverse complement.
CAATGAAGCTGAAAGAAGTCAACTTGTAATAATTGGGCCTTTTGATGGTTGTAAATGACAAACCCTAAAGAAGAAGGTTCACAAGTATTATTGTAAGTTCTCAAGAATGAAAAATAAAAGAAGGAAAAAAATGGATGTATTGGTAGGTTATGTATTATCATCCCATAACGTAACTGAATCAAGATAATTTACCTCGGTGTATCTCAATGTATTATAGTGCATCAATTGAGTCTATATGGTTCTGTGGGTATACATATCTTATGAATTAATTAAAAAGGGAGATAAATCTTCTAGGTAAATGTTGGAAGTTGGATGCCTATTCCATGGACGTCCATGGCCAAAACAATTTAGTGCAAGAAACAGGTGCCCATTTTTAAAAAATTGGGTGCTCGTTTAGCTTCGAGCATCCAACCCGTATTTATAAAAAGGGCACCCGTTTAGCTTCGGGTTCCCAAACTGTATTTATAAAAAGGGCACCCATTTAAAAATCTGGTGGTCGTTTAGCTTCAGGTGCCCGGAGAAAAATGGGTACCCAATTTTTGAGAAAAGGGGCACCCATTTTTTTAAAAATGGGTACTCATTTTGTAAATGTATTTATCTTTTTTTAAAAATTGTTTTCCAAGTCATTTTCATAACTGGCTAAACAAGATCGTCGTTTTGGATGTACGCATGCCCATTTCTATTGCTACCGCCGACCCCGTTAACTATTTTTCTCCCAATTCCAAGTACGTACCATTTTGTTTTATTATTTTTCTTTATTTTTTATTTTTTTTTCATTTAAATTTGTAGTTTAATGTTATTTTTAAATAGTTAGACAAGTAATTGTTTAGTTTCAACTTTTTTTTTTCTATTTTTCCATATAAATAATTAAATTTTATGTTTAATTTAGTTATTTTTAGTTTTAATTTACTTTGTAAATTAACCTACCAAACTAGAAAACTAAAAAAATTTGTTAAAACTTAATTTAACCCTAGGTAGAAAACAAAAATGTAAACCTAGACACAACTGAAATAAGAAACCCTAAGTAGAAAACATAAACCTAGACGTGCAACTAAAATAAGAAAGCCTAGGTAGAAAAAAAAAACATAAACCTAGACAACTAAAATTAGAAACTCTAGGTAGAAAACAAAAATGTAAATGTAGACAGAACTAAAACAAGAAATCGTAGGTAGGAAATGTAAACCTGGACACAACTAAAACAAGAAACTCTCTCTCTCTCTCTCTCTCTCACACACACACACACACCTCCCTCATGTTTTTATATATATGCAAATTATATCTATCAATGATTTTAGCATTGATGATCTCTTAGGTCAGCAAGCACCACCACCTCCACCCCCTCCACCTCCACCTACTCCTGAGGATTTGAGTGAGAATAAGCTAGGATAAATCTACATGCCATTATGAGAGACATCAATACCATTAGACATGATCCTTATCCACATCCCTAGCTACTACAACTTGCAGATAGCATGCAAGGCATTGCAGATTCTCTATAGACATTAGACTCTGAGCTAGATAGTTTTCAATCATGGAGGGAGTCCATATGTTCCTATTATGCTAATGGCCTCTCTTATAAAGATTTCAATGATTAAAAGATTACAAAAATGATATGAAACGTTATTTTTTGAACCCTAAAATGGGCGAGGAGATACTTGACAAGAAGCCGTGTATTTATATTAGATGATGTCGACACCTGCAGATAGTTGAGCATTTTTGGGAGCGATGGTGGATGGTATTTGACCATCCACCACATGCTAATCATGAGGTCCCCCTATATTTTTTTTAAAATTATGGGCTTAATTTGAATTGGGTAGGAAACCTAATAACTTTGACATGAAAGAATTCTAGGGGGTTGGTCGAGGTATGCTACAGGATAAGACAAGGGCCAAATTGAGAGAAAGAAATAGAAATCATGTGTGTAATGAGCCACTTGTTCCTCTTCCTGCTCTAGTAGTTCCTACACCTATCCATCATCGAGAAATGTAGTCTTCTCTTGGTTCATTCACTTCCTTTTCAGGTACTTTTAAAACTCCAAAGGGAACATTTAACATTCCATGATAATTTTAAAACTCTAAAGAACTAAACTCGTGACCTCTACACGTGGTCTTGGGCGGGAAAGATAATTTTTGAATCCTGGCGATGAAGAGTAGGCACTTTGGGATATGATCTATAGGAATCAGGATGATCTTCGATTTGATTTGGGGGCTCTTTCCATTACATGTCCTTTAACAAATGTGTGGTGAGACCTCACCCTTTTCCTGAAATTTCTAGGATTGTTGATTGCAATGAGGACGGTTTCAAATTAGTGGGAGGTACTTCCAAGGTAAGTGAGTTCTCTCCCCCTCTGTGTTTTAAGCATGTCAATTTTAGAGGGGCCTGGAAGAATATTTTTGTAAAGGTTTGTGAACCCTTGAAAGGTGGGGTTTCAGTGGACAAGATGGATGTTGGTACTTGCATCAATATCCTTGATCTTTTCCTCAACCAATGCATTTCCAAAATAAAAAACTCCATAGTAAGTAAATTTGGAGGTCGTCGCCCCGACAATATTCTTGCTAGAAAATGGGTCTTGATGTCCTAAGCTTTGAAGGGCCCAGTCTAATTTTTTCCTACCCTCCCTAAAGGTTGTTTTTTTTCTTCTCCTTCACTTTGAAGGAAGATTGTGTTTGTATCCTTGTTGTGGGGCCTTGGTTTTATGGTAAACAACCCCTGCAACTTTACAAATGGAGGCCAAGGTTTGACCCTATTGCTCACGTATTTGGAGCTATTCTAACCTAGGTTCACCTCCCAAGTTTCCCTCTTAAATTTTTGGACAAAGAAGTGACCGACAACATTCTTAGTTCTTTTGGAGAATTCTTGGGTGTGGACACTATCACCAAAAATAGAGCTAGATTTGTTTTTTCTCATTTTTGTGTTTCGGTGGTTCTTGAAACTTTTCTTCCAGTGTCAATTGAGCTTAAATCCTATTTGGTCTCCTAGACACAAAAAATCGAATATGAGAACTTGACCCTTTATTGCCAAGTTTTCTTGTCGGTGGGGCATCTTAGTTATGACTATACTAAGGTTGTCGACCAAGGTAAAGAAATCATTTTGGATTCTTCTCCCTCTCACAAAGCTCTTAAGTTGGCTTCCCTCTTTCCTTTCCCTAATAATGGAAAAGGTATTCTTGGTTCTTACATGGATGAATTTTGCTTGAACAAGGGAGTTGAGCCTATGGTAGACTGTGGTCTAGTGCTAGACTCCAGTGGAACTGTTGCACGGGTTTTTTGTGAGGATGCTTTGGTGGTGGACTTTCCTCTGATTGATACCTCTACACCTATTCTTTAGCTAGTCCCTTGTGGTTATTTTGTGCTCTCCCTCTCGTACTCTCCGATTTTCCCTATCCTTTATTCTTCCCTTCCACCTCCCCTCTCCCCTTGGCTCTTACTTTGGGTCCCCTTTCCATTCCTTCTCCTATTCCTTTATCTAGACCATATCCTCCCCCTCTTCTACTAAAAGATAAGGATTCCCCTCCCCTAACCTCATATTTAAATGTTTACAAATCCGCAGATGTGGGGAATATCACCAAAATAGGTAAAAGATAGGCAAAGGATATTTGTGAGTCCATGACAGCTAGGGATGTGGAAAATGGTAGCTAAAGTACTCTCAAGTAGTCTTCCTCCCACAAACTATAAAGATGATTACTCTCTCTTAGAATATTAGAGGGCTTACTAGCTCTCATAAATATATTTTAGTCAAAAAATATGATACAATACCTGCATTTAGATATTCATCTTATGCAAGAAACTAAAATGACAAAAGAATCCTTCTACAAATTAAGTAACTACATCTGGTCATTTTCCAATTGTATGGTTGTTAGAGCAGATGGAGCTTCTAGGTGTTTGGTTGTTCTTTGGCAACCTAATAACCTGGCTGGTTCTCTTTATTCCCATTCCAAAAATTCCATGCATATCTCCTTCATTAATGTTTTCTCTTCATCCAAATGAATATTGTCTAATATTTATGCTCTTAGCAGTGTGACTCAAAGAAGAGAATTCTAAGAATCTATTCTTTTAGATTGTGCTTCTTTTAGCGATGTTGATTGGATGGTTATGAGGGAATTTTTAACTCTCTACTTTTCCCTTCTAAAAAATAGAGGGTAATTCAGATTTTTTAGATTCTATGCAAGATCTTGATGATTTTCTATCTAATGGTCAAATTTTGGATTTAGATTTGATGGGTAATAAGTTTACTTGGTTAAATATGCATACCGGTAACCGTCTTATCTAGGTTAGATTGGATCATTGTCTCATTTCTACTACTTGGTCCATATATGATAAATGACTTTTGTCTTCTGATATTAGAATTGGTTTAGATCATTATCCTATCCTCCTCAATTGGGAATTCACTAAATCAAAAAATGTTCTCCCGTACAAATTTGAGGCCACGTGGACTTACAACCCATATTTTAAAGCCCTCCTTTTTGATTGGTGGTATGTGAATTTTCAAGGTACCACAATGTTTAGATTGGTTAGCAAGTTGAAATTGATTCATTCCAATCTGAAACATCGAAAAAAGTTCTCTTTATATTAATAGAGAATTAATTGACCATTTCACTTCTCTTCTTAATCAAAATACCGTGGCGGATCCTAACGCTTCTGTTATCCTAGATTCTCCACTTTTAATGTGCCTAGGATTCTTTCTCTCGAGGACATAAAAGGGATGAGTGGCTCTATCTCTCTTGATAAAGTCAAGAAAGTTACCTTCTCGCTTAGCCCTTACAAGGCTTCAGGTCCAAATGAATTTCCTCTGCTATTTTTCTAAAAAATCTGGGAGATTGTTGGCAATGATATTTTCATGGAAGCTAGAGAATTCTTCTTCTTAGGAAGGCTCTTAAAAGAACTGAAATATAATTTATTAGTGCTCATTCCTAAGAAAATGGTAGCTAACAAGATGTCAAAGTTTTAACCCATTAGTTTGTGCAACACTGTTTATAAAATGTTTATAAAATTTTGCCTAAACTATTGGTTAATAGAATTGAGCCATTTCTAGACAAGCTCATCCACCTCAATCAGAAAGGGTTTTCCTAGGGTATGTAGATTACTGATTTTGTGGTTATGGTTTATGAATTTTGACACACTATGGAGAAAGAGAATCAAGAAAGTATGCTCCTAAAGTTAGATATATCCAAAGCCTATGATATGGTCTCTTGGCCTTTCCTCTCAGTTGTCCTATAAAAATATGGCTTTGAAGGAAAGGTTCTCACTTTGATAGAGGCTTGTGTTCACTTTCTTAAGTACTCAATTCTAATTAATGGTTCCCCTAAAGGTTTTTCTCGGCTTCTAATGGGATTAGACAGGGAGTCCCCTCTCCCCCTATCTCTCTATTTTACTTGTTGACTTGCTTGGCTGTAATATATTCCAAAAGATTGTGGAGGGCCCTCTTAAGGGTTTCAAACCCTCTTCCTTACCTATGGTGGCATTACACCAACACTTTTTGGATGATACAATGCTTGTGGGAATGACTATAATTATTGAGGCTAAAGAATAGTTTATGAATTTGAAGAATTACACCTTGGTTTTGGGGCAAAATATCAATCTTCAGAAGAGTGCTATATTTTTCTTCAACATTCCTCTGAATATAACAATTTTGTATAGCTTCCATTCTCAACTGTCAGGTTGCTAGCCTTCCTTCTACCTATTTAGGTATACCTCTTACTACTGGTAAATTAGAAAATTCTATGTGGGTTGGTCTTCTTGAAGGAATTCAAGTTAAATTGGATTCTTGGAAATGGCTTTTCTAAGCAATGCTGGAAAGCTCCAGATGTTAACTGCTTCCATTCAAAGTACCTCCATGTACATATTATGTCTCTTTTCATAATTCCTACTATGTGGGTTAAAAATATCGACGCTAGTAAATGAAGATTTTTTATGGTCTGGTTTGGAAGATAAAAAGAGGTTATCACTCATTGACTGCGAGATGTTCTTCTCTCCTAAAAGAAAGTGGATGATTAAATGTTAGAGATCCTAGCTCTCTGAACCTGACACTTTTTCCCAAAATAAGTTGGAAGCTAATCATAGATTCGACATATTGGTCAAGCATCTCATCTTCTAAATATGAGTGGAATAAATTTCTTGAATAATTTGTTACCACATGGTTTTACTAGATGGAATAATTTGATCAAAACTATCCCAACCATCAGACAGGGTTGTGTTTGGAAAATAGGTAATGGGAAAAAGGTCAATTTCTAGAAAGAACCTCAAGTGGATTTACAATACTACTCTTTAATACCATCCTATGTTTGTGGCTATTCAAAGAGATATTTCTATAAGACTTGGTTCCCAAGTGCACAACTATTGGGATCAATCCCATAACCCAATTTCTTGGAATATTAACCCTTTATGGTTCGAGGGTCCTCTCAAGATGGTGGCTTTACAACTTCTTAAGTCCCTAAGATTCTATAGATTGGACCAGTAGGTCGAGCCCATTTGGAATTACTTAGTGGACGAGATTTACTTTGTTAAAATGGTTAGAATCTTCTTTCTCCCCAATGGCCCTAGGAGTTTAATTGGTCGATGGTGTGGAATTGCAAAGTGACTCCTAAAGTCTATTTCTTTTGGTGGGTGGTCTGTCATTGAAAAATCATAACTTTGGATAATATTCAGAAAAAAAGAATTCATCTGGTCAATAGATGTTCTTTATGTGAGAAGAACTTGGAATCTATTGCTAACATATTATTTACTTGTCAATATTCCTGGCAGCTTAGATGAAAAATTATGTGTATGTTTGATAGGTAGTGGATTTAGTCTAAGGACCCCCAGATCGTGTCCTCGGGTTGGAACCTCCCCCCCCACCTATCATCCTTTCACTCAGGAGCTATGGTGGAATTATCTTCTTTATGTTAATTGAGCCTTATGGAAGGGACATAATAATCACATCTTCAAAGAATTTAATATTCTGATTGGGAGGATTTTTTTTTCTACTATTAATAATATCAAGGAAAACATGAGAAATATTGTTTGTCTTAAACATAAGACTCCTCCTTCATCCCCGGATCAGGATAATGCTAAAAAGTGGGGTCTGTCCTCTTGTCTTGAAGGTTATAGATATCCTCCTCTGGGTTTTAGAAGCAACATCAAGTGGTCCCCCTGAATCCTAGTTGGGTTAAACTTAATTTTGATGGCTCTTCAATTGGGAACTCGAGTCAGGAGGGTGGGGGTGGTCTTATTAGAGACACTTGTGGAAAAAATCTTCTAGCCTATGCAGTTGATTTAGGTGTCCAAATTTCCAATGTGGCAGAGGCGGTGGCAGCTTTCCATGGGATAGATATGACAATTAATCATGGTTTTAAAAAGGTCATAATTAAGGGAGATGCTCTCAATGTAATCATGGTTCTTACAGATACGCATAACCCAAGATGGGAAAAAAAGTATTTAATTATGAAATATATTAGGTTAATGGCCATGATGGATGGTGTTAAATGCCAACACACTTACTGCGAAGAAAATGGAGTGGTGGAAAGGTTAGCTACCATGGGAAGATTTACAGACACCTTTTAAATTTGGTTTGTGGTCCAAGAATTACCTTAGCAAGCTCGTGAGAAGATCAAGCAAGATATCACCACAATTGGTGGCAAAGGTTGAACTTTCCTAAAAATGCATTAATTATGATAAAATATCATTATTATCTAAGGGACTTGAGATCTTTCAAGATAATTTGTCTGGGTTATCTCATTGTTATGGTTAGTATTTTGATTCCTCTGCTGCCTTCTCTGTGAAGTTCCTCTACAACAAAACCATGGGAGGTGATCTTATTCATACTGAGCTGGACAACTACGATGAATTTAAGAATAACAATATCCTTTTGTCCATTGTGCATGCTAGACAATTATATTAAAGGCAAGCAAGTTTTTGAGCTAGAGATCTCTAAGAAATTTGTGGAGGCTTAGGACCAAGGGAGGATTAATACTTGTGGTGTCTCCTTTATGGTATCTGTGGAATCGATTACGGTCACTACTGATCATCTTGTGGAAGGAAAGATCATCCTAGGAAACTCTAATGGGAACTATAAGCAGGATCTCAAGAAATTTTTTGGTCCTAGTGAAAACATCCTGCAATTGCAAAATGGGTTCAACAGGGAAGCATTGCTAGGTGAATGAAAACATGTAGCATCGGTGTTGATCAATTTTTTCACCCTTGAAGGCATGTTTAAATATTTTCACTCTCACCTTTTTCCTATGTTAAATAATTTTTAGCATAATGTCAAACTCAACTTTCCATTTTGAATTTTATTGGACCTTTGTCACAATTTGTTTTAAAGTCAAAAAAGTATGGGTCCCCCCCTCTCCACCAAGGTTTAATTCTATGTCTCTATAATTTTCATCTTTCCTAGACCCTAGAGGTTATGCCCTACTATTCCCTCTTTGATTATGGGTCTCAATAACCCTATGGAAAGCCCCAAGGTCTCCCCATCTTCTTTGGTTTGTCCCTCCACAAGCTTGACTAAGGTTAATCCTCTATGAAAAGATAAGATGAAAGCTTTAGGCATCAACATGGTTGGTGTTTCTAAGGACTCTGCATCTTCTTAGTCCATTGGGTCGGATTGGATCCTTGAAAATGCCCATATCAATACTTCTGGCCATGCCCTTAAGCTCCCATCCCTTGTTCCTAGACCTCAAAAATATCAAGATGAACCTAAGGTCCCTCTTAATGTTTCCCCACCCCACCCCCAAAGCCCCTCTTCTACTGAGGATCTTCCTAATTATTCTCTGATTGTGAACAAAGTTGATAAATTATACAATCTTTTACAACCATTAGAATGTTGTAATCAAGTGGTTAATTACTCTATTAGACAAGACCATAAAGAAAATCAACAAATTGAAAGCTGTTGCAGAGTTTGAAGCCAAACTTGGGGACTGGTCCAATGCCAATATGGATAGCAATGTTTGGGAAGTGGTTTATGAATTGGCAAAAAAATTGGGGTATCAAGGAGGACCAAATTCGTGATTGAAAGCCCTCATTCCCTCAGATGAGGAAAAATAGGTGATGATTAGGACTTTGGAAAATGTCCAAGTGAATCAAAGCCATATTAACAAAAAAATGGCTGATGTGGTCAAATTTAACAAGGAAATGATGGATAAAACAACCACTTCCTTCAACACTTGGCAAGAGGAGCTGGAGTATAGGAAGGCTAAATGAAGGAAGTACGAGGAGAATCTTCTAATTACTACCCAGTCAGTGAAAGAGAGACTTGCTCCTGATATGGCTATGTGTCAGCTCGGAAAGACTTCCTTTCTGGATAATCTTAACGAACTCAATGAGGAATGGAAGGAGATTCATCTCCCATTTGCCTAGTTTCTTGTGTGTTGTTTCTTGACTCTAGTAGTTTTTGTGACTGGTTGAATTCGTTGCTAGTGAATTCCTTTGGAACTATCTTATGACTTGATATTACATTTTGTTGGGTTCGGGCCCTTTCCCATTTGCTCTAATCAAAACATTTAAAATTTCATTATTTGAAACACACTAATAAGAAATAAAATCAAGTTTAAATTCAATGTTAAAAATCATACTATAACCTTTCTACCAAAGAGGCATAAACTCCGTAAAATGTTCAAATAAAAATACAAAAAGAAGTATGCTTTTCAAAAGATCAAATTAGTGTGTATAGATGTGCACAAGTGTGAAGAAAATCAAATTTAATGAAATCATACCAATAAACATACACTTGCATGTAAAAAATATATTTTATAAACATACGCTAAAAAATATATTTTATAAAAGAATATCACATAATATTATTAAGGCCGTATGTTAAATATCACATAATATTATTAAGGCCACACGTAACATAATTAGACAAACATTAGCTTTCTAAAGACAATTTTGTTATTGTAAATTTCACACCTCTCTAAATGAATTTCATTTCCAAAATTGAAGATAGATTTTCACTATAAAGTTTGTACATTTTCAAAGACTATATACACAAGCTTTTATTCGAGTTTTGGAAAGTTAAATTTACCATATTTGGTGCAGAATTCACATCGATCAACTAAATTTGTTATATAAGAGTGCAGCTATTCAAAGACCATTATTTCCTTTCAATGTTCTTCCAAAGAAAAGAATGATTTTAGTTAAGGATAAACTTAATTTTCAATATGAATATGGGGTGTGAATGTGTCAAAGAAGTAAAATGAAATGAAATGGCTTGAGATTTTTATAGCACGGATTTATTGAAAAGACTTTAGCCAATTTCAAACAAATGCAACTGGGGACTACTACTTTTTAATTTCAAAACATCATGGATTCCTATTGATGGATGTGGCGGCATTGGAATTGGAAATGAGAGATAGTAATGAAATTATTACAGGTGGAAGATATGGAAGTATGTGTGTTTGGTATCAACAACAAAAGTATGATCTAGTTAGTCTACATGAACGAGCAACATGATATTCTGGGAGTATTGCGTTTGGTAACTCATACAATGATGAGGAATTGTGTGTTAATACTAGTTACAATAATGCAGATATAAAACTACCTGATTTGTGAACTGGAAAGGTCCAATGGTGAAGTAAATCTTGAAATTTATATGCATAGTATTTTCAAAAGAGTTTTGTCAAACACTAAGAGATTGAAAATTTTCAAACAATTGGCTATACATCATTTAGATTTCAAAATTTCTCATATCGGAATTTTAAAAATTAAATATTTTAATGATAAAATGAATTTTCATTTTTGGAATGAATTATTACAACATGAATAATATAATATCAGAATTTTTTAGAAATGGTCATAATGGTAGCATGAATTTTCATTTTCAGAATGATGAAGAAAATTCAATGGGTGATAAACTTCTTTCACAATGAACATGACTCAAAACAAAAAATATAGATTCTTGTATTTGACCTCTTGTTTCTATTTTGTGAGCTATTTTTATTGTTTATTTATTCTCTATAATTTTTATCTTAGTTTAAAAGTATTATAACTACTGTTACAATCAGATATGTTCAACTAGTTCAATTTACAAATTTCAATAATAATTGAAAATTTCAAATAGAATAAAAGTTCAGAATTATATATCTAATAGTGCAAAGCTCTATATCATGTCACAATATACTATACCATATAGGTGGCACAAATTGAACATTATTCATTTGCTCATAATAAGACTATACTATATAAAAAATAGTACATTTGAGCATCATTATTTTTAAATTGGCCAAGAAATAAAGAAGGAAAATTTATTTGGGCTTAGGATGTCGATGTAGACGAACTTCCATTTTTTCCTGATTGTGTGGTATTTTTATTTCTGTCATTATCAATAAAAGGTGAGATATCTATTGGTAATTGAAGAGTATTGGGGGGTACCAAGAAATGCACCTTTGATTGTATTTAATCTATCAACTACCTCAGTCATATTAGGTCGCTCTTGAGGTGACTCCCTTGTGCAAACCAACCCAATTTGTATAAATTGAGTAAGACATTTCTTTACCATTGATGTGTCTGATCCATGAGCATCTGCAAGAAGACAATTATCCACCACATCTGAAATTCTATTTGGAAAATGCATTTCTATCCACTTTTGTAGATTCAGTCCTTCACTAAACATATCATGTGTTGGTCTCTTCCTTGTCAACAACTCTAAAACTAAAATTCCATAACTGTAAACATCTCCCTTTGTTGTAAGATTTCCACCTGTTCCATACTCTGTAATAACAAATAAACAAGAATATGTTACTCGCAAGTCATTTGAAACATTCAAGGGTTTTAAGATAAACAAAGAAAACCAAAGAAATACGAGGTGCAATAACAAAAATTCCTTACCTGGTGGAATGTAACCAATAGATCCTTTGAGAGCATCTCTAGAAGTCAAGGAATTGATGAAATTGCCAAAAATAAGCTTGGAAAGGCCAAAATCTGCTATACATGAAGTCATATCATCTCCTAATAGAACATTGTTGGGCTTTAAGTCACAGTGGATCACTTGAACATAGCAATAATGGTGAAGGTATGCCAATCCTTCTGCAATCTCCATTGCTATTCGTATTCGATCACTCAAATTTAATCTACAACTAACTCCTTCCCCAGGATACAACCATCTCTCCAAACTTCCATTTGACATGAATGGAAGAATTAAGGCTTTAAAATTAAGGTTGCAACACACTGAAATGATTTTATTCACATTCCGATGTCGAACTCTCTTTAATGCATTGCATTCTCTACTGAAAGTTTGGTGAGCATGTTCATCTTGCAATTTGAGAACTTTGACAGCAATATTTCTACCATTCTTTAAAATCCCTTTATAAACTGACCCAAAACTACCAGTTCCTATAAGATTTTCATCACTGAACCCACCAGTTGCATCTACAAGCTCATTATATGAAACTTTTTGAGGCCATATTTTGATATCAGGGATATTGGAATGTCTATATGATCTATAGGAAAATCCAACCAATAGAAGAGACATGATCAAAACTGCAATGCCAACTGCAATAGGGATTATCAATTTTTTTGAGACAAATGGATGTTTGCGATTGGAATGAGCGCACGGTGGCAAGTTTATCCATCCACCACAGAGGCCAGTATTTCCCATAATTTCTGAGGCATCAAGTGTTGCGAAAGGTCCTCCCTCTGGTACCTCTCCACTCAATCTGTTTGAAGAGAGATTGAGATGCTTGAGCATCGTCATCTTTTTGAAAGCCACCGGTATTGTTCCTGACAAGTTATTGCAAGAAAGATCCATGTACTGCAGATTTTTAAGATCTGCCAGTGCTGCAGGAATTGGCCCCTCAAATGCATTCGAAGAAAGATTTATATACTCCAACCCCTTGCAGCTTGCCAGTGCAGCGGGAATGCCACTTGAAAAATTGTTTTGAGACACATCTATAGCTAAAACCATAACCATTTTGCTCATTTGTAAAATAGAACCTTGCAAGGAATTTCCGGAAACATTGAAATAGAATTGGAGATTCTCAAGACCTGCAACTTCAGGTGGTATATTTCCCGTTAGCTTGTTGTGTGCCAAGTCCAGCATTTCCAAAGTCTTGCATCTTCCTAAACTGGCAGGTATTTTTCCTGATAGTTGATTGTGATGAAGAACAAGGTCTCTTAATTGTGGAAGCTCTCCAAGACTCTCTGGAATTTGTCCTGAAAGCATGTTCTCATTGAGTGACAACAATCCAAGCCTTTTTGATTGACCTAAACTTTTAGGAATTCTTCCTTGTGAATTGTTGGTGCCCAGAAGTAATCTTTCCAGATTGCAAAGTTTACCTAGTGCAGACGGAATGGTCCCATTAAATCGGTTTCCTTCCAAGCTTAACATCGTCAAGTTTGTCAGGTTACCAATTTCATCTGGTATGTTTCCACCAATTCCGTTTGAGTCCAATTTTAAAAATGAGAGTGAATTTGGAAGACGACCAATTGAAGTGGGCAAGACACCAGTCAGATAATTAGATGACAACTCAATTTTTTCCAAGCTGGAGCAATTAGTTAACACTGTTAGAATAGACAGACCACTGCTTCCACTCACAAAATGATTTTGCCACAAATCAAGCCATCTCAACTGTTGCATTTTCCCAAATTCCAGGGGCAATGTGCCACTCAGTTGATTTCTATCCAAATCCAGCACCTGCAGCTCAGTCCAATTACCCACTGAGCTGGGTATTTCTCCAGTGAGTTGATTTCCCCACAAAACCACATGTTGCAACTTTGACAGCCTTCCAAACTCCCTTGGAATTGGGCCGTTTAAGTTGTTCATGTCGAGATCAAGCCAGGTTAGCTGACTACAATTTGCAATGGTAACTGGGATTGATCCTGTTAAGTTGTTTGAGTCAAGATCAAGCCAGTATAGCCGACTAAGCATACCCATCTGGGCAGGAATACCACCTTCAAGCCTATTGGCACCCAAATCAATTGTAATTAAAAAGGACATGTTTCCTAAGAAAGGAGGGATCGTGCCTGTCAATTTGTTTTCTCCTAATGCCATTGTTTCTAAATTTGAAAGAAGACTGAATTCAGAGGGAATGCTTCCACTTAAATGGTTAATCGACAGTATGAGAGTTTGTAATGAACGACAACCACCTAGAGAGGATGGAATGGGACCTTCCAAATTGTTTTTAGACAACCGAAGCATTCTCAAGCGAAATAGCCTTCCAAGCTGGCTTGGGATATGGCCCTGGAAGCTATTATTATAAAGACCAAGTACTCTAAGGAAGGAAAGATTTCCCAGAAAGGGAGAGATAAGGCCAGCTAATCCCATACCTGTGAGATTCAAGGAAACCACTCGCTGTCGACGAGAAGAGCAGGTAATGCCAGTCCAATTGCAGAAGTTGTGATTGAGAGACCAATCGGATAGGGAATCGTATGGATCAAGAGAGATGGCAGATTTGAAAGCCATGAGAGCCTGCTGATCAGAATAATTAGAGGGCACCGCCATATGAGCAGGCACCGCCGAGAGAGAGAAGAGAAGCAGAGGAATCATCATCATCATCTTCATTCTTTGATTGTCCACATAAACACAAAATAAAAATAATAAAAAATAAAACAGTTTATATCTCATAGACCCTTGTTCGTCTTCTATTAGATATTAATAAATTTATCTTATCTTCTATTATCTTTTCATAGTTGAATTCACTTTCAAATTTGTCATAAAATCAAATACGCACAAAGCGTACCGTAAAAGGTTGAAGCCTACGTTTGTCTCTTTTCGCCCAACAAAGTCTTGGTTGGACAAGCACTCAAAAGAAAAATGAGACGCTCATCAAATTGGCGGTGGCTTATATGGGGCCCAAACTGCACCTGCGCCATTGACTCACTTGGTAATGTTCAATCACTCCCCACTCTTCCTTCACAAATGATGACCTTCTTTACTTTAGCTTGATTCAACGTTTATGCCTTTCTCACTGGAGAAAGTGGATATGCGAAAGAAAATGAATGCTGTTTCACGGTAAATTTCGGGAGTTAATTTTTGTTGTGTTTAGTGTGTTGCGCCGTGTCGAAATATTTGGCAGTAATGTGGAATGAGTTTGGTGTTGTTTAACTTTCCTCTAAAATATTTGTAGGATTTTTTTCCTTGTAGTTTGAAAATATTCAGCAGTCATATGGAATGTGAGTTTGGTCCTTGTGTAATATTTCTGAAAAATATTTGTATATTTGTATATTTTTTTATGTGTTGTATGTTGTGAAAATATTTGGTAGTCATGTGGAATGTGAGTTTTGTATTTGGTCAATTTTTCTTCAAAATACTGTTAGGTTTTTTGTTTTTAGGGTGTTGTGTATGGTGTGAAAATGTTTGGCGGTCATGTAGAATATGAGTTTATTTTTTTCTTTAGCATGTTGTGTGGGAATATTTGGCAGCCATGTCTAATGTGAATTTGGTCTTGCGAGATCTTCCTTGAAATTATTTGTACCATTTTTTTCTCCCACTTGTTTTGTAGTGTGGAAATATTTTGTGGTAATTTCATATGAGAGTTTGGTCTTGTCTAATCTTCCTTGAAAATAGTTGTAGGATTTGTATCTTTAGTTTGTTGAGTGGTGTGGAAATATTTGGAAGTCATGTGGATGTGAGCATAGTCTTGCCTAATCTTCATTAAAAATATTTGTAGCATTTTTTCCTTTAGTGTGTTGTATGGTGTGAAAATATTTGGAAGTCATTTGGAATGTGAGTTTGGTCTTGCCCAATCTTCCTTGAAAATATTTGTAGGATTTCTATCTTAGCTTGTTGTGTGGTGTGGAAATATTTGGTAGTCATGTGGAATGCGAGTTTGGTCTTTGTCCAATCTTCCTTGAAAATACTTGTAGGTTTTTTTATCTTTAGCATATTGGGTGGTGTGAAAATACTTGGCGGTCATGTGGAATGTGAGTTTGGTCTTGCACAATCATCCTTGGAAATACTTTTAGGTATCATTTTTCTCTAGTGTGTTGTGTGGTGAGAGAATATTTGATAGTTATGTAGAATGTTAGTTTGGTATGTGCTAAATCTTTCTTGAAAATATTTGTAGAATACCTTTTTAGTGTATTGGGTGTTGTAGAAATATTTGGCGTGAGGCCCATTCCGTAGTGGTGAAATTGCATGGACATCTAGATTGGATTATGACTATATCTTGGGAGAATTAGATTAACTCCGCCCTTTGTCTATAGGTGTGATTAGGACCAATTAATACATTACGTAGCAAGAAGGAATTATCTTCAAAAGGATCAAGTACCCTATTCAAATAATGCTAGAAATGATGTAACTGGTTATGCTGAAGTAGGATGATGTATTGCTTCTTTTTGTATGGGTCACTTCACATGTGTGTGTTCCTATATAGCTATGTTAACTGTGATGCTCACCTCCTAGTGATAGGTGTTCCAATATATGTTTAGATAATAAGATGGTGTCAATCAGACCTTTTATCACTATGTTCCTCTTGTTAAGGATCATTATGAACTGCGACCAGTTGAAAAATAATTTTATAAACATGTGATGTTTATATTTCTCATGAATGAATTATGATAATTTGGATGTTGCATATATGTGTTTACATGATGCTTATGATTATGATGGACACTCATCATTTCATGCATTGGTAATTGATAGGAATTTTATTATGAATAGATTTTGTGATGATAATGTTAGACATACACATATGTTTTAGCCTTGTTGCATCATGAATGAATTCTGATCAGTTGGATGTTGCATATACGTGTTTACATGATGCTTATGATTATTATGGACACTCATCATTTCATGCATTGATAATTGATAGGAATTTTATCATGAATGGATTTTGCGTTGATAATGTAGACATGGACATGTGTTTTAGCATCGTTGCATCATTTCTTATTGTTTTGACTATATGCGTTATCTTGGTTGGATTGATATTCACTCGAGTGTGTTAGGCATATGACCAATGGGAAGGGGAGATGATATGGTGACTCGTGTACAAACTAGTGATGCCAACCTAGCCCACCACAGGGCTAGGGTTTATATCAATGTATTGTGAAGTTATGTAATGTGGAAATGATATGTAGCTACATGTGTGTACATATTACATGATTTATGTGGTATATTGTCTTAATAAATGTGAGTTATTATGTGTGTAAAATGTGTCATGGTGTTTGTGTTGCATGAGATTATGTGGTAGAATTATGCTAGTATTAACACACACATTTA
Source organism: Chamaecyparis obtusa (assembly GCA_027943335.1). NCBI lineage: Eukaryota > Viridiplantae > Streptophyta > Pinopsida > Cupressales > Cupressaceae > Chamaecyparis > Chamaecyparis obtusa. The sequence continues at coordinate 1,695,605 of BSBK01001410.1, read as the reverse complement.
ATATGCATTTTATGAGGCATTTGCATCATAAATACCTACCCCTAACCTCCCAAGTCCTAGGGGTAGGTGTTGGAAGCAATTTGAGGATCTAAAAATGAGTAAATCAAGTGTTATGCAATATTTTATTTGGAAAATTCTATTAGTGACAAGTTTGGGGGTGAATGGATAAGTATTTGGGAAGAGGATAAGTAGTGAGGGACACACGGAGGCAAAGGGGAAGATGGTGAGAGAAGTGTGAAGTAATTGAGGGATACTCACATATGTGGGAGAAAGTGATGGAGTTGGAAGAAAGGGACATTTAGTTTGAATAAGAGGGAGGGAGGAAGATGGAAAAGGAGGTTAGACCTAGGGATATAATGGAGTAGAACAAGTTTTGTTCATGGAAAGTTTGAAAAATAAAGGAATTGAGAAGAAAAAGAGGAGAAACAATTGAAGGGAGAAGTTGGAAGAAGGGTGGTACATTGAGTTGCATTCTTCTTCTCCAAGTGATGTGATATCTTCAAGGTAAATTTCTTTCATCCCTCTCTCAAATCTACATTTAAGCTCATAATTTGTTAAATGTGTGGAGATTTTTTGTTGGTTAATGCATTATTTACATATATGATGTTGTTAATGTGTATGTTTGTGTTTTATGCACTATTTTGTGTATTATGTTTTCATGTAATGCTTGGGAAGGGTTAGGAGAAGATGAAGTTCTCTCAATGAGGGAATACCATCTTAGTGAGGAGGATGAGTGTATTTGAGGAAATGAAGAGATGTGTTATCATGCAAGTGGATATGAGTACCCTTGTGAAGTCAACATTTTTTTAAGGGTATGATTACCCTCATGTCCTTGAGAGGACTATTTTTATGGCGAGTGTTGTATGCTTATGAAGAGCTATTTTATATATATGGTGAAATGAAGGAGGAAAATAAGTATTATGTGTTGACATATATATTTGTTTTTATAATATAACCATCTCTCATGTGTGTTCCATTATCTCCCCCACTTATGGTTCTATGAGTGAACCCATGTGTTAGCATCTCCCTTGGGTTCGGTCTCTATTACATGAGATTTTCTGTGTTTTCATGTAGGGCCAAGTGTGTAAGGTTGTGTTATTATCTATTGTGAACCCTGATCACCATATTATCTCCCTGAGCTCAGAGGTGAGTTGTTTATCAACTCTATGGTTGGGAGGTGAACTCCCCATTGGTTATGAAGGAAAGTTTTCTTGTCTAAATGTATCTGCAGGTTCAATGGTATAGAATGAACACAAGGAGTAAGAAGAAAAACTCTCTTATGTGCGCGCGCACACACATTTCTATTATAAACTTGTGATCAATGAAGCTGAAAGAAGTCAACTTGTAATAATTGGGCCTTTTGATGGTTGTAAATGACAAACCCTAAAGAAGAAGGTTCACAAGTATTATTGTAAGTTCTCAAGAATGAAAAATAAAAGAAGGAAAAAAATGGATGTATTGGTAGGTTATGTATTATCATCCCATAACGTAACTGAATCAAGATAATTTACCTCGGTGTATCTCAATGTATTATAGTGCATCAATTGAGTCTATATGGTTCTGTGGGTATACATATCTTATGAATTAATTAAAAAGGGAGATAAATCTTCTAGGTAAATGTTGGAAGTTGGATGCCTATTCCATGGACGTCCATGGCCAAAACAATTTAGTGCAAGAAACAGGTGCCCATTTTTAAAAAATTGGGTGCTCGTTTAGCTTCGAGCATCCAACCCGTATTTATAAAAAGGGCACCCGTTTAGCTTCGGGTTCCCAAACTGTATTTATAAAAAGGGCACCCATTTAAAAATCTGGTGGTCGTTTAGCTTCGGGTGCCCGGAGAAAAATGGGTACCCAATTTTTGAGAAAAGGGGCACCCATTTTTTTAAAAATGGGTACTCATTTTGTAAATGTATTTATCTTTTTTTAAAAATTGTTTTCCAAGTCATTTTCATAACTGGCTAAACAAGATCGTCGTTTTGGATGTACGCATGCCCATTTCTATTGCTACCGCCGACCCCGTTAACTATTTTTCTCCCAATTCCAAGTACGTACCATTTTGTTTTATTATTTTTCTTTATTTTTTATTTTTTTTTCATTTAAATTTGTAGTTTAATGTTATTTTTAAATAGTTAGACAAGTAATTGTTTAGTTTCAACTTTTTTTTTTCTATTTTTCCATATAAATAATTAAATTTTATGTTTAATTTAGTTATTTTTAGTTTTAATTTACTTTGTAAATTAACCTACCAAACTAGAAAACTAAAAAAATTTGTTAAAACTTAATTTAACCCTAGGTAGAAAACAAAAATGTAAACCTAGACACAACTGAAATAAGAAACCCTAAGTAGAAAACATAAACCTAGACGTGCAACTAAAATAAGAAAGCCTAGGTAGAAAAAAAAAACATAAAGCTAGACAACTAAAATTAGAAACTCTAGGTAGAAAACAAAAATGTAAATGTAGACAGAACTAAAACAAGAAATCGTAGGTAGGAAATGTAAACCTGGACACAACTAAAACAAGAAACTCTCTCTCTCTCTCACACACACACACACACACACCTCCCTCATGTTTTTATATATATGCAAATTATATCTATCAATGATTTTAGCATTGATGATCTCTTAGGTCAGCAAGCACCACCACCTCCACCCCCTCCACCTCCACCTACTCCTGAGGATTTGAGTGAGAATAAGCTAGGATAAATCTACATGCCATTATGAGAGACATCAATACCATTAGACATGATCCTTATCCACATCCCTAGCTACTACAACTTGCAGATAGCATGCAAGGCATTGCAGATTCTCTATAGACATTAGACTCTGAGCTAGATAGTTTTCAATCATGGAGGGAGTCCATATGTTCCTATTATGCTAATGGCCTCTCTTATAAAGATTTCAATGATTAAAAGATTACAAAAATGATATGAAACGTTATTTTTTGAACCCTAAAATGGGCGAGGAGATACTTGACAAGAAGCCGTGTATTTATATTAGATGATGTCGACACCTGCAGATAGTTGAGCATTTTTGGGAGCGATGGTGGATGGTATTTGACCATCCACCACATGCTAATCATGAGGTCCCCCTATATTTTTTTTAAAATTATGGGCTTAATTTGAATTGGGTAGGAAACCTAATAACTTTGACATGAAAGAATTCTAGGGGATTGGTCGAGGTATGCTACAGGATAAGACAAGGGCCAAATTGAGAGAAAGAAATAGAAATCATGTGTGTAATGAGCCACTTGTTCCTCTTCCTGCTCTAGTAGTTCCTACACCTATCCATCATCGAGAAATGTAGTCTTCTCTTGGTTCATTCACTTCCTTTTCAGGTACTTTTAAAACTCCAAAGGGAACATTTAACATTCCATGATAATTTTAAAACTCTAAAGAACTAAACTCGTGACCTCTACACGTGGTCTTGGGCGGGAAAGATAATTTTTGAATCCTGGCGATGAAGAGTAGGCACTTTGGGATATGATCTATAGGAATCAGGATGATCTTCGATTTGATTTGGGGGCTCTTTCCATTACATGTCCTTTAACAAATGTGTGGTGAGACCTCACCCTTTTCCTGAAATTTCTAGGATTGTTGATTGCAATGAGGACGGTTTCAAATTAGTGGGAGGTACTTCCAAGGTAAGTGAGTTCTCTCCCCCTCTGTGTTTTAAGCATGTCAATTTTAGAGGGGCCTGGAAGAATATTTTTGTAAAGGTTTGTGAACCCTTGAAAGGTGGGGTTTCAGTGGACAAGATGGATGTTGGTACTTGCATCAATATCCTTGATCTTTTCCTCAACCAATGCATTTCCAAAATAAAAAACTCCATAGTAAGTAAATTTGGAGGTCGTCGCCCCGACAATATTCTTGCTAGAAAATGGGTCTTGATGTCCTAAGCTTTGAAGGGCCCAGTCTAATTTTTTCCTACCCTCCCTAAAGGTTGTTTTTTTTCTTCTCCTTCACTTTGAAGGAAGATTGTGTTTGTATCCTTGTTGTGGGGCCTTGGTTTTATGGTAAACAACCCCTGCAACTTTACAAATGGAGGCCAAGGTTTGACCCTATTGCTCACGTATTTGGAGCTATTCTAACCTAGGTTCACCTCCCAAGTTTCCCTCTTAAATTTTTGGACAAAGAAGTGACCGACAACATTCTTAGTTCTTTTGGAGAATTCTTGGGTGTGGACACTATCACCAAAAATAGAGCTAGATTTGTTTTTTCTCATTTTTGTGTTTCGGTGGTTCTTGAAACTTTTCTTCCAGTGTCAATTGAGCTTAAATCCTATTTGGTCTCCTAGACACAAAAAATCGAATATGAGAACTTGACCCTTTATTGCCAAGTTTTCTTGTCGGTGGGGCATCTTAGTTATGACTATACTAAGGTTGTCGACCAAGGTAAAGAAATCATTTTGGATTCTTCTCCCTCTCACAAAGCTCTTAAGTTGGCTTCCCTCTTTCCTTTCCCTAATAATGGAAAAGGTATTCTTGGTTCTTACATGGATGAATTTTGCTTGAACAAGGGAGTTGAGCCTATGGTAGACTGTGGTCTAGTGCTAGACTCCAGTGGAACTGTTGCACGGGTTTTTTGTGAGGATGCTTTGGTGGTGGACTTTCCTCTGATTGATACCTCTACACCTATTCTTTAGCTAGTCCCTTGTGGTTATTTTGTGCTCTCCCTCTCGTACTCTCCGATTTTCCCTATCCTTTATTCTTCCCTTCCACCTCCCCTCTCCCCTTGGCTCTTACTTTGGGTCCCCTTTCCATTCCTTCTCCTATTCCTTTATCTAGACCATATCCTCCCCCTCTTCTACTAAAAGATAAGGATTCCCCTCCCCTAACCTCATATTTAAATGTTTACAAATCCGCAGATGTGGGGAATATCACCAAAATAGGTAAAAGATAGGCAAAGGATATTTGTGAGTCCATGACAGCTAGGGATGTGGAAAATGGTAGCTAAAGTAATCTCAAGTAGTCTTCCTCCCACAAACTATAAAGATGATTACTCTCTCTTAGAATATTAGAGGGCTTACTAGCTCTCATAAATATATTTTAGTCAAAAAATATGATACAATACCTGCATTTAGATATTCATCTTATGCAAGAAACTAAAATGACAAAAGAATCCTTCTACAAATTAAGTAACTACATCTGGTCATTTTCCAATTGTATGGTTGTTAGAGCAGATGGAGCTTCTAGGTGTTTGGTTGTTCTTTGGCAACCTAATAACCTGGCTGGTTCTCTTTATTCCCATTCCAAAAATTCCATGCATATCTCCTTCATTAATGTTTTCTCTTCATCCAAATGAATATTGTCTAATATTTATGCTCTTAGCAGTGTGACTCAAAGAAGAGAATTCTAAGAATCTATTCTTTTAGATTGTGCTTCTTTTAGCGATGTTGATTGGATGATTATGAGGGAATTTTTAACTCTCTACTTTTCCCTTCTAAAAAATAGAGGGTAATTCAGATTTTTTAGATTCTATGCAAGATCTTGATGATTTTCTATCTAATGGTCAAATTTTGGATTTAGATTTGATGGGTAATAAGTTTACTTGGTTAAATATGCATACCGGTAACCGTCTTATCTAGGTTAGATTGGATCATTGTCTCATTTCTACTACTTGGTCCATATATGATAAATGACTTTTGTCTTCTGATATTAGAATTGGTTTAGATCATTATCCTATCCTCCTCAATTGGGAATTCACTAAATCAAAAAATGTTCTCCCGTACAAATTTGAGGCCACGTGGACTTACAACCCATATTTTAAAGCCCTCCTTTTTGATTGGTGGTATGTGAATTTTCAAGGTACCACAATGTTTAGATTGGTTAGCAAGTTGAAATTGATTCATTCCAATCTGAAACATCGAAAAAAGTTCTCTTTATATTAATAGAGAATTAATTGACCATTTCACTTCTCTTCTTAATCAAAATACCGTGGCGGATCCTAACGCTTCTGTTATCCTAGATTCTCCACTTTTAATGTGCCTAGGATTCTTTCTCTCGAGGACATAAAAGGGATGAGTGGCTCTATCTCTCTTGATAAAGTCAAGAAAGTTACCTTCTCGCTTAGCCCTTACAAGGCTTCAGGTCCAAATGAATTTCCTCTGCTATTTTTCTAAAAAATCTGGGAGATTGTTGGCAATGATATTTTCATGGAAGCTAGAGAATTCTTCTTCTTAGGAAGGCTCTTAAAAGAACTGAAATATAATTTATTAGTGCTCATTCCTAAGAAAATGGTAGCTAACAAGATGTCAAAGTTTTAACCCATTAGTTTGTGCAACACTGTTTATAAAATGTTTATAAAATTTTGCCTAAACTATTGGTTAATAGAATTGAGCCATTTCTAGACAAGCTCATCCACCTCAATCAGAAAGGGTTTTCCTAGGGTATGTAGATTACTGATTTTGTGGTTATGGTTTATGAATTTTGACACACTATGGAGAAAGAGAATCAAGAAAGTATGCTCCTAAAGTTAGATATATCCAAAGCCTATGATATGGTCTCTTGGCCTTTCCTCTCAGTTGTCCTATAAAAATATGGCTTTGAAGGAAAGGTTCTCACTTTGATAGAGGCTTGTGTTCACTTTCTTAAGTACTCAATTCTAATTAATGGTTCCCCTAAAGGTTTTTCTCGGCTTCTAATGGGATTAGACAGGGAGTCCCCTCTCCCCCTATCTCTCTATTTTACTTGTTGACTTGCTTGGCTGTAATATATTCCAAAAGATTGTGGAGGGCCCTCTTAAGGGTTTCAAACCCTCTTCCTTACCTATGGTGGCATTACACCAACACTTTTTGGATGATACAATGCTTGTGGGAATGACTATAATTATTGAGGCTAAAGAATAGTTTATGAATTTGAAGAATTACACCTTGGTTTTGGGGCAAAATATCAATCTTCAGAAGAGTGCTATATTTTTCTTCAACATTCCTCTGAATATAACAATTTTGTATAGCTTCCATTCTCAACTGTCAGGTTGCTAGCCTTCCTTCTACCTATTTAGGTATACCTCTTACTACTGGTAAATTAGAAAATTCTATGTGGGTTGGTCTTCTTGAAGGAATTCAAGTTAAATTGGATTCTTGGAAATGGCTTTTCTAAGCAATGCTGGAAAGCTCCAGATGTTAACTGCTTCCATTCAAAGTACCTCCATGTACATATTATGTCTCTTTTCATAATTCCTACTATGTGGGTTAAAAATATCGACGCTAGTAAATGAAGATTTTTTATGGTCTGGTTTGGAAGATAAAAAGAGGTTATCACTCATTGACTGCGAGATGTTCTTCTCTCCTAAAAGAAAGTGGATGATTAAATGTTAGAGATCCTAGCTCTCTGAACCTGACACTTTTTCCCAAAATAAGTTGGAAGCTAATCATAGATTCGACATATTGGTCAAGCATCTCATCTTCTAAATATGAGTGGAATAAATTTCTTGAATAATTTGTTACCACATGGTTTTACTAGATGGAATAATTTGATCAAAACTATCCCAACCATCAGACAGGGTTGTGTTTGGAAAATAGGTAATGGGAAAAAGGTCAATTTCTAGAAAGAACCTCAAGTGGATTTACAATACTACTCTTTAATACCATCCTATGTTTGTGGCTATTCAAAGAGATATTTCTATAAGACTTGGTTCCCAAGTGCACAACTATTGGGATCAATCCCATAACCCAATTTCTTGGAATATTAACCCTTTATGGTTCGAGGGTCCTCTCAAGATGGTGGCTTTACAACTTCTTAAGTCCCTAAGATTCTATAGATTGGACCAGTAGGTCGAGCCCATTTGGAATTACTTAGTGGACGAGATTTACTTTGTTAAAATGGTTAGAATCTTCTTTCTCCCCAATGGCCCTAGGAGTTTAATTGGTCGATGGTGTGGAATTGCAAAGCGACTCCTAAAGTCTATTTCTTTTGGTGGGTGGTCTGTCATTGAAAAATCATAACTTTGGATAATATTCAGAAAAAAAGAATTCATCTGGTCAATAGATGTTCTTTATGTGAGAAGAACTTGGAATCTATTGCTAACATATTATTTACTTGTCAATATTCCTGGCAGCTTAGATGAAAAATTATGTGTATGTTTGATAGGTAGTGGATTTAGTCTAAGGACCCCCAGATCGTGTCCTCGGGTTGGAACCTCCCCCCCCACCTATCATCCTTTCACTCAGGAGCTATGGTGGAATTATCTTCTTTATGTTAATTGAGCCTTATGGAAGGGACATAATAATCACATCTTCAAAGAATTTAATATTCTGATTGGGAGGATTTTTTTTTCTACTATTAATAATATCAAGGAAAACATGAGAAATATTGTTTGTCTTAAACATAAGACTCCTCCTTCATCCCCGGATCAGGATAATGCTAAAAAGTGGGGTCTGTCCTCTTGTCTTGAAGGTTATAGATATCCTCCTCTGGGTTTTAGAAGCAACATCAAGTGGTCCCCCTGAATCCTAGTTGGGTTAAACTTAATTTTGATGGCTCTTCAATTGGGAACTCGAGTCAGGAGGGTGGGGGTGGTCTTATTAGAGACACTTGTGGAAAAAATCTTCTAGCCTATGCAGTTGATTTAGGTGTCCAAATTTCCAATGTGGCAGAGGCGGTGGCAGCTTTCCATGGGATAGATATGACAATTAATCATGGTTTTAAAAAGGTCATAATTAAGGGAGATGCTCTCAATGTAATCATGGTTCTTACAGATACGCATAACCCAAGATGGGAAAAAAAGTATTTAATTATGAAATATATTAGGTTAATGGCCATGATGGATGGTGTTAAATGCCAACACACTTACTGCGAAGAAAATGGAGTGGTGGAAAGGTTAGCTACCATGGGAAGATTTACAGACACCTTTTAAATTTGGTTTGTGGTCCAAGAATTACCTTAGCAAGCTCGTGAGAAGATCAAGCAAGATATCACCACAATTGGTGGCAAAGGTTGAACTTTCCTAAAAATGCATTAATTATGATAAAATATCATTATTATCTAAGGGACTTGAGATCTTTCAAGATAATTTGTCTGGGTTATCTCATTGTTATGGTTAGTATTTTGATTCCTCTGCTGCCTTCTCTGTGAAGTTCCTCTACAACAAAACCATGGGAGGTGATCTTATTCATACTGAGCTGGACAACTACGATGAATTTAAGAATAACAATATCCTTTTGTCCATTGTGCATGCTAGACAATTATATTAAAGGCAAGCAAGTTTTTGAGCTAGAGATCTCTAAGAAATTTGTGGAGGCTTAGGACCAAGGGAGGATTAATACTTGTGGTGTCTCCTTTATGGTATCTGTGGAATCGATTACGGTCACTACTGATCATCTTGTGGAAGGAAAGATCATCCTAGGAAACTCTAATGGGAACTATAAGCAGGATCTCAAGAAATTTTTTGGTCCTAGTGAAAACATCCTGCAATTGCAAAATGGGTTCAACAGGGAAGCATTGCTAGGTGAATGAAAACATGTAGCATCGGTGTTGATCAATTTTTTCACCCTTGAAGGCATGTTTAAATATTTTCACTCTCACCTTTTTCCTATGTTAAATAATTTTTAGCATAATGTCAAACTCAACTTTCCATTTTGAATTTTATTGGACCTTTGTCACAATTTGTTTTAAAGTCAAAAAAGTATGGGTCCCCCCTCTCCACCAAGGTTTAATTCTATGTCTCTATAATTTTCATCTTTCCTAGACCCTAGAGGTTATGCCCTACTATTCCCTCTTTGATTATGGGTCTCAATAACCCTATGGAAAGCCCCAAGGTCTCCCCATCTTCTTTGGTTTGTCCCTCCACAAGCTTGACTAAGGTTAATCCTCTATGAAAAGATAAGATGAAAGCTTTAGGCATCAACATGGTTGGTGTTTCTAAGGACTCTGCATCTTCTTAGTCCATTGGGTCGGATTGGATCCTTGAAAATGCCCATATCAATACTTCTGGCCATGCCCTTAAGCTCCCATCCCTTGTTCCTAGACCTCAAAAATATCAAGATGAACCTAAGGTCCCTCTTAATGTTTCCCCACCCCACCCCCAAAGCCCCTCTTCTACTGAGGATCTTCCTAATTATTCTCTGATTGTGAACAAAGTTGATAAATTATACAATCTTTTACAACCATTAGAATGTTGTAATCAAGTGGTTAATTACTCTATTAGACAAGACCATAAAGAAAATCAACAAATTGAAAGCTATTGCAGAGTTTGAAGCCAAACTTGGGGACTGGTCCAATGCCAATATGGATAGCAATGTTTGGGAAGTGGTTTATGAATTGGCAAAAAAATTGGGGTATCAAGGAGGACCAAATTCGTGATTGAAAGCCCTCATTCCCTCAGATGAGGAAAAATAGGTGATGATTAGGACTTTGGAAAATGTCCAAGTGAATCAAAGCCATATTAACAAAAAAATGGCTGATGTGGTCAAATTTAACAAGGAAATGATGGATAAAACAACCACTTCCTTCAACACTTGGCAAGAGGAGCTGGAGTATAGGAAGGCTAAATGAAGGAAGTACGAGGAGAATCTTCTAATTACTACCCAGTCAGTGAAAGAGAGACTTGCTCCTGATATGGCTATGTGTCAGCTCGGAAAGACTTCCTTTCTGGATAATCTTAACGAACTCAATGAGGAATGGAAGGAGATTCATCTCCCATTTGCCTAGTTTCTTGTGTGTTGTTTCTTGACTCTAGTAGTTTTTGTGACTGGTTGAATTCGTTGCTAGTGAATTCCTTTGGAACTATCTTATGACTTGATATTACATTTTGTTGGGTTCGGGCCCTTTCCCATTTGCTCTAATCAAAACATTTAAAATTTCATTATTTGAAACACACTAATAAGAAATAAAATCAAGTTTAAATTCAATGTTAAAAATCATACTATAACCTTTCTACCAAAGAGGCATAAACTCCGTAAAATGTTCAAATAAAAATACAAAAAGAAGTATGCTTTTCAAAAGATCAAATTAGTGTGTATAGATGTGCACAAGTGTGAAGAAAATCAAATTTAATGAAATCATACTAATAAACATACACTTGCATGTAAAAAATATATTTTATAAACATACGCTAAAAAATATATTTTATAAAAGAATATCACATAATATTATTAAGGCCGTATGTTAAATATCACATAATATTATTAAGGCCACACGTAACATAATTAGACAAACATTAGCTTTCTAAAGACAATTTTGTTATTGTAAATTTCACACCTCTCTAAATGAATTTCATTTCCAAAATTGAAGATAGATTTTCACTATAAAGTTTGTACATTTTCAAAGACTATATACACAAGCTTTTATTCGAGTTTTGGAAAGTTAAATTTACCATATTTGGTGCAGAATTCACATCGATCAACTAAATTTGTTATATAAGAGTGCAGCTATTCAAAGACCATTATTTCCTTTCAATGTTCTTCCAAAGAAAAGAATGATTTTAGTTAAGGATAAACTTAATTTTCAATATGAATATGGGGTGTGAATGTGTCAAAGAAGTAAAATGAAATGAAATGGCTTGAGATTTTTATAGCACGGATTTATTGAAAAGACTTTAGCCAATTTCAAACAAATGCAACTGGGGACTACTACTTTTTAATTTCAAAACATCATGGATTCCTATTGATGGATGTGGCGGCATTGGAATTGGAAATGAGAGATAGTAATGAAATTATTACAGGTGGAAGATATGGAAGTATGTGTGTTTGGTATCAACAACAAAAGTATGATCTAGTTAGTCTACATGAACGAGCAACATGATATTCTGGGAGTATTGCGTTTGGTAACTCATACAATGATGAGGAATTGTGTGTTAATACTAGTTACAATAATGCAGATATAAAACTACCTGATTTGTGAACTGGAAAGGTCCAATGGTGAAGTAAATCTTGAAATTTATATGCATAGTATTTTCAAAAGAGTTTTGTCAAACACTAAGAGATTGAAAATTTTCAAACAATTGGCTATACATCATTTAGATTTCAAAATTTCTCATATCGGAATTTTAAAAATTAAATATTTTAATGATAAAATGAATTTTCATTTTTGGAATGAATTATTACAACATGAATAATATAATATCAGAATTTTTTAGAAATGGTCATAATGGTAGCATGAATTTTCATTTTCAGAATGATGAAGAAAATTCAATGGGTGATAAACTTCTTTCACAATGAACATGACTCAAAACAAAAAATATAGATTCTTGTATTTGACCTCTTGTTTCTATTTTGTGAGCTATTTTTATTGTTTATTTATTCTCTATAATTTTTATCTTAGTTTAAAAGTATTATAACTACTGTTACAATCAGATATGTTCAACTAGTTCAATTTACAAATTTCAATAATAATTGAAAATTTCAAATAGAATAAAAGTTCAGAATTATATATCTAATAGTGCAAAGCTCTATATCATGTCACAATATACTATACCATATAGGTGGCACAAATTGAACATTATTCATTTGCTCATAATAAGACTATACTATATAAAAAATAGTACATTTGAGCATCATTATTTTTAAATTGGCCAAGAAATAAAGAAGGAAAATTTATTTGGGCTTAGGATGTCGATGTAGACGAACTTCCATTTTTTCCTGATTGTGTGGTATTTTTATTTCTGTCATTATCAATAAAAGGTGAGATATCTATTGGTAATTGAAGAGTATTGGGGGTACCAAGAAATGCACCTTTGATTGTATTTAATCTATCAACTACCTCAGTCATATTAGGTCGCTCTTGAGGTGACTCCCTTGTGCAAACCAACCCAATTTGTATAAATTGAGTAAGACATTTCTTTACCATTGATGTGTCTGATCCATGAGCATCTGCAAGAAGACAATTATCCACCACATCTGAAATTCTATTTGGAAAATGCATTTCTATCCACTTTTGTAGATTCAGTCCTTCACTAAACATATCATGTGTTGGTCTCTTCCTTGTCAACAACTCTAAAACTAAAATTCCATAACTGTAAACATCTCCCTTTGTTGTAAGATTTCCACCTGTTCCATACTCTGTAATAACAAATAAACAAGAATATGTTACTCGCAAGTCATTTGAAACATTCAAGGGTTTTAAGATAAACAAAGAAAACCAAAGAAATACGAGGTGCAATAACAAAAATTCCTTACCTGGTGGAATGTAACCAATAGATCCTTTGAGAGCATCTCTAGAAGTCAAGGAATTGATGAAATTGCCAAAAATAAGCTTGGAAAGGCCAAAATCTGCTATACATGAAGTCATATCATCTCCTAATAGAACATTGTTGGGCTTTAAGTCACAGTGGATCACTTGAACATAGCAATAATGGTGAAGGTATGCCAATCCTTCTGCAATCTCCATTGCTATTCGTATTCGATCACTCAAATTTAATCTACAACTAACTCCTTCCCCAGGATACAACCATCTCTCCAAACTTCCATTTGACATGAATGGAAGAATTAAGGCTTTAAAATTAAGGTTGCAACACACTGAAATGATTTTATTCACATTCTGATGTCGAACTCTCTTTAATGCATTGCATTCTCTACTGAAAGTTTGGTGAGCATGTTCATCTTGCAATTTGAGAACTTTGACAGCAATATTTCTACCATTCTTTAAAATCCCTTTATAAACTGACCCAAAACTACCAGTTCCTATAAGATTTTCATCACTGAACCCACCAGTTGCATCTACAAGCTCATTATATGAAACTTTTTGAGGCCATATTTTGATATCAGGGATATTGGAATGTCTATATGATCTATAGGAAAATCCAACCAATAGAAGAGACATGATCAAAACTGCAATGCCAACTGCAATAGGGATTATCAATTTTTTTGAGACAAATGGATGTTTGCGATTGGAATGAGCGCACGGTGGCAAGTTTATCCATCCACCACAGAGGCCAGTATTTCCCATAATTTCTGAGGCATCAAGTGTTGCGAAAGGTCCTCCCTCTGGTACCTCTCCACTCAATCTGTTTGAAGAGAGATTGAGATGCTTGAGCATCGTCATCTTTTTGAAAGCCACCGGTATTGTTCCTGACAAGTTATTGCAAGAAAGATCCATGTACTGCAGATTTTTAAGATCTGCCAGTGCTGCAGGAATTGGCCCCTCAAATGCATTCGAAGAAAGATTTATATACTCCAACCCCTTGCAGCTTGCCAGTGCAGCGGGAATGCCACTTGAAAAATTGTTTTGAGACACATCTATAGCTAAAACCATAACCATTTTGCTCATTTGTAAAATAGAACCTTGCAAGGAATTTCCGGAAACATTGAAATAGAATTGGAGATTCTCAAGACCTGCAACTTCAGGTGGTATATTTCCCGTTAGCTTGTTGTGTGCCAAGTCCAGCATTTCCAAAGTCTTGCATCTTCCTAAACTGGCAGGTATTTTTCCTGATAGTTGATTGTGATGAAGAACAAGGTCTCTTAATTGTGGAAGCTCTCCAAGACTCTCTGGAATTTGTCCTGAAAGCATGTTCTCATTGAGTGACAACAATCCAAGCCTTTTTGATTGACCTAAACTTTTAGGAATTCTTCCTTGTAAATTGTTGGTGCCCAGAAGTAATCTTTCCAGATTGCAAAGTTTACCTAGTGCAGATGGAATGGTCCCATTAAATCGGTTTCCTTCCAAGCTTAACATCGTCAAGTTTGTCAGGTTACCAATTTCATCTGGTATGTTTCCACCAATTCCGTTTGAGTCCAATTTTAAAAATGAGAGTGAATTTGGAAGACGACCAATTGAAGTGGGCAAGACACCAGTCAGATAATTAGATGACAACTCAATTTTTTCCAAGCTGGAGCAATTAGTTAACACTGTTAGAATAGACAGACCACTGCTTCCACTCACAAAATGATTTTGCCACAAATCAAGCCATCTCAACTGTTGCATTTTCCCAAATTCCAGGGGCAATGTGCCACTCAGTTGATTTCTATCCAAATCCAGCACCTGCAGCTCAGTCCAATTACCCACTGAGCTGGGTATTTCTCCAGTGAGTTGATTTCCCCACAAAACCACATGTTGCAACTTTGACAGCCTTCCAAACTCCCTTGGAATTGGGCCGTTTAAGTTGTTCATGTCGAGATCAAGCCAGGTTAGCTGACTACAATTTGCAATGGTAACTGGGATTGATCCTGTTAAGTTGTTTGAGTCAAGATCAAGCCAGTATAGCCGACTAAGCATACCCATCTGGGCAGGAATACCACCTTCAAGCCTATTGGCACCCAAATCAATTGTAATTAAAAAGGACATGTTTCCTAAGAAAGGAGGGATCGTGCCTGTCAATTTGTTTTCTCCTAATGCCATTGTTTCTAAATTTGAAAGAAGACTGAATTCAGAGGGAATGCTTCCACTTAAATGGTTAATCGACAGTATGAGAGTTTGTAATGAACGACAACCACCTAGAGAGGATGGAATGGGACCTTCCAAATTGTTTTTAGACAACTGAAGCATTCTCAAGCGAAATAGCCTTCCAAGCTGGCTTGGGATATGGCCCTGGAAGCTATTATTATAAAGACCAAGTACTCTAAGGAAGGAAAGATTTCCCAGAAAGGGAGAGATAAGGCCAGCTAATCCCATACCTGTGAGATTCAAGGAAACCACTCGCTGTCGACGAGAAGAGCAGGTAATGCCAGTCCAATTGCAGAAGTTGTGATTGAGAGACCAATCGGATAGGGAATCGTATGGATCAAGAGAGATGGCAGATTTGAAAGCCATGAGAGCCTGCTGATCAGAATAATTAGAGGGCACCGCCATATGAGCAGGCACCGCCGAGAGAGAGAAGAGAAGCAGAGGAATCATCATCATCATCTTCATTCTTTGATTGTCCACATAAACACAAAATAAAAATAATAAAAAATAAAACAGTTTATATCTCATAGACCCTTGTTCGTCTTCTATTAGATATTAATAAATTTATCTTATCTTCTATTATCTTTTCATAGTTGAATTCACTTTCAAATTTGTCATAAAATCAAATACGCACAAAGCGTACCGTAAAAGGTTGAAGCCTACGTTTGTCTCTTTTCGCCCAACAAAGTCTTGGTTGGACAAGCACTCAAAAGAAAAATGAGACGCTCATCAAATTGGCGGTGGCTTATATGGGGCCCAAACTGCACCTGCGCCATTGACTCACTTGGTAATGTTCAATCACTCCCCACTCTTCCTTCACAAATGATGACCTTCTTTACTTTAGCTTGATTCAACGTTTATGCCTTTCTCACTGGAGAAAGTGGATATGCGAAAGAAAATGAATGCTGTTTCACGGTAAATTTCGGGAGTTAATTTTTGTTGTGTTTAGTGTGTTGCGCCGTGTCGAAATATTTGGCAGTAATGTGGAATGAGTTTGGTGTTGTTTAACTTTCCTCTAAAATATTTGTAGGATTTTTTTCCTTGTAGTTTGAAAATATTCAGCAGTCATATGGAATGTGAGTTTGGTCCTTGTGTAATATTTCTGAAAAATATTTGTATATTTGTATATTTTTTTATGTGTTGTATGTTGTGAAAATATTTGGTAGTCATGTGGAATGTGAGTTTTGTATTTGGTCAATTTTTCTTCAAAATACTGTTAGGTTTTTTGTTTTTAGGGTGTTGTGTATGGTGTGAAAATGTTTGGCGGTCATGTAGAATATGAGTTTATTTTTTTCTTTAGCATGTTGTGTGGGAATATTTGGCAGCCATGTCTAATGTGAATTTGGTCTTGCGAGATCTTCCTTGAAATTATTTGTACCATTTTTTTCTCCCACTTGTTTTGTAGTGTGGAAATATTTTGTGGTAATTTCATATGAGAGTTTGGTCTTGTCTAATCTTCCTTGAAAATAGTTGTAGGATTTGTATCTTTAGTTTGTTGAGTGGTGTGGAAATATTTGGAAGTCATGTGGATGTGAGCATAGTCTTGCCTAATCTTCATTAAAAATATTTGTAGCATTTTTTCCTTTAGTGTGTTGTATGGTGTGAAAATATTTGGAAGTCATTTGGAATGTGAGTTTGGTCTTGCCCAATCTTCCTTGAAAATATTTGTAGGATTTCTATCTTAGCTTGTTGTGTGGTGTGGAAATATTTGGTAGTCATGTGGAATGCGAGTTTGGTCTTTGTCCAATCTTCCTTGAAAATACTTGTAGGTTTTTTTATCTTTAGCATATTGGGTGGTGTGAAAATACTTGGCGGTCATGTGGAATGTGAGTTTGGTCTTGCACAATCATCCTTGGAAATACTTTTAGGTATCATTTTTCTCTAGTGTGTTGTGTGGTGAGAGAATATTTGATAGTTATGTAGAATGTTAGTTTGGTATGTGCTAAATCTTTCTTGAAAATATTTGTAGAATACCTTTTTAGTGTATTGGGTGTTGTAGAAATATTTGGCGTGAGGCCCATTCCGTAGTGGTGAAATTGCATGGACATCTAGATTGGATTATGACTATATCTTGGGAGAATTAGATTAACTCCGCCCTTTGTCTATAGGTGTGATTAGGACCAATTAATACATTACGTAGCAAGAAGGAATTATCTTCAAAAGGATCAAGTACCCTATTCAAATAATGCTAGAAATGATGTAACTGGTTATGCTGAAGTAGGATGATGTATTGCTTCTTTTTGTATGGGTCACTTCACATGTGTGTGTTCCTATATAGCTATGTTAACTGTGATGCTCACCTCCTAGTGATAGGTGTTCCAATCTATGTTTAGATAATAAGATGGTGTCAATCAGACCTTTTATCACTATGTTCCTCTTGTTAAGGATCATTATGAACTGCGACCAGTTGAAAAATAATTTTATAAACATGTGATGTTTATATTTCTCATGAATGAATTATGATAATTTGGATGTTGCATATATGTGTTTACATGATGCTTATGATTATGATGGACACTCATCATTTCATGCATTGGTAATTGATAGGAATTTTATTATGAATAGATTTTGTGATGATAATGTTAGACATACACATATGTTTTAGCCTTGTTGCATCATGAATGAATTCTGATCAGTTGGATGTTGCATATACGTGTTTACATGATGCTTATGATTATTATGGACACTCATCATTTCATGCATTGATAATTGATAGGAATTTTATCATGAATGGATTTTGCGTTGATAATGTAGACATGGACATGTGTTTTAGCATCGTTGCATCATTTCTTATTGTTTTGACTATATGCGTTATCTTGGTTGGATTGATATTCACTCGAGTGTGTTAGGCATATGACCAATGGGAAGGGGAGATGATATGGTGACTCGTGTACAAACTAGTGATGCCAACCTAGCCCACCACAGGGCTAGGGTTTATATCAATGTATTGTGAAGTTATGTAATGTGGAAATGATATGTAGCTACATGTGTGTACATATTACATGATTTATGTGGTATATTGTCTTAATAAATGTGAGTTATTATGTGTGTAAAATGTGTCATGGTGTTTGTGTTGCATGAGATTATGTGGTAGAATTATGCTAGTATTAACACACACATTTAATATGCATTTTATGAGGCATTTGCATCATAAATACCTACCCCTAACCTCCCAAGTCCTAGGGGTAGGTGTTGGAAGCAATTTGAGGATCTAAAAATGAGTAAATCAAGTGTTATGCAATATTTTATTTGGAAAATTCTATTAGTGACAAGTTTGGGGGTGAATGGATAAGTATTTGGGAAGAGGATAAGTAGTGAGGGACACACGGAGGCAAAGGGGAAGATGGTGAGAGAAGTGTGAAGTAATTGAGGGATACTCACATATGTGGGAGAAAGTGATGGAGTTGGAAGAAAGGGACATTTAGTTTGAATAAGAGGGAGGGAGGAAGATGGAAAAGGAGGTTAGACCTAGGGATATAATGGAGTAGAACAAGTTTTGTTCATGGAAGTTTGAAAAATAAAGGAATTGAGAAGAAAAAGAGGAGAAACAATTGAAGGGAGAAGTTGGAAGAAGGGTGGTACATTGAGTTGCATTCTTCTTCTCCAAGTGATGTGATATCTTCAAGGTAAATTTCTTTCATCCCTCTCTCAAATCTACATTTAAGCTCATAATTTGTTAAATGTGTGGAGATTTGTTTGTTGGTTAATGCATTATTTACATATATGATGTTGTTAATGTGTATGTTTGTGTTTTATGCACTATTTTGTGTATTATGTTTTCATGTAATGCTTGGGAAGGGTTAGGAGAAGATGAAGTTCTCTCAATGAGGGAATACCATCTTAGTGAGGAGGATGAGTGTATTTGAGGAAATGAAGAGATGTGTTATCATGCAAGTGGATATGAGTACCCTTGTGAAGTCAACATTTTTTTAAGGGTATGATTACCCTCATGTCCTTGAGAGGACTATTTTTATGGCGAGTGTTGTATGCTTATGAAGAGCTATTTTATATATATGGTGAAATGAAGGAGGAAAATAAGTATTATGTGTTGACATATATATTTGTTTTTATAATATAACCATCTCTCATGTGTGTTCCATTATCTCCCCCACTTATGGTTCTATGAGTGAACCCATGTGTTAGCATCTCCCTTGGGTTCGGTCTCTATTACATGAGATTTTCTATGTGTTTTCATGTAGGGCCAAGTGTGTAAGGTTGTGTTATTATCTATTGTGAACCCTGATCACCATATTATCTCCCTGAGCTCAGAGGTGAGTTGTTTATCAACTCTATGGTTGGGAGGTGAACTCCCCATTGGTTATGAAGGAAAGTTTTCTTGTCTAAATGTATCTGCAGGTTCAATGGTATAGAATGAACACAAGGAGTAAGAAGAAAAACTCTCTTATGTGCGCGCGCACACACATTTCTATTATAAACTTGTGATCAATGAAGCTGAAAGAAGTCAACTTGTAATAATTGGGCCTTTTGATGGTTGTAAATGACAAACCCTAAAGAAGAAGGTTCACAAGTATTATTGTAAGTTCTCAAGAATGAAAAATAAAAGAAGGAAAAAAATGGATGTATTGGTAGGTTATGTATTATCATCCCATAACGTAACTGAATCAAGATAATTTACCTCGGTGTATCTCAATGTATTATAGTGCATCAATTGAGTCTATATGGTTCTGTGGGTATACATATCTTATGAATTAATTAAAAAGGGAGATAAATCTTCTAGGTAAATGTTGGAAGTTGGATGCCTATTCCATGGACGTCCATGGCCAAAACAATTTAGTGCAAGAAACAGGTGCCCATTTTTAAAAAATTGGGTGCTCGTTTAGCTTCGAGCATCCAACCCGTATTTATAAAAAGGGCACCCGTTTAGCTTCGGGTTCCCAAACTGTATTTATAAAAAGGGCACCCATTTAAAAATCTGGTGGTCGTTTAGCTTCAGGTGCCCGGAGAAAAATGGGTACCCAATTTTTGAGAAAAGGGGCACCCATTTTTTTAAAAATGGGTACTCATTTTGTAAATGTATTTATCTTTTTTTAAAAATTGTTTTCCAAGTCATTTTCATAACTGGCTAAACAAGATCGTCGTTTTGGATGTACGCATGCCCATTTCTATTGCTACCGCCGACCCCGTTAACTATTTTTCTCCCAATTCCAAGTACGTACCATTTTGTTTTATTATTTTTCTTTATTTTTTATTTTTTTTTCATTTAAATTTGTAGTTTAATGTTATTTTTAAATAGTTAGACAAGTAATTGTTTAGTTTCAACTTTTTTTTTTCTATTTTTCCATATAAATAATTAAATTTTATGTTTAATTTAGTTATTTTTAGTTTTAATTTACTTTGTAAATTAACCTACCAAACTAGAAAACTAAAAAAATTTGTTAAAACTTAATTTAACCCTAGGTAGAAAACAAAAATGTAAACCTAGACACAACTGAAATAAGAAACCCTAAGTAGAAAACATAAACCTAGACGTGCAACTAAAATAAGAAAGCCTAGGTAGAAAAAAAAAACATAAACCTAGACAACTAAAATTAGAAACTCTAGGTAGAAAACAAAAATGTAAATGTAGACAGAACTAAAACAAGAAATCGTAGGTAGGAAATGTAAACCTGGACACAACTAAAACAAGAAACTCTCTCTCTCTCTCTCTCTCTCACACACACACACACACCTCCCTCATGTTTTTATATATATGCAAATTATATCTATCAATGATTTTAGCATTGATGATCTCTTAGGTCAGCAAGCACCACCACCTCCACCCCCTCCACCTCCACCTACTCCTGAGGATTTGAGTGAGAATAAGCTAGGATAAATCTACATGCCATTATGAGAGACATCAATACCATTAGACATGATCCTTATCCACATCCCTAGCTACTACAACTTGCAGATAGCATGCAAGGCATTGCAGATTCTCTATAGACATTAGACTCTGAGCTAGATAGTTTTCAATCATGGAGGGAGTCCATATGTTCCTATTATGCTAATGGCCTCTCTTATAAAGATTTCAATGATTAAAAGATTACAAAAATGATATGAAACGTTATTTTTTGAACCCTAAAATGGGCGAGGAGATACTTGACAAGAAGCCGTGTATTTATATTAGATGATGTCGACACCTGCAGATAGTTGAGCATTTTTGGGAGCGATGGTGGATGGTATTTGACCATCCACCACATGCTAATCATGAGGTCCCCCTATATTTTTTTTAAAATTATGGGCTTAATTTGAATTGGGTAGGAAACCTAATAACTTTGACATGAAAGAATTCTAGGGGGTTGGTCGAGGTATGCTACAGGATAAGACAAGGGCCAAATTGAGAGAAAGAAATAGAAATCATGTGTGTAATGAGCCACTTGTTCCTCTTCCTGCTCTAGTAGTTCCTACACCTATCCATCATCGAGAAATGTAGTCTTCTCTTGGTTCATTCACTTCCTTTTCAGGTACTTTTAAAACTCCAAAGGGAACATTTAACATTCCATGATAATTTTAAAACTCTAAAGAACTAAACTCGTGACCTCTACACGTGGTCTTGGGCGGGAAAGATAATTTTTGAATCCTGGCGATGAAGAGTAGGCACTTTGGGATATGATCTATAGGAATCAGGATGATCTTCGATTTGATTTGGGGGCTCTTTCCATTACATGTCCTTTAACAAATGTGTGGTGAGACCTCACCCTTTTCCTGAAATTTCTAGGATTGTTGATTGCAATGAGGACGGTTTCAAATTAGTGGGAGGTACTTCCAAGGTAAGTGAGTTCTCTCCCCCTCTGTGTTTTAAGCATGTCAATTTTAGAGGGGCCTGGAAGAATATTTTTGTAAAGGTTTGTGAACCCTTGAAAGGTGGGGTTTCAGTGGACAAGATGGATGTTGGTACTTGCATCAATATCCTTGATCTTTTCCTCAACCAATGCATTTCCAAAATAAAAAACTCCATAGTAAGTAAATTTGGAGGTCGTCGCCCCGACAATATTCTTGCTAGAAAATGGGTCTTGATGTCCTAAGCTTTGAAGGGCCCAGTCTAATTTTTTCCTACCCTCCCTAAAGGTTGTTTTTTTTCTTCTCCTTCACTTTGAAGGAAGATTGTGTTTGTATCCTTGTTGTGGGGCCTTGGTTTTATGGTAAACAACCCCTGCAACTTTACAAATGGAGGCCAAGGTTTGACCCTATTGCTCACGTATTTGGAGCTATTCTAACCTAGGTTCACCTCCCAAGTTTCCCTCTTAAATTTTTGGACAAAGAAGTGACCGACAACATTCTTAGTTCTTTTGGAGAATTCTTGGGTGTGGACACTATCACCAAAAATAGAGCTAGATTTGTTTTTTCTCATTTTTGTGTTTCGGTGGTTCTTGAAACTTTTCTTCCAGTGTCAATTGAGCTTAAATCCTATTTGGTCTCCTAGACACAAAAAATCGAATATGAGAACTTGACCCTTTATTGCCAAGTTTTCTTGTCGGTGGGGCATCTTAGTTATGACTATACTAAGGTTGTCGACCAAGGTAAAGAAATCATTTTGGATTCTTCTCCCTCTCACAAAGCTCTTAAGTTGGCTTCCCTCTTTCCTTTCCCTAATAATGGAAAAGGTATTCTTGGTTCTTACATGGATGAATTTTGCTTGAACAAGGGAGTTGAGCCTATGGTAGACTGTGGTCTAGTGCTAGACTCCAGTGGAACTGTTGCACGGGTTTTTTGTGAGGATGCTTTGGTGGTGGACTTTCCTCTGATTGATACCTCTACACCTATTCTTTAGCTAGTCCCTTGTGGTTATTTTGTGCTCTCCCTCTCGTACTCTCCGATTTTCCCTATCCTTTATTCTTCCCTTCCACCTCCCCTCTCCCCTTGGCTCTTACTTTGGGTCCCCTTTCCATTCCTTCTCCTATTCCTTTATCTAGACCATATCCTCCCCCTCTTCTACTAAAAGATAAGGATTCCCCTCCCCTAACCTCATATTTAAATGTTTACAAATCCGCAGATGTGGGGAATATCACCAAAATAGGTAAAAGATAGGCAAAGGATATTTGTGAGTCCATGACAGCTAGGGATGTGGAAAATGGTAGCTAAAGTACTCTCAAGTAGTCTTCCTCCCACAAACTATAAAGATGATTACTCTCTCTTAGAATATTAGAGGGCTTACTAGCTCTCATAAATATATTTTAGTCAAAAAATATGATACAATACCTGCATTTAGATATTCATCTTATGCAAGAAACTAAAATGACAAAAGAATCCTTCTACAAATTAAGTAACTACATCTGGTCATTTTCCAATTGTATGGTTGTTAGAGCAGATGGAGCTTCTAGGTGTTTGGTTGTTCTTTGGCAACCTAATAACCTGGCTGGTTCTCTTTATTCCCATTCCAAAAATTCCATGCATATCTCCTTCATTAATGTTTTCTCTTCATCCAAATGAATATTGTCTAATATTTATGCTCTTAGCAGTGTGACTCAAAGAAGAGAATTCTAAGAATCTATTCTTTTAGATTGTGCTTCTTTTAGCGATGTTGATTGGATGGTTATGAGGGAATTTTTAACTCTCTACTTTTCCCTTCTAAAAAATAGAGGGTAATTCAGATTTTTTAGATTCTATGCAAGATCTTGATGATTTTCTATCTAATGGTCAAATTTTGGATTTAGATTTGATGGGTAATAAGTTTACTTGGTTAAATATGCATACCGGTAACCGTCTTATCTAGGTTAGATTGGATCATTGTCTCATTTCTACTACTTGGTCCATATATGATAAATGACTTTTGTCTTCTGATATTAGAATTGGTTTAGATCATTATCCTATCCTCCTCAATTGGGAATTCACTAAATCAAAAAATGTTCTCCCGTACAAATTTGAGGCCACGTGGACTTACAACCCATATTTTAAAGCCCTCCTTTTTGATTGGTGGTATGTGAATTTTCAAGGTACCACAATGTTTAGATTGGTTAGCAAGTTGAAATTGATTCATTCCAATCTGAAACATCGAAAAAAGTTCTCTTTATATTAATAGAGAATTAATTGACCATTTCACTTCTCTTCTTAATCAAAATACCGTGGCGGATCCTAACGCTTCTGTTATCCTAGATTCTCCACTTTTAATGTGCCTAGGATTCTTTCTCTCGAGGACATAAAAGGGATGAGTGGCTCTATCTCTCTTGATAAAGTCAAGAAAGTTACCTTCTCGCTTAGCCCTTACAAGGCTTCAGGTCCAAATGAATTTCCTCTGCTATTTTTCTAAAAAATCTGGGAGATTGTTGGCAATGATATTTTCATGGAAGCTAGAGAATTCTTCTTCTTAGGAAGGCTCTTAAAAGAACTGAAATATAATTTATTAGTGCTCATTCCTAAGAAAATGGTAGCTAACAAGATGTCAAAGTTTTAACCCATTAGTTTGTGCAACACTGTTTATAAAATGTTTATAAAATTTTGCCTAAACTATTGGTTAATAGAATTGAGCCATTTCTAGACAAGCTCATCCACCTCAATCAGAAAGGGTTTTCCTAGGGTATGTAGATTACTGATTTTGTGGTTATGGTTTATGAATTTTGACACACTATGGAGAAAGAGAATCAAGAAAGTATGCTCCTAAAGTTAGATATATCCAAAGCCTATGATATGGTCTCTTGGCCTTTCCTCTCAGTTGTCCTATAAAAATATGGCTTTGAAGGAAAGGTTCTCACTTTGATAGAGGCTTGTGTTCACTTTCTTAAGTACTCAATTCTAATTAATGGTTCCCCTAAAGGTTTTTCTCGGCTTCTAATGGGATTAGACAGGGAGTCCCCTCTCCCCCTATCTCTCTATTTTACTTGTTGACTTGCTTGGCTGTAATATATTCCAAAAGATTGTGGAGGGCCCTCTTAAGGGTTTCAAACCCTCTTCCTTACCTATGGTGGCATTACACCAACACTTTTTGGATGATACAATGCTTGTGGGAATGACTATAATTATTGAGGCTAAAGAATAGTTTATGAATTTGAAGAATTACACCTTGGTTTTGGGGCAAAATATCAATCTTCAGAAGAGTGCTATATTTTTCTTCAACATTCCTCTGAATATAACAATTTTGTATAGCTTCCATTCTCAACTGTCAGGTTGCTAGCCTTCCTTCTACCTATTTAGGTATACCTCTTACTACTGGTAAATTAGAAAATTCTATGTGGGTTGGTCTTCTTGAAGGAATTCAAGTTAAATTGGATTCTTGGAAATGGCTTTTCTAAGCAATGCTGGAAAGCTCCAGATGTTAACTGCTTCCATTCAAAGTACCTCCATGTACATATTATGTCTCTTTTCATAATTCCTACTATGTGGGTTAAAAATATCGACGCTAGTAAATGAAGATTTTTTATGGTCTGGTTTGGAAGATAAAAAGAGGTTATCACTCATTGACTGCGAGATGTTCTTCTCTCCTAAAAGAAAGTGGATGATTAAATGTTAGAGATCCTAGCTCTCTGAACCTGACACTTTTTCCCAAAATAAGTTGGAAGCTAATCATAGATTCGACATATTGGTCAAGCATCTCATCTTCTAAATATGAGTGGAATAAATTTCTTGAATAATTTGTTACCACATGGTTTTACTAGATGGAATAATTTGATCAAAACTATCCCAACCATCAGACAGGGTTGTGTTTGGAAAATAGGTAATGGGAAAAAGGTCAATTTCTAGAAAGAACCTCAAGTGGATTTACAATACTACTCTTTAATACCATCCTATGTTTGTGGCTATTCAAAGAGATATTTCTATAAGACTTGGTTCCCAAGTGCACAACTATTGGGATCAATCCCATAACCCAATTTCTTGGAATATTAACCCTTTATGGTTCGAGGGTCCTCTCAAGATGGTGGCTTTACAACTTCTTAAGTCCCTAAGATTCTATAGATTGGACCAGTAGGTCGAGCCCATTTGGAATTACTTAGTGGACGAGATTTACTTTGTTAAAATGGTTAGAATCTTCTTTCTCCCCAATGGCCCTAGGAGTTTAATTGGTCGATGGTGTGGAATTGCAAAGCGACTCCTAAAGTCTATTTCTTTTGGTGGGTGGTCTGTCATTGAAAAATCATAACTTTGGATAATATTCAGAAAAAAAGAATTCATCTGGTCAATAGATGTTCTTTATGTGAGAAGAACTTGGAATCTATTGCTAACATATTATTTACTTGTCAATATTCCTGGCAGCTTAGATGAAAAATTATGTGTATGTTTGATAGGTAGTGGATTTAGTCTAAGGACCCCCAGATCGTGTCCTCGGGTTGGAACCTCCCCCCCCACCTATCATCCTTTCACTCAGGAGCTATGGTGGAATTATCTTCTTTATGTTAATTGAGCCTTATGGAAGGGACATAATAATCACATCTTCAAAGAATTTAATATTCTGATTGGGAGGATTTTTTTTTCTACTATTAATAATATCAAGGAAAACATGAGAAATGTTGTTTGTCTTAAACATAAGACTCCTCCTTCATCCCCGGATCAGGATAATGCTAAAAAGTGGGGTCTGTCCTCTTGTCTTGAAGGTTATAGATATCCTCCTCTGGGTTTTAGAAGCAACATCAAGTGGTCCCCCTGAATCCTAGTTGGGTTAAACTTAATTTTGATGGCTCTTCAATTGGGAACTCGAGTCAGGAGGGTGGGGGTGGTCTTATTAGAGACACTTGTGGAAAAAATCTTCTAGCCTATGCAGTTGATTTAGGTGTCCAAATTTCCAATGTGGCAGAGGCGGTGGCAGCTTTCCATGGGATAGATATGACAATTAATCATGGTTTTAAAAAGGTCATAATTAAGGGAGATGCTCTCAATGTAATCATGGTTCTTACAGATACGCATAACCCAAGATGGGAAAAAAAGTATTTAATTATGAAATATATTAGGTTAATGGCCATGATGGATGGTGTTAAATGCCAACACACTTACTGCGAAGAAAATGGAGTGGTGGAAAGGTTAGCTACCATGGGAAGATTTACAGACACCTTTTAAATTTGGTTTGTGGTCCAAGAATTACCTTAGCAAGCTCGTGAGAAGATCAAGCAAGATATCACCACAATTGGTGGCAAAGGTTGAACTTTCCTAAAAATGCATTAATTATGATAAAATATCATTATTATCTAAGGGACTTGAGATCTTTCAAGATAATTTGTCTGGGTTATCTCATTGTTATGGTTAGTATTTTGATTCCTCTGCTGCCTTCTCTGTGAAGTTCCTCTACAACAAAACCATGGGAGGTGATCTTATTCATACTGAGCTGGACAACTACGATGAATTTAAGAATAACAATATCCTTTTGTCCATTGTGCATGCTAGACAATTATATTAAAGGCAAGCAAGTTTTTGAGCTAGAGATCTCTAAGAAATTTGTGGAGGCTTAGGACCAAGGGAGGATTAATACTTGTGGTGTCTCCTTTATGGTATCTGTGGAATTGATTACGGTCACTACTGATCATCTTGTGGAAGGAAAGATCATCCTAGGAAACTCTAATGGGAACTATAAGCAGGATCTCAAGAAATTTTTTGGTCCTAGTGAAAACATCCTGCAATTGCAAAATGGGTTCAACAGGGAAGCATTGCTAGGTGAATGAAAACATGTAGCATCGGTGTTGATCAATTTTTTCACCCTTGAAGGCATGTTTAAATATTTTCACTCTCACCTTTTTCCTATGTTAAATAATTTTTAGCATAATGTCAAACTCAACTTTCCATTTTGAATTTTATTGGACCTTTGTCACAATTTGTTTTAAAGTCAAAAAAGTATGGGTCCCCCCTCTCCACCAAGGTTTAATTCTATGTCTCTATAATTTTCATCTTTCCTAGACCCTAGAGGTTATGCCCTACTATTCCCTCTTTGATTATGGGTCTCAATAACCCTATGGAAAGCCCCAAGGTCTCCCCATCTTCTTTGGTTTGTCCCTCCACAAGCTTGACTAAGGTTAATCCTCTATGAAAAGATAAGATGAAAGCTTTAGGCATCAACATGGTTGGTGTTTCTAAGGACTCTGCATCTTCTTAGTCCATTGGGTCGGATTGGATCCTTGAAAATGCCCATATCAATACTTCTGGCCATGCCCTTAAGCTCCCATCCCTTGTTCCTAGACCTCAAAAATATCAAGATGAACCTAAGGTCCCTCTTAATGTTTCCCCACCCCACCCCCAAAGCCCCTCTTCTACTGAGGATCTTCCTAATTATTCTCTGATTGTGAACAAAGTTGATAAATTATACAATCTTTTACAACCATTAGAATGTTGTAATCAAGTGGTTAATTACTCTATTAGACAAGACCATAAAGAAAATCAACAAATTGAAAGCTGTTGCAGAGTTTGAAGCCAAACTTGGGGACTGGTCCAATGCCAATATGGATAGCAATGTTTGGGAAGTGGTTTATGAATTGGCAAAAAAATTGGGGTATCAAGGAGGACCAAATTCGTGATTGAAAGCCCTCATTCCCTCAGATGAGGAAAAATAGGTGATGATTAGGAATTTGGAAAATGTCCAAGTGAATCAAAGCCATATTAACAAAAAAATGGCTGATGTGGTCAAATTTAACAAGGAAATGATGGATAAAACAACCACTTCCTTCAACACTTGGCAAGAGGAGCTGGAGTATAGGAAGGCTAAATGAAGGAAGTACGAGGAGAATCTTCTAATTACTACCCAGTCAGTGAAAGAGAGACTTGCTCCTGATATGGCTATGTGTCAGCTCGGAAAGACTTCCTTTCTGGATAATCTTAACGAACTCAATGAGGAATGGAAGGAGATTCATCTCCCATTTGCCTAGTTTCTTGTGTGTTGTTTCTTGACTCTAGTAGTTTTTGTGACTGGTTGAATTCGTTGCTAGTGAATTCCTTTGGAACTATCTTATGACTTGATATTACATTTTGTTGGGTTCGGGCCCTTTCCCATTTTCTCTAATCAAAACATTTAAAATTTCATTATTTGAAACACACTAATAAGAAATAAAATCAAGTTTAAATTCAATGTTAAAAATCATACTATAACCTTTCTACCAAAGAGGCATAAACTCCGTAAAATGTTCAAATAAAAATACAAAAAGAAGTATGCTTTTCAAAAGATCAAATTAGTGTGTATAGATGTGCACAAGTGTGAAGAAAATCAAATTTAATGAAATCATACTAATAAACATACACTTGCATGTAAAAAATATATTTTATAAACATACGCTAAAAAATATATTTTATAAAAGAATATCACATAATATTATTAAGGCCGTATGTTAAATATCACATAATATTATTAAGGCCACACGTAACATAATTAGACAAACATTAGCTTTCTAAAGACAATTTTGTTATTGTAAATTTCACACCTCTCTAAATGAATTTCATTTCCAAAATTGAAGATAGATTTTCACTATAAAGTTTGTACATTTTCAAAGACTATATACACAAGCTTTTATTCGAGTTTTGGAAAGTTAAATTTACCATATTTGGTGCAGAATTCATATCGATCAACTAAATTTGTTATATAAGAGTGCAGCTATTCAAAGACCATTATTTCCTTTCAATGTTCTTCCAAAGAAAAGAATGATTTTAGTTAAGGATAAACTTAATTTTCCATATGAATATGGGGTGTGAATGTGTCAAAGAAGTAAAATGAAATGAAATGGCTTGAGATTTTTATAGCACGGATTTATTGAAAAGACTTTAGCCAATTTCAAACAAATGCAACTGGGGACTACTACTTTTTAATTTCAAAACATCATGGATTCCTATTGATGGATGTGGCGGCATTGGAATTGGAAATGAGAGATAGTAATGAAATTATTACAGGTGGAAGATATGGAAGTATGTGTGTTTGGTATCAACAACAAAAGTATGATCTAGTTAGTCTACATGAACGAGCAACATGATATTCTGGGAGTATTGCGTTTGGTAACTCATACAATGATGAGGAATTGTGTGTTAATACTAGTTACAATAATGCAGATAGAAAACTACCTGATTTGTGAATTGGAAAGGTCCAATGGTGAAGTAAATCTTGAAATTTATATGCATAGTATTTTCAAAAGAGTTTTGTCAAACACTAAGAGATTGAAAATTTTCAAACAATTGGCTATACATCATTTAGATTTCAAAATTTCTCATATCGGAATTTTAAAAATTAAATATTTTAATGATAAAATGAATTTTCATTTTTGGAATGAATTATTACAACATGAATAATATAATATCAGAATTTTTTAGAAATGGTCATAATGGTAGCATGAATTTTCATTTTCAGAATGATGAAGAAAATTCAATGGGTGATAAACTTCTTTCACAATGAACATGACTCAAAACAAAAAATATAGATTCTTGTATTTGACCTATTGTTTCTATTTTGTGAGCTATTTTTATTGTTTATTTATTCTCTATAATTTTTATCTTAGTTTAAAAGTATTATAACTACTGTTACAATCAGATATGTTCAACTAGTTCAATTTACAAATTTCAATAATAATTGAAAATTTCAAATAGAATAAAAGTTCAGAATTATATATCTAATAGTGCAAAGCTCTATATCATGTCACAATATACTATACCATATAGGTGGCACAAATTGAACATTATTCATTTGCTCATAATAAGACTATACTATAAAAAATAGTACATTTGAGCATCATTATTTTTAAATTGGCCAAGAAATAAAGAAGGAAAATTTATTTGGGCTTAGGATGTCGATGTAGACAAACTTCCATTTTTTCCTGATTGTGTGGTATTTTTATTTCTGTCATTATCAATAAAAGGTGAGATATCTATTGGTAATTGAAGAGTATTGGGGGTACCAAGAAATGCACCTTTGATTGTATTTAATCTATCAACTACCTCAGTCATATTAGGTCGCTCTTGAGGTGACTCCCTTGTGCAAACCAACCCAATTTGTATAAATTGAGTAAGACATTTCTTTACCATTGATGTGTCTGATCCATGAGCATCTGCAAGAAGACAATTATCCACCACATCTGAAATTCTATTTGGAAAATGCATTTCTATCCACATTGTTGGGCTTTAAGTCACAGTGGATCACTTGAACATAGCAATAATGGTGAAGGTATGCCAATCCTTCTGCAATCTCCATTGCTATTCGTATTCGATCACTCAAATTTAATCTACAACTAACTCCTTCCCCAGGATACAACCATCTCTCCAAACTTCCATTTGACATGAATGGAAGAATTAAGGCTTTAAAATTAAGGTTGCAACACACTGAAATGATTTTATTCACATTTCGATGTCGAACTCTCTTTAATGCATTGTATTCTCTACTGAAAGGATTATGACTATATCTTGGGAGAATTAGATTAACTTCGCCCTTTGTCTATAGGTGTGATTAGGACCAATTAATACATTACGTAGCAAGAAGGAATTATCTTCAAAAGGATCAAGTACCCTATTCAAATGATGCTAGAAATGATGTAACTGGTTATACTGAAGTAGGATGATGTATTGCTTCTTTTTGTATGGGTCACTTCACATGTGTGTGTTCCTATATAGCTATGTTAACTGTGATGCTCACCTCCTAGTGATAGGTGTTCCAATCTATGTTTAGATAATAAGATGGTGTCAATCAGACCTTTTATCACTATGTTCCTCTTGTTAAGGATCTTTATGAACTGCGTCCAGTTGAAAAATAATTTTATAAACATGTGATGTTTATATTTCTCATGAATGAATTATGATAATTTGGATGTTGCATATATGTGTTTACATGATGCTTATGATTATGATGGACACTCATCATTTCTCTATGATAGACACTCATGTTCCTCTTCGTGCTCTAGTAGTTCCTACACCTATCCATCATAGAGAAATGTAGTCTTCTCTTGGTTCATTCACTTCCTTTTCAGGTACTTTTAAAACTCCAAAGGGAACATTTAACATTCCATGATAATTTTAAAACTCTAAAGAACTAAACTCATGACCTCTACACGTGGTCGTGGGCGGGAAAGATAATTTTTTAATCCTGGCGATGAAGAGTAGGCACTTTAGGATATGATCTATAGGAATCAGGATGATGTTCGGTTTGGTTTGGGGGCTCTTTCCATTACATGTCCTTTAAGAAATGTGTGGTGAGACCTCACCCTTTTCTTGAAATTTCTAGGATTGTTGATTGCAATGAGGACAGTTTCAAATTAGTGGGAGGTACTTCCAAGGTAAGTGAGTTCTCTCCCCTCTGTGTTTTAAGCATGTCAATTTTAGAGGGGCCTCGAAGAATATTTTTGTAAAGGTTCGTGAACCCTTGAAAGGTGGGGTTTTAGTGGACAAGATGGATGTTGGTACTTGCATCAATATCCTTGATCTTTTCCTTAACCAATGCATTTCCAAAATAAAAAACTCCATAGTAAAGTTTTCTTGTCTAAATGTATCTGCAGGATCAATGGTATATAATGAACACAACGAGTAAGAAGAAAAACTCTCTTATGTGTGCGCGCACACACATTTCTATTGTAAACTTGTGATCAATGAAGCTGAAAGAAGTCAACTTGTAATAATTGGGCCTTTCGATGGTTATAAATTACCAATCCTAAAGAAGAAGGTTCATGAGTATTATTTTAAGTTCTCAAGAATGAAAAATAAAATAAGGAAAAAAAAAGACATATTGGTAGGTTATGTATTATCATCCCATAGCGTAACTGAATCAAGATAATTTACCTTGGTGTATCTCAATGTATTATAGTGCATCAAATGAGTCTATATGGGTCTATGGGTATACATATCTTATGAATTAATTAAAAAGGGAGATAAATCTTCTAGGTAAATGTTGGAATTTGGATGCCTATTCCATGGAAGTCCATGGCCAAAACAATTTAGCGCAAGAAATGGGTGCCCATTTTTTTAAAATCGGTTGCTCGTTTAGCTTCAGGAATCCAACCCGTATCTATAAAAGGGGACCCATTTAGCTTCGGGTTCCCAAACTATATTTATAAAAAGGGCACCCATTTAAAAATCTGGTGGCCATTTAGCTTCGGGTGCCCGGAGAAAAATGGGCACCCGATTTTTTAGAAAAAGGGCACCCATTTTTTAAAAAATGGGTACTCATTTTGTAAATGTATTTATCTTTTGTTTTTAATTGTTTTCCAAGTCATTTTCATAACTGGCTAAATAGGATCATGGTTTTGGATGTACGCATGCCCATTTCTACTGCTATCGCCAACCCCCTTAGCTATTTTTCTCCCAATTCCAAGTACGTACCATTTTGTTTTATTATTTTTCTTTATTTTTTGTTTTTTTTTCATTTAAATTTGTAGTTTAATGTTATTTTTAAATAGTTAGACAAGTAATTGTTTAGTTTGAACTTTTTTTTTCTTTCTAATTTTCCATATAAATAATTAAATTTTATGTTTAATTTAGTTACTTTTAGTTTTAATTTACTTTGTAAATTAACCTCCCAAACTAGAAAACTAAAAAAATTTGTTAAAACTTAATTTAACCCTAGGTAGAAAACAAAAATTTAAACCTAGACACAATTGAAATAAGAAACCCTAAGTAGAAAACATAAACCTAGACGTGCAACTAAAATAAGAAACCCTAGGTAGAAAACAAAAACATAAACCTAGACACAACTAAAATAAGAAACCCTAGGTAGAAAATAAAAATGTAAATGTAGACACAACTAAAATAGGAAATCGTAGGTAGAAAACGTAAACTTGGACACAACTAAAACAAGAAACTCTCTCTCTCTCTCTCTCTCTCTCTCTCTCTCTCTCTCTCTCTCTCTCTCTCTCTCACAAACACACACACACACCTCCCTCATGTTTTTATATATATGCAAATTATATCTATCAATGATTTTAGCATTAATGATCTCTTAGATTAGCAAGCACCACCACCTCCACCCCCTCCACCTCCACCTCCACCTCCAACTCCACATCCACCTTCACCTAGTCCTGAGGATTTGAGTGAGAATAAGTTAGGATAATTCTACATGCCATTATGAGAGACATCAATACCATTAGACATGATCCTTATCCACATCCCTAGCTACTACACCTTGCAGATAGCATGCAAGGCATTGCAGATTCTATATAGACATTAGACTCTAAGCTAGATAGTTTTCAATCATGGAGGGAGTGCATATGTTCCTATTATGCTAATGTCCTCATAAAGATTTCAATTATTAAAAGATTACAAAAATGATATGAAACGTTATTTTTTGAACCTTAAAATGGGCGAGGAGATACTTGACAAGAAGCCATGTATTTATATTAGATGACGTCGACACCTACAGATCGTTGATCATTTTTGGGAGCAATGGTGGATGGTATTTGACCATCCACCACACGCTAATCATGAGGTCCCCCTATATTTTTTTAAAAAATTATGGGCTTAATTTGAATTGGGTAGGAAACCTAATAACTTTGACATGAAAGAATTCGAGGGGGCTGGTCGAGGTATGCTACAGGACAAGACAGGGGCCAAATTGAGAGATAGAAATAGAAATCATGTGTAATGAGCCACTTGTTCATCTCCCTGCTCTAGTAGTTCCTACACCTATCCATCATCGAGAAATGTAGTCTTCTCTTGGTTCATTCACTTCCCTTTCAGGCACTTTGTTAAAGAAGTTGACCCAGGTGAGGGTTTCCCCTAGCATAGCACATATTTTCATGAGCTATGGGGATATATGTAGGGGTCCCTAGAGTGATCCTGATGTTGTCGATGTTTCCCTTGGTGGATATGATGATGCTGATGGTAGTGCACATGGTGATGTTGCAAATGAGATCACATCATATGTTGATTTTCTCTATGTGGACAATGATCATCCCACAAACGTAAATTTAATTATAATTTATAGTGCAATATTAAATTCCATATTTATACAAATATAAACCATAACATGTGTATTTTTTGGTGAAGAGAGAAGGGTTGACACTACATCATCCATTGGCCATCATCATATGACATCCACACCTTGAGATCTTAGTGCCCCATTCATGATATGCACTTTGATCTATATACATTTATGTACATTTAAACTTTAAACAATTAAAACTTGAATTGATAATGTGTTTGACATATTTTTTCAATTTTTTAGGGTGCTTCATGTAACACTAAGATTGGTATTTCTTCATGCTCTACCCCATCGTCCATTGAGACTCAATTGCATATACCCGTAGTATGTTTTTCATTCATTAATTTCAAGTGTTTTTGTTAGAAATAGGAAATATTGAGAGGGGGGTTGAATTAGTATTTCACAAACTTTTACTTTTGCCCACTTATGGATATATCTAATTGTATGTGTGAATTTTGTACCTGATCTATAGACACAACACTTCAGTAAAACATTAGAGGTTAGCAAAAATTGAAATCGTGCAAGTAATTGAAAACTAAACTAACCAAGCGATTTACTACCTTCTAATGGGTGCGAGTATGATATTCTCAGATTAGACCGAGATCAATGACCTTGACGACACCTAAACGAAGGATTTGAATGCAAAATCTAGATATGAATCAATGCAATTTAATCTATATTTTTGGTTTTTCTATGCAAATATGAATGAAAACTTGATATGAATCTAATCTAGAATGAACTGATATGAAATTGATCCAACAATGATATGAAAATGAATCTAAATGAATGTAAAAACCAAATTGATCTCACAATAGCCTTGATTCACAATAAGCTTTGATTCTCGAAATTCCAATTCTTCAAAATAGTTGTGCAATTCGTAGATGATTTTGGCAGAGCAAGCTCGCAAAATTATGAGATGATTTGTGAAGAGCTGAGGCCTTAATTTATAGAAATCTAGGGCTTTGGAGGTGCATGAAAAAAGCCATAAATCACTCAGATAAACTCAACTTGATTTTTGAGTTATCTGAAAATAAAAGATAATTTAATTCACAAAAACATGTAAAAGCAGAGTTTAACTCAAAATAGAGTTTAGATTTAATTGATAATTGATAGTTGTCTGCTTTTCTGATTGTGCATGTTTTATTTATGAATTAATTTAATAATAAAGTGATTTATTTCCAACTTAACTGATTTTAAAATTAAAACAATTGATTTATGGGTTAATCAATTATTAAATCAAACTTTTATTCAAAAATAATATCATTAAATATGACAACTTGCTTTAATTAATTAAATAAGAATTTAATCAATTGATGATAGGAATTTTGATTTATTGTCAAATTTAAATAATAATTTAGGAATAAATGTAATTAAGTTTAATTAAATAATTAAGTGGCAGTATTAAATATAATTAATTAAATATTTAGAATATTCAATTAATCAAACTTTAGGATAAATAAGATTTATTGCCAAATAATCATTAAATTCAAGATAATTAAGATAATTAGGAATATTCCCCGATGTAGAATTTAAGATAATCAATTAGGATTCGATGATGTTCAGATGTGCCTTAGGTTAGGACTTCGATGTCGATTTCGTTTGATTTGAAGATGTAGGAGGTTAATGAACCTATAGCCCATTTTTGGGGTATTACATTTTGCCCCTCTTTGAATTACTATGCAAAGCACAGTTGTTCAAAGATAGTCTATGTATGATAAAGATATGAAACTGATATGAAAAGATATGATGATTGAAAGATTTGAAGACATGATGTTAGGTCCTGAATGACCAAAGATAATGTTCACTATAATAGCGATGAACCAATGATTACGAAAGAGTGTCAAAACACCTAATTCCAAACCTTATGATTACAAAGAAGTGAGTGACCGATTCTAGACCCGATTGTCCTTAGAAGAATCACATTGGTATCACATCTGAACCCTTCAATTACCGAAGAACCAAGGAAAATAACTCTAACGAATCGATGGTTGCGAAAAGCTGATACAGATTACAAGATTAGGAGAATACTAGATTGATATGGATCTCGATGAATCTGATATGCCCCAAGCGATGATAGATTTGCCTCTAGCGATGAGGACTTTTGATGAATCAGCAACCAAATGTGGTTGTTGTCTTGGTCACTGAGGAAAGATTGATTACAGATTTAGATTTACAGACTTGAATGATGTGCAATACCATGCCCCTTCGGGATTAAAATTAAAATCTGACAAGAAAAGTCAGTGTTATAGTGTAGAAGCATGTTAATTGATTTGAGTTGTGGTTATACACGTTTGAGAATGTATTCTGCATCGTTGGGAGGTCCAGAAGATCAAGTTTGAATAGGTTTGACCATGAGTTGACCATGGTTGACCAAGTTGAAATTTCAATAGTTTGATGTAAGATAATCAGTTAAGTTGAATTCTGGATTTCTGTGATGATTGAAGGTCAAATATGCAAGCAGTAGACCATCTTGGGCCCAAAATTTTTAAATCACAATTTTGACATAATAAACAATCTTAGATTTTAATTTTGATTCCGAAAATGGATTCAAAACATTGAAATTAGCTAGGGGTGCAAATTTCATGGAAAATGGAGCACTTTTGAAAATTAGGTCAAAAGCTATATAAGGGCCGGAAGGGTCATTTGCAAATCATTTCAACCATTTGACATTGGAGATCTTGTGGAGCCCTCTGAGTGAGAAAATGGAAGAACAGAGAGAACTGAAGGTACCTATGAGTTCGCATCGATTTGAGCACAGCCGGAGACATCAGAGACCTCGACCGTATGGACATCCGGTATGTGGACCTCTTTGCTGCTTTGAAATGTCAATTTTTTCCATGTTTTCTAGCATTTTTAGGATTTTTCATGTGTTTTTCTTTTCAATTTTCGCATGTATGAAAACTCATACGAGTCATCTCCCAAACTCATATGACATTTGAATTGTATTCCCTTTGTCATTTCATGACTTGCCCAGTGTCATATGAGAGGGACCCATGAGTCGTACGGCATTTCATCGGGTCCCTCGAAACTCGTATGATGAAGTGTCCAGTGTTGTATGACTATGGTTTGTCATTTGGTCTGTTGTGGAAAGTTGTATGACTTTTCATGCTAGTCTAGATTGTCATATGAAAAGTAATGAGTTCAAAACTCCATCTTAGGTCAAAATTTTTGCTTTTCTGATTGCTCTGCCTAATTGCTGACTCTTTGACCTACCTTCTGAAATACCAAACCATTCAATTTCTACACTATTAGCTTGTTGTTGAACCCAATTTCTGATAGAATTTCCTGTTTCTGTATAATATAGGTCACATATCCAGATGTACATGTCTGTCATTCATATCCAACAACACAAAGACTATGTGTTTCGCTTCCTAACCCTATGAGGGTACATCTTGCTGCCTATGGGTTTGAGTACCTGATCCATTTACCCGATATTAGGGTAAATCATGGCTTGCTGACTACGTTGATCGAGAGGTTCCACTTAGAGACACAGACTTTTCATTTACCAACTGGAGAGATCACTATGACTCCAGAGGATGTATATAGGATATTACGCATTCCTTTCCATAGTAGTCTTCATCCTGAGTATGTGAGTACCGGCCAGATAGGTCTTCATGCTTTTAAGCATCTATTTGGTGATGATACATAGTTGACTGGGTCTATTTCGTGGGAGACCCTTGTATAGAGATATGGTCAAACACACTGCTTAGAGTGCATTATTGCTGGGATGATTGGTGAGCTCATCATGCTGGGCTATTAGCAGAATGATTTCTTGATGGGATGGGCCCCGATGGTAGCACTTCTTATGGTGACTCCCACTGAGCTTGCTTGCGGTCAGTGTCTTTTGGCCCATATGTTTTCAGATATGCACGAGGTTGTGTATCAGGATTGCAAGAGTTTCACTTCTGGAGCTCTTGTGTTATAGATATGGACCTAGGAGCATATCCCAGTTTTGAGCATTGTCAGCCACAGGAGCCAGTGATATACACATATGTTGGTTATGTCACATAGGTTCGCATGGGCCATACTGAGTATTTTAGATGATGCTTGGATGAAATGACTTTTGTAGTATGGAGACCCTACTTGTAGATAGAGGCCTGGCCCACTGCGAGAGAGCAGTTTAGCTTCCTTTTTTAGATTTGGGTACTCATTAGTCAGTCCTCCACTATTTTGGAGAGATTTCTCATTACTAGAGTGTGGTGTCAGTATGGACAGAGACAGGATGCCCCACAGGAGTATACTGCATATACCCATATAGTTTTTGTGATCGGGCTCGGATGGACACAGAGGCTCACTTATTCTTTATGTTCAGATGAGTACAACACTATTATTGGGAGAGACTGGGACTACCTTCCATAGGTTGTCGATGTCGGGGTCACAGATGGATTCATTACTTGGCAGGCAGAGCACCCCATTTATAGATTTTCTGACCCGACTGAGCTGATACCCTCCATGGAGGAGGCTATGGATGTCACAAGAGCTCCTATGAGTTCAGGTCTGAGACCATAGGTAGTACATCCTACACCACCCAGACTGAGAGCGATGGCTCCACTACAGAGACCAATAGGACATATGAGGCCCCCTCATCCTTCTACTTCTACAGCAGGTACATCCACATGTTCACAGAGACAGACCAG
The DNA here is from genome assembly GCA_027943335.1 of Chamaecyparis obtusa. Classification (NCBI taxonomy): domain Eukaryota; kingdom Viridiplantae; phylum Streptophyta; class Pinopsida; order Cupressales; family Cupressaceae; genus Chamaecyparis; species Chamaecyparis obtusa. The sequence continues at coordinate 1,655,865 of BSBK01001410.1, read as the reverse complement.
GGGTGAGAGTGGCACTTTGGGTGGTGTTGGTTTGGCAGATGATGTATTAGCAGCTAAGCAGGGTGTAGGTGCTGGTACAGATATGGGTACAGATGATCCCTTTGATCTAGGGGCTAAGATTAGATGTCGTAAGGTGCATAGAGTAGGTACCATAGAGCAGGCAGAGCAGCTAGCATAGCTAGCACAGGACACAGATATGCCAGCAGCAAAGGATGAGCCTAGTGTACCTCTTACTTCATCAGAGATTATTAGACATCTCAAAGCTCAGGTCTAGGACCTGAAGGTATAGAGTGCTAGGTGGGAGGAGAGGTATCTAGAGGTAGATAGGCAGCACATAGAGCTTTGTCTAGATCTTCATTTAGAGGTTTGGAGATTGCAGACAGAGGTGACCCATCAGACCTCACGGGCTTCATATTATGTGTCTGCATATTATGTTGTTATCCCTGCTGTGCAAAGAGTACCCATGTATTTAGATTATATGGCAGCCTTAGAGGGAGCTAGGGCACCGAGAGCAGAGGCTATACCAGATGCACCACCCCCTCCTCCACCAGATGCCAAGGAGCATGCCGACAGTTGATTCCTGTTCTTATGTTTTGATATACTCTATTCTTTTTTATCATTGATATAATATTCTAACTCTGATAGCTCTCAAGAGCTCATTCTTTTGTATATTGTGCCAGTAGTGCACCCCTGACACATTTCGAGTTGATGATATATATGAGATCGATATTTTGGGTCGTGACTTCATTTGTACTTGTCATGTTTTGATTTATGATGATATCATGTGATGTTTATGCTATGAGTAGTGTAGAATGTATGTATGGATCAATGCAATGCAATGATTTCTTTCATATGTATGGATGTTATGAAAATGTAATTGATTATGAAAAGATGTATGTATGATTTATGCTTATGCACTGGATGTAATGTAATGCAACAAATGGTAATGATATGGGATGTAAATGCAATGATACACATGATATGTTTTTGCAGGTTGATGAAGACAAGTACTCAGTCTTATGTCAAAAGGATGTTTAACCCAGGAGGGTTACTACTTGTGGTTCAGTGAAGAGACCTTTGAGTGAGACTCAGCTCTTGTTAGATGTGAAGAATTGATATGAAGAATTGTTTAAGCTTTGAAGTTTTTCCAAACATTTGTGAGATCATGCAAACATGCAAAATGCAAAGAAACACGCAGAATGAAATGCAACCTAAGACCTAGGACCTAGTCACTAATCATGTGTCGGTCATTTTCATCATTGAATTTTTAGGTAACCGGATAAATCAATACAATGCCCACTAGCTATGAAACCATAGAAATATGAATATCGATTTGTATGTGCAGGAATCAACACAACACCCACTGGTTAAACAACCATGGACATATGAATATTGATTTTGTTTTCAGAATGTCAAATTAGATATAAGCACCAAGGCACAAATGCCAGGATGACCTGAATATCATGTCCATTTTGATATAGCAATTTGTATAAGCATCAGAACATAAATGTTGTGATGACATGAATACACCTTGTGTTTAACAAACACATCAAATAGTCAAGAGATCATTCTAAATCCAGTGTGAATTACCCGTACTGACCCTTTATCGTTCACATCCTTAGGCAAGATCGCATTTCATAGTAAGAGAAAGAATTCACTCAAAAAGACAATAGTTAGATCAAACCTCCTTGAATTTTTTGGGTATTAATGGTCGAGGTACACATGGCCATCCAATTCAAGATAGAGGCTCTTACAGTCAGACACCATTTCAATCTAGAATTTCCAAAGTTGTTAGATTTTCACATACAAGCAGAAAAATCATCACTCTCTAAATCCTATAAAGGACATCATCGAAGAGCTTGAAGGACACAATATGCAAAAATCTCAATGTGAATCAGTAAGCATACAAGGAGATAAAACCATGTAAAAAGCACAGATTATTTTCAGTTTGTGTTTGATTGCGTTATTGTAGATGCAAAATCCTTTCTAGAGACAAGACAGATAGGCTAACTCGGATGAAGCTTCAAAGAACTCTAACTGGATATGATATGTCTAAGATACATTAGAGGCCATAGGTTATGACTTTGATTGCCCCCAAGTTTGAACATTGATAGGATACAGATGCTTGAGCTGATTGGTGTATAGATCGATTTATTGAAAATAGGAATGAGAAACAAACCGAGAGATATGTACAAACTAAAGCAAGACCGAAAGTTGGGAAAGACCAAGATTGCGCTGATAGATGGAGCGTTTTGAACAAGTGGCACCCGTTTGCCGAGTTTTCACCATCTTGGCAGAGATTCTATTTTTGCTACCAAGGTGCCTGTTTCCAGGTTTTCACCAAGGCACTTTTTTTTTTTTTTGTATTTTTTCATTTTTTTACTTTTTTTGTGAATCGTCAAGGTGCCTATTGCTAGGTTTTCACCAAGATGTTCATTTTTTCAGGACTTTTACCAATTTTTAAGATTTTTTCAGGACATTTTAGCATACACTGAATGTCTTAGGCATAGAATTTCTTCAGATGGAGAACGTTGATTGGTTCTCAAAGCTGTTCTCCTTCAGTCATTGAGAGTTGATAGGCACTAGAGCCAAAAGTAGCAGTGATTACAAAGGGACCCAGCCAGTTGGGTTGAAACTTCCCCTTGCATTCTTGATGTGATTGATTTTTAGGATTCTCTCTCAAGATTAGATCGCCAACCTAAAATTCTCTATGTCTGACTTTCTTGTTGTAGCTTCTAGATATTCTCTTTTGATATACTCTGAGATGATCATACGCTACTTGTCTGTGCTCATCTAGTAGTTCAAGTTCTTGCAACCTAGACACTCTATAGTCATCATTAGTTACTAGACCATGCATTTGGATTCTCAATGATGGGATTTCAACCTCAATAGGTAGTACCACTTCAAACCCATAAACTAAAGTGAATGGTGTAGCCCTAGTAGGCGTTCTGATACTTGTTCTGTAGGCCCAAAGAGCTGGATTGATCATGAGATGCCAGTCTCTTCCTATTTTATTAACTGTATGGTGCAAGATTTTCAATAGATTCTTGTTGGAAGCCTCAGCTTGTCCATTCCCTTGAGGATAGTATATAGATGACCAATGTTGAGTAATCTTGAATTTGGCACATAAATCATCTAGGTCCTTATTTTTGGATTGTCCCCCATTATCTATGATTATAGAATGTGGGATCCCATATCTGCATATGATGTAGTTCAAGATGAACATAGATATCTATTTCCCAGTTGCTTGTGTCAAAGGGACCGCTTCTACCCATTTTGTGAAATAATCTATAGCTATGATTATATGGGTATGTCCATTAGAAGAATGAGGATGTATAGCCCCTATAAGATCAAACGCCCATTGGTGAAAAGGCCATTGTGTAGTAAAGGGAATTAGATCTCTCCCTGGAGCATGAATCAAGTTGCCATGAACTTGACACTTTTGACAATTTTGAGCAAATTTGATAGCCTCTTTTTCCATATCAGTCCAATAGTACCCCACCCTAATAAGTTTTTGAGCTAGTGTTAAACCATTTGAGTGTGACCCACATATACCTTCATGGACTTCTTCCAATGCACATTGAGACTCTTCTCGTTCTAAACATCTAAGTAGCATACCATCTAGACCTCGTTTGTACAAATCATTACCAATGATGACATATCGGGATGCAATGCGGATAAGGTTTCATTTCTCAAATTGGTTAAAGGAATCTGGAATGATTTGGTCTTGGAGATAGGAGAAAAGGTTTTTGTATTGGGATGAATCATGACCAACAACAGTGCAGATCATGCAGGTTTTGGGGGAGTCATATGCAAGATAAGATAGTGCTTCCACCTAGAACTCGTAGCGTAGCTCATATTTGGGCTGTTGTAAGAGAGTAGATAATGTTTCCATTGCATCGGCAGCCTTGTTCTCCGTTCTAGGTATTTTCTCAAATGTGATAGATATGAAGTACTTCTTTAGATCATCTACCATTTTCTTGTAAGGAATGAAATTTTCATCTTTAGTTTGGTACACATCATTGACTTGATGGATAACAAGTTGTGAGTCTCCATGAATGTGCAGCTTTGTCACTCTCCACTCAATTGCTATTTTCATGCCATTAAGAAGGGCTTCATATTCAGCAATATTGTTTGTGCAAGGAAACTTTAATCTGAATGCTTTGGGTATTGAGTATCCTTGAGGAGTTATGAACAATATGCCTGCTTCAGATCCATTCTGTGTATAGGAGCCATCAAAAAAAAAATGCCAGTCTCTAGAAGAAAGGTGCATGATAGAGGAATCTGGAAATTCCATTTGTAGTGGTGTGTCATCAAATAATGGTGCTTCAGCCAATTGATCAGCAATTACCTATCCTTTTATAGCTTTTCTCTCAACATATTCAATGTCAAATTCACTCAAGAGCATGACCTATTTAGCTAGTCTACCTGTGAGGGCAGCTTTGCTTAGTAGGTACTTTAGTGGATCGATTTTAGCTACCAAATAAGTGGTATGAGCTAACATGTAGTGTCTCAATTTCTATGATGCAAAGATCATAGCTAGACAAGCTTTCTCAATCATTGAATAGTTCTTCTCATATGCAACCAATGTTCTACTGATATAGTATATAGCTCTCTCCTTTTTATTCTCATCCGGTTGTGCTAGCAATGCCCCCAGTGATGTATCTGTTGTGGAGACATATAAGATTAATGGCTTCCCATGAATAGGAGGCATCAAGATAGGAGGATTTGATAGATATTTCTTGATATGGTCAAAGTTCTTTTCACATTATTCTTTCCATGCAAAGGTCACACCTTTATGTAATGTTTTTGTAAAAGGTTGTGATATATCAACAAGCTATGATATGAATCTTTTGATAGATTGTACTCTCCCTTGTAAGGTTCTCATTTGACTGATATTCTTGGGAGGTTGCATCTCTATTATAGCCTTCACTTTAGCTGGATCAACTTCAATGCCCTTCTTTGAAACTATGTATCCTAAGAGCTTTCCAAAAGTGACACCAAAAGCACACTTCTTAGGATTTAGTTGGAGACTAAACTTTTCCATTCTGTCTAGGATCATGCTCAAGTCCTTTAGATGTTCAGTTCTAATCATAGATTTTGCTAAAGTATCATCAACATAATCTTCCATAGTTCAATGCATCATGTCGTGGAAAATAGATGTCATTGCTCTTTGATATGTAGCACCAACATTTTTAAGCCCAAATGGCATGACATTCCAACATAAGGTACCCCATGCACATGTGAAAGCAGTTTTCTCTTGATCCTCTGGAGAAATTTTTATTTGGTTATATCCAGAGAAACCATCCATTAAGGAATACATCTCGAAACCCGCAGTCATGTCCACTATCATATCAATGTTAGGTAGTGGAAAATCATCCTTAGGGCATGCTCTATTCACATCTCTAAAGTCTATGCACACTCTGATTGAAGCATCTGGTTTAGAAATAGGTACAATATTAGAGATCCATTTAGCATATTCTATAACACAGATGAACCTGGCTTTTAGTAGCTTCTCTAATTCAGCTTTTACCAAGAGTGCAACATGAGGATGCATCTTTCTCAATTTTTGCTTGATAGGTTTTACATTAGGAGCTATAGATAAATGGTGCATGATAAGATTAGGATCCAACCCTAGCATATCTGAGTATTTCCATGCAAAGTTGATCTTTTTCTCTATTAGGAATGTAGTAAATTTTTGCTTCTCTTCTTCTGGTAATGATTGTGCTACATGTACCAATTGTGGTTCCTTTGTTGTACCCAAATTGATAGATTGAGTGGGCTCAATTAGAACTACAAATCTGTCCTGTGAATGACTCAGAAGGACATCAAATATCTCATCCTTAGGCACCTTGGAGAGGTTTTCACCTTTAGATACATCTTTTCTTTTTACTTTTGTAGGTAATGAGACTGCCACAAAGTGGTTTTCACCCTCAGAACTCTTTTTCTTTTTATTTTTATTCTTTTGACTAAGATATTTGATGTCCGACTCGGTCATGCTGATGCTTGGTTCACTAATGTAAGTCCTCATAGGCTCAACTTCATTAAGGTAGCAAGCAAGGGCATAGTCATTGGGAAAGGTGTAAACACCATGGCTCAGATTTGTGGAAGTTTGGTCAATAAGATCGGGATGTTGGATAGTCAAAGTGGGGAAGGCTTGGGAAATTATGTTCACAGATATGGATCTGTCATCATTGGTCCTAACCCGATGCTCAAGTGCAAAGGTGATATTACAACTCAAGACATTCAATGCATGAATAGGCTTAATGTCATTGAGGGAGTCCACTTCAGCCATAGGTGGATCAGACACGTTAAGTTCATTATTTTTCTCTAGACCTACGTTGGAACTAGGTGCATATTGGTGAATAACATCAACATGTTTTTCTATGATTAGCTCATCTTCCTCTGGAATGGCTCCCCATTCATAGTCATTTGATTCAGCTTCTGATTCAGTATCTCTAGGAAATCTTAGAACATGAGTAAAGTCAGGGTGAATACCCTAAGAAGGGTTACCCTTAGTTTCTAATTTGAATTCATACTCATGGGAATCAGTTTCAGAATAACTACCACCTTCTTCTTGATCCTCTTGATTAGTTTTGAGATTAGCTCATTCTTGTGTTGCAGCTATCTCTTGTTCTATAGTAGGTTCTTGTGTTTCTACTACGTTGATTCTTCTGATTGGATCATCTTCTACCTCAAGAAGGTCTTTGATTTCTAGAGGAAAACATTCATAGGGGATGAGCTCTGAGTTGTCTGAATCACTATCTGAGGATTCTATTTCATCCTTCTTGAGAAGGGGTTCTCCTGGTGCAATTTGTTCTATGATATGAGAATAATTTCCTTTGAGGTGATAGGGTTTGTTCTTAAAGCCTAGGCCAGCAGTATTCTTATTTTCCCTACCTGTTTGTGAAATAGGTGCCACAAGACCTTTTCCTCTGACTCCTAGAGGTCCTTGACCTGGATATCCCATCTTAGCTATCAATTTATTTCTTGGACCATATGACTTAGAAGGGATCTGTGGTGTTGTAGAGTCATTAGTTTGAACATTGTGGGATTTAGATTCATCTTTGTATAGCCATGATAGCACAACTTCATCCTCTTCAAACTCTTGCTTGGATACTTGTTCTACCACAAAATTATTTTTATATGCTTCAAGAGGTTCTTTAGGTTCGGGCTTGGACTATTTCAAAGATTGTCCATAAGACTTAGGTGAGATAGGGAGAGATGTCAAAGATAATATTGGCTCTATAATATATACTCCCATCCCATTTTCTTTGATATTGACCTCTTTAGCAATGTCTTCCATTTTGGATGTTGAAGCAACATTTAGTTGTTCAATAGAAGATTCTTTGTTATTGGGAACAATCTTATCAACACTTTCCTCTAATGTATTACAAGTTGTATTCAGATCTGCAGGTATAGTAACCTCTACTCCTTCATAAGGAAACTTCAAACATTGATGGTATGTAGAAGGAATAGCTTGCATTTCATGTATCCATGGTCTCCCTAGGAGGATGTTGTAGGCCAAAGGTAGATCAAGCACTTGACAGATGGTATCTTTGATAACTGGACCCACTCGGATGGGTAAGACAATGGTGCCTTTAGAAGATCTTTCTTGTTCATCATAGGCTTTTATGGTTATCTTCTTTCGAGGATCAATAGCCAATTCTAAAAATCCCAATTGTGTGATCAAGTTGTAAGAACAAATGTTTAGGCCAGTGCCCCCATCTATCAACACACATTTGACTCTACGGTTCTGGATCAAGACCTCTATATGCAAGGGCTAGTTATGTGGGTGACTCAAGGAGTTGTCATCTTCCTCTGAAAAGGAGATATATTGCGGAGATGTAAGATGTCCAATCATAGTTTGGAACCTGTCTAAATCAAGGTCATTAGGAACATTGGCACCGAGCAAAGCTTTATCTAGTATGGCTCTGTGAGCTGGGGATATTTGAAGCAACTCAAACATAGATATTTTGGCATTAGTGTGCTGGAGTTGTTGAACAATGCTATAAGATGTAGGCCTTGTATCCTTTGGATTGGAAGATTTGGAAGCAGCCTTCTATTTGGAAGCAGATGAAAGATTGAAGGGTATCTTAGTGACATTAGATGAATCTGGGATTTGTCCTTTCAGATGTGCTTGAGCTTGTGATCGAGTAACTGCATTAGCTGAGGAATGATCTCTTTCTCTTTGTACAATTGTGATGACATTGCAACTTTCAGAGAGACATGGTTCAAACATATTGATGACAACATTATTTCTAGGGTAGGCATAATTGACTTTTGCCCCGATATTAAGCTGAGAAGTTGAAACTCCTTGACCATGTTGCAGAAATGGTTCTGTAAATGTCGTATGATCATTATTACTATTAGGATTGTCAACTATGATGTCTCCCCTATTGATCAGATCTTGAATGGTGTGTTTCAACATTAAGCAGTTATTAGTTTTGTGACCTTTACCTCGATGGAAATCATAGAATTCATTTTCTTTCCACCAATGTGGCTTAGGGTCTGGATCAAATTGTCAAATTGCTAGCAAAGAGATGATGTTATTAGCCAGTAGAGTTCTCATATCTGATTCTAAAGATTCTCCAAGAGGAGTGAACTTTCACTTTTTATCCCAAGATTTGTATTATGGCTTCTTTTGGAATGGTTTGGATGACTTTTGTTCTGAAGCTTTAATGGCTTGGGAACCAAGAGTTAGGTTGTAGGCTGGTGCCTTTGATGGGGCATGGATAGTGTCAAAAATGCCATCTATGATGATTTCTTTGTTCTTGTTCCAATTTTTCTTCTTATCTTTGGAACTAGATCCAGATTCATATTTGTCCTTTTGAAGCGTGATATCTCCTTTTTTGAAGAGTACTTTCTCAATCTTGATTGCTTTATCTACCATTTTGTCAAAAGATGTATGATCTTTGCATTTGTAATGGGTAGTTGATCTCTGGAACAAGGTTATTGATAAAGATTTCAAGTTTCTCCATTTCGGGAATTGGTCTAGCATATAGAGAGAACTTCTTTCGCCACCTCTTGAGGAATGTTAGGAATGGTTCTCCTGGATATTGCTTGATGTTACAGATATCGATCATGGTGACCAGGTGTTGAATATTGTAGGAGTATTGTTGATAAAATATTTTAATCAACTCCTCAAAATTTTTAATCGTAGGAGGCAATCTAGAAAACCAATGAATGGATGCTCTGCCCAGAGATCTAGGAAAGAGGCGCATCAAATAGGTCAGTTCATGCATGAACTCCATGGATTGTGTACAAAACTCTCTGATATGATCTTGAGGATCAGAGTGTCTGTCATATTTATCATACTTTGGCATCTCCACTCTTTTTGGAAATGGCAACATGTACAAGTCTTTGTCAAATGGAAAAGGACATAGAGCCTCCATGGAGAACTCCTTGGGTTCCTTCTCTTTTTTGAGTTTATTCAGTTTGACTTGTAAAGCATGCATCTATTTCATCATGGCCATTATTGGAGTTTCTTCCTCATGTGTGATGATATCTTTGACATTAAAATTAGGAGGAAGCTTACCTCCTTGATGAGCTAACTCCAAAAAGTATGTTTCTCTATTTTCTTTCAAGAAATGCCTCATCATTTTCTTGAATTCATCGTCATTTTGGTATTGGGCAATTTCTTCAGGTGTGGGTTCCTGATCTGCACCATGTTGGGAATGAGCTCCTTGAGAGTCATGATTCATCCCTTCTTGAGACATGGTAGGAGTTTTGGGACTCCCTGAGATAGATCGAGGAGGAGTTTGTTGATTACTTCCGTGGGTTGATGGAGGAGGTATGTAACCAGTTTTCAATCAAAAGTTGCCAAGATTGTCATCCTCGTAAAGACCAGAATTGATGAGTTGCTCAAGAGTTGGACCCTAGATATTAGTCAAAGGTAAGGTCTAAGACGTCTCTCCTGATTTCTTGTGTGAGGAAGCCCTAGTTTCCACCATTAACCTTAGGTGAAGTGAAGAGAATAAGATGAAGAAAATTGAAGAATGATTTGATGCAAGAAAATTAGATGATGCAACCTTGTCAAGATTATGATTGGTTTGAAGATTCGATTAGATGTGGGTGAAGGACACCGTGCCCTAGATGCATGGGTAGATTTCCCAAAAGATAGCGGACACGAGTTCACAACACTTAGTCTATTTTTGAAGATTTGATAGAAGATTGATAGATCTGACAAGGTTTTGACACAAGATGAAAAGGACTCAAATCAATTAAATAGAAGGCTAAATTGGATTCAAAAGGCCACTTTTGGAAAATGATAGGATTCTCAATAGCTATTGCTCTGTTCCTGACATAGTGATTTGTTCGACAGATTCTAGAAATAGGCTGAAAAAGCTAAGTATCTAACAATTCTGACAATTTTCTGACAAATTTTCAAAATTTTCCCAAACGACACTCTGCAGACTTGTACAACAATGGGTATGCTATGAAACAATAGTTGAAAAGCTCGTACAATAGTTGCTAAAAATTGCATGATAGTTGCTAGCAAGATTTGACTTTTTGAATTTGACTGGCAGAAAGACTCGTATGACATTGGGTTCTTTACCATACGATAGTTGGGCAGTAATGAAATGACATTTGATAAAAACTCGTATGACTTTCTAACCTCCTGAGATGACTTTTGACTCTAGAAAGGAATTTCACTTCAAATTTTGCAAATTTAGGGTTTTCAGTTTTGGATTGTTTGCAAATGGTACTGTCCAGATTTGAAGAGTAGACTAGATTTGTTCATTTTTAGTAACCAAATAGATAAACAAGCATGCAAAATAGAAAACAAGTGATTTCAAGCACATCTGAAAACAATGAACAAGGACAAAAGCAACCTTGCGCATGAACAATCAAGTGACTGAATTGTGCTAATCTCTAAGAGTGTTAATTGTGTATGTTCAAAAAAGTTTTGCAATAATGCACATATTCCTGAAAATGAAAATTTGGCCTCGCTATGGTTTTTAGTAATGGTCTGACTCTACAACTTTTATGATCCAAAGGGGTGAACTCCAATCCTGGTGCACCAAGGATTTGACACAGTCTGAGAATTTAATCAATCAAGAGCTGCTAGGGAGATCTGACAACCCAACAATGAACCACACCTATGAAGATTTCTTCCACAAGGACATTTATATAGCGGTTGTCACTACCACGGTGAAAATGGCTATTACCGCTTGAGGTTTCATCAATGTGGTTGGCCCAATTAAGGGAATGTCCACTATAGTTAACCCTCTCTAAAGGTGACTCACAAAATATACCACATGGGGACTAGTTCCAGATTCAAGGATCCGAGTTTTTGATACTACCCAAAAAGGGAGTAGAGCATAGTCCTCTAGCCTTTTCACTTTTAACCAACACAAAGTAGATAGATAAATCTGACATGCTAATACTAAGATTATCTCACAAAGATCTATGATGTCAACCCCTCGTGATCTATCAACCTCTCCGAAGAGAGAATGTATCAATCAAAAGTTGAGGACATGAAAATCTAGTAGAACGTGAGACTCCCAAAGTATCCTCCCCACCTACAAGGGATTCTTCATTGAGAAGAGTTTTGTTGGAAACCCACTCTCTTAAGATCCACAAATAGCATTCATGGGGCCTAATTACTATGTGTAACAAAGATGCTGAAACCAAACTATGTTCATTTTTATAGCCCAAATGAAGTCTGTGATAGGAAAGCAATAAAAGTCACTCAAGCTAGACACATGAGATGTTTGTTTTAGACCCAAAATCAAAGTCTTATTAGCTGAGAAGATTACCTGAATTCCTTGCAAGGCACTTAGTAGATTTTTACCTATTTTTAGCAATTCTTGCACTTTTTCCAATCAAAACCAGTAGGAGTCAATCAAAAATAGAGAATTTCAATTGTTAAGATTAGCCACTAGTCAAAATTTGAAAACCAAATCTAACAAACTACTCTGAAAAATGAAACGACAATGAAAACCTGGTGCCAAAACTCGTACGACAATGGGTCTACTTCCAGACAACAGTCCAGAAACTTGTACGACACTAGGTGTATGGTGATACGATAGTTGAACTTCCAAATGACAGTGTGTACAGTCTGGCATGATTCTCGATCCAATAGCCTATCGTACGACAATGGGTATAGTCTGAGACAACTTTTTCAAGAAACTCGTACAAAAATTGTACGGACAGAATTAAAAAATCATAGTTTTGGCTCAGAAATCGAGAAGAAAAGATAGAAATTGATAGAATTGAATTGGAAACCTATATCAGGGCCCCACAGTGGGTGCCAAAAATGTGTGTGTGAATTTTGTACCTGATCTATAGACACAACACTTCAATAAAACATTAGAGGTTAGCAAAAATTGAAATCATGCAAGTAATTGAAAACTAAACTAACCAAGCGATTTATTGCCTTCTAATGGGTGTGAGTATGATATTCTCAGATTAGACCGAGATCAGTGACCTTGACGACACCTAAACGAAGGATTTGAATGCAAAATCTAGATATGAATCAATGCAATTTAATCTATATTTTTGGTTTTTCTATGCAAATATGAATGAAAACTTGATATGAATCTAATCTAGAATGAACTAATATGAAATTGATCTAAAAATGATATGAAAATGAATCTAAATGAATGTAAAAACCAAATTGATCTCACAATATCCTTGAGTCGCAATAAGCTTTGATTCTCCAAATTCCAATTCTTCAAAATAGTTGTGCAATTCGTAGATGATTTTGGCAGAGCAAGCTCGCAAAATTATGAGATGATTTCTGAAGAGCTGAGGCCTTAATTTATAGAAATCTAGAGCTTTGGAGGTGCATGAAAAAAGCCATAAATCACTCAGATAAACTCAACTTGATTTTTGAGTTATCTGAAAATAAAAGATAATTTAATTCACAAAAACATGCAAAAGCAAAGTTTAACTCAAAATAGAGTTTAGATTTAATTGATAATTGATAGTTGTCTGCTTTTCTGATTGTGCATGTTTTATTTATGAATTAATTTAATAATAAAGTGATTTATTTCCAACTTAACTGATTTTAAAATTAAAACAATTGATTAATGGGTTAATCAATTATTAAATCAAACTTTTATTCAAAAATAATATCATTAAATATGACAACTTGCTTTAATTAATTAAATAAGAATTTAATCAATTGATGATAGGAATTTTGATTTATTGTCAAATTTAAATAATAATTTAGGAATAAATGTAATTAAGTTTAATTAAATAATTAAGTGGCAGTATTAAATCAAACTTTAGGATAAATTAGATTTATTGCCAAATAATCATTAAATTAAAGATAATTAAGATAATTAGGAATATTGCTAGGAATATTCCCCGATGCGGAATTTAAGATAATCAATTAGGATTCGATGATGTTCAGATGTGCCTTAGGTTAGGACTTCGATGTCGATTTCGTTTGATTTGAAGATGTAGGAGGTTAATGAACCTATAGCCCATTTTTGGGGTATTACAGTAATTAACTTGCAACTTGCATAAGAAACTAAACTAAATAAACTGAATAATAAACACAACCATAAAATAAAGGAACTCATAACACCATGTTTGTTCTCGAGGAAACCCTGGCCAAGGGAAAACCCCGGTGGGGATGATACCCATAAATGATCCACTGATCCAAAGTATTTGGTTCAAGATATTGACTTTGCTAGGAGTCTATTGCATTCGTATAGTTTCTCGATACTTGTTAGAGGACTTTAGCCCTTTTTAGAAGCCTCAACCCTATTAGGAGTTGGTATTACAAAATTTGAATGTATACAAGATGAGCCCACTTCCCAAACATGCAATATACAATAATAATCTTTAATACAAAAGATAGAATACAAAAACCTTTGTTGTTATTGAATATCTTCAATATTTTGATCTAGCTTGTAGGATCTTCACAAAACTTGCTATCAGTTCACAATGATCTGATCATATATCATATTTCGCAAAATAAAACATCAATACATCAATAAAAAATTGCATCAATACCTCTCTTGCTTTAAATTGCAGATCAACTTCACTAACTTGAGTAGATATAACACCTTAAAGCTTATTTGTTACCTCAAGTAGTGATCCTTCTAGGCTCTTTACTTTCTTGTTATTTTCAATTATCTTATTCAAGGATGAGATCAACTCTATTTGATCATCATCATCAACTTTAGCTCCCAAATTTGCTAATACTGACTCAATGGGTGACTTTGATGAACTTGTTGTTGTGACATTTTGTGGTGTGACTATTTGAATGTGTTGAGGTATAATCTTTGTAGGCTTTACCTCTTTACCTTTACCTTGTTCCTCTTGCACTGCTTATTTAGTGACTTATGTTTGTGTCTCCTCTAATGCCTTTGTTTCCTCTTTCTTATCCTCTCCCTTTTCTTCTTCCACATCTTCTTCCTCATCTTCTTTCTTATATTCTTCCTCATTTTTTTTCTTATTTTCTTCCTCATCTTCTTCCTCATTCACCATCTCTCCCAAATTGCCAACATCCTCTCCTTTATCTTCAAAAGGATCTTCTTCTCTGTCAATGGTGATGCTTGTGCCTTCTACATGCATTTTTTCATCATCAACAAGTATGGTAGGTTTTGGAACTATGGTTTCTTTCTGAAGTGGTGTCTCTTTCATCTATAAAACTGCTTATGTTGTTTGAGTGTCCTATTTAGATTCTCTTAATGCTTCTCCTAGTACTAAAGTCATTATTTTAACAACTGCTTCCTTGGCTTCATTGTTAACTTCCTCATAATTACCTCCCATAATTAGAACTATTCTTCTTTTCCTTCTCAAATGGGTGCTAGACTCTTCATTATCTCTTTGAAATGTTCTTCATCTTTGATTACACAAAGTTTTCTCGCAAATCTTTCTCTTATACCTTTTCTCACAAATCTTTCTCTTATACCTTTATCCTCTTCTATTGCTCTCTTGTTCGTATTAATTAGTTTCTCATAAAGATCACTTGGTATCTTATCTTTAATATTCTTAAATTTTGTTAAAATAATAACAAAATATAGAGATATAGGAAATTGTTTAATCAATGAGCAAGGAAAAGAAGATTTACCATGAATAATAAAAAAACTAGGAGCATTCACCAAAGAGAAAAGAAACAAAGGAGATAATATTTTGAAGGGGGAAAAGCATAAAAAAACCCCCGTGATATAATGAATGTGGCAAAAATGTCTAAGAATGAGAAAGAGAGAGAGAGCTTAGCTTATACAAAAATAATCAAGAAGAAGAAGTATCTCATTGTGAGAGGAGAGCCATCTCTTTTAATAGAGATGTGAGAAAGGAGTTACATTGTAACTCCCATTTCTATGTATGCCACATTTCACTAGTGTTTTGGACAAGTGTAGGATTCCTCATAAGGAGGAATATCTATTTTCCTTAAAAAAGAAATTACAAATATGACATGTCCTCCCACTTGGACTAGAGGACGAATACAATAGGATACCTTGGTTTATCCTTACATATTTTACCAAGGAAAGATTAAATTCTAACACCCCCCTTTAATCTTTACTTGGCGGTTTACAATCAAAGGGTTTTAAACCCAAATTTTTACAATGAATCTGGAATTTCTCTCTAGAAAGAGGCTTTGTCAAGATATCTGCAACTTGATATTCTTCTCTGCAAAAGATGAGGGACACTTGTCTGTCTTGAATGTGTTCTCTAATGAAGTGATGATGGAGAGAAATGTGCTTAGATCTTGCATGGTAAACTGGATTCTTTGCTAAGGCAATTGCACTTTGATTATCACAATATAAAGGTGTGGGTTCTTGTTGAGGTGGACCCAAATCTTCAAGTATTCTTTTAAGCCATAGAGCTTCTTTAGAGGTAGTAGTACATCCTCTATATTCAGCCTCAGTAAAACATAATGAAACTGATTGTTTCTTTTTAATTTTCCAAGAAATTGTACCTGAACCAAGGAAAAAATAGTAACCACTAGTGGATCTCCCATTATTGGGGTCACCTCCTAGATCTAAATCAAAATAACCTTTAAGAGTAAAATCAGCATTAGCATCATAAAATAAAGCATAATTTAGAGTACCTTTAATATACCTTAGGATTCTTTTAGCAACTTTTCAGTGAGATTGTTGAGGTTTAGACATGTATCTAGAAACTAAGCCTACACTATAAGATAAATTAGGTCTAGTGAGGGTTAGATAAATTAAACTACCTACAAGTTCTCTATAAGAAGTAGCATCTATGAAAGGAGATTGCATATCTATCATTAACTTAGTTCCTAATTCAAAAGGAATAGAGACATCATTAGCATTAGTCATATGAAATCTTTGTAGTAGATCTTGAGCATACTTAGATTGAGAAACAAATATACCATTAGAAGTTTGCCAAATTTGCATGCCTAAGAAGTAGTGCAAGATGCCTAAATCTATCATTTGAAAGTTTTGATTGAGTTGAAATTTAATTTCAGAAAGTAAAGGAGTAGAGCTAGAGGTAAGGATTAAATCATCAACATATAAAATAATAATAACAATGTCATTTTCAGTATGCTTTATGTACAGGTTTGATCATTTTTACTTCTATCAAAACCTTGAGAAATGAAGAAAGAATTGATTTTAGAGTACCATTCTCTAGGAGATTGCTTTAAACCATAAATAGACTTCTTGAGTTTACAAACTAAATGTTCATTACCTTGTTGAATAAAACCAGGAGGTTGAGACATGTATATTTCTTCATGCAAATCACCATTCAAAAAGGCACTTTTAACATCCATTTGGTGAATAGGCCAATTCATTTTAGTAGCTAAAGCAAGAACAACTTTAATGGTAGGCATTTTAGCAACAAGAGCAAAGGTTTCATTATAGTCTATTCCTTCAACTTGAGAAAAACCTCTTGCTACTAGTCTAGCTTTAAACTTACTAATATCATTATTTGCATTTAACTTAGTTTTATATAACCATTTACAGGAAACCAGATTTTTACCATGAGGTAAAGTAACTAAATCCCAAGTATTATTAGAAATTAAAGAGTCATATTCTTCTTGCATAGCAGGTTTCTAATGAGGTTGATTTTTAGCTTGATCAAAGGTTTGAGGATCATTATATTTAGAGAGAGAATTCATAAGAGCATAATTGCAATAGTTTATCCTTCTAGGTTTAAGTCCATCCATTCTAGAAATATAATCATCACCTTCATTAAGTAAATCTTTAAACCATTTAAGATTTCTCTTAGAATTAACAAAAATATTACTAGGAGTAAACAGATTATTACCATCATCATCATCATCATCATCATCATCACTACTACTACTAGAAGCAACAAAATCATTAGAAGGAGTATCATTACTATATTTATGTTCATCATTATCCTTAGTGTTAGGAGAAGAAACAAAAGGAATAGAAACATTAGGAGCAGAAATTTGAGGAGTAGGGTTGAGAGACGGAGATTGGTCCTCCACAAGAACTATGTTGCTATGACTAAAATCAAAATTTGAAATTTGAGAACAGTCATGGACACCATTTTCAGCAATGCAAACATCTCTAGCTATATGAACTTTATTAGTAAGAGGATCATAAACTCTATAACCTTTAGTGTTCTCAGAATAGCCAACAAATATATGAGGTGAAGATTTAGGATCTAACTTTTTCCTTTTCTATTTAAGCATGTGAACATAAGCAGTGGAGCCAAAATCTATAAATGAGACAAATTGGGTTTTCTTCCTGACCAAACTTCTTCAGGAGTTTTATTTGGAAGGGCCTTGGTAGGAGTTCTATTAAGAATATAGGTGGCACATGCCATGGCTTCAGCCCAAAATTTATAATCTATATTTCTAGCATGTAAAAAACATCTAGCCATTTCTACTATTGTTCTATGCTTCCATTTTGTCGCACCATTATGTTCTGGTGTATAAGGAACGGTAAGCTCATGTTTGATACCAAAAGATCTTAAATAAGAATGGAAAGTATGATTAACATATTCAGTACCATTATCAATCCTAAGAAATTGAATATTACAACCACTTTGTCTTTCTACAAAAACATGAAATTCAGCAAAAATATCAAGGACTTGATCTTTACTATGTAAGAAACAAATCCAAGTTCTATGAGAATAATCATCAACAAAAGTTAAAGCATATTTAGAGCCTAAAATAGAAGTATTTTCCATAGGACCTAAAAGATCACTATGAATCAAAACTAACTTATTATTAGCTCTCGAAGATGATTTATGGGGAAAAGATTCTCTATGCATTTTACCACTCATACATCCATTGTAGTCAAACTTAGAAGGAGTAAACTTAGGAAGCCCATCTACCATATTTTATTTTTGCATTAATGAAATAGAATTATAATTTAAATGTCCTAGCCTCTCATGCCAAATGTGAAAATCAACAGTAGTGAGTAATGAATATCTAGGAGAGGAAAATTGATAAAATTTAAAGAGATTATCATCATCCAATTTAGCATCAGCAACTATCTAATCAGTAGTGGGATCAATGATATGGCAATTATTTTTATGAAACTCAACCTTATAATCTTAACATAATTGCAGAATAGAAATAAGGTTAGCTTTCAAATCAAGAACATAAAGCACATCATGTAATTTACCATTTGGAACAGAAACATTACCAGTTCCTCCAACTTGACAGCAATGATTATCAGCTAAAGAAATAGGAATAATCATAGAATCAAGTTGCAAAGAATCAAAGACTTCCTTATGAGACGTAACATGTTGAGATGCACCACTATCAATAATCCATTCAAGTGGTTTAGAAGCATTAAAATAGATAGTAAAAGCAGAACGAGATTGATTTCCATTTGAGGAATTTTGAGAATTATGTTGATCAACTTTTTGTTTCTTAAAACAGTTATGTATTAAGTGACCATCTTTACTGTAATAGGTGCAATGTGGCCTATTTGAATAATTACTATTATGATAATTATTGGAAGGCCTAGAATTAAATTGTTGGCCTAAGTTATTATTTGAATTATTAGTTTTGTTAGATCTTTGATAATTTTGGTTATTTTGATTAGTGTTAGAAGATCTATTGTTATTGTGACTTTGAGAGATATAGGCATGTTCGTGAGTTTTAAGTATGTCAATTTGAATCAATTTGGCTTCCTCTTGACGCAACATATTTGGAAAGATAACATAAGTTAATTGAGATGTTAAAGAAAGAATAGCTAACTGAGAGTAAATATTTGTAATAAACTGTTGGAACTGTCTAGGCAAACATTTATGAATAATTATGTGGATTATCCTTAAATCAGAAAGAGGAACTTGTAAACTAGTTAGTAAAACTTTAATTGAATCAAACTTGAGCAAGAAATCATCAACAAAGTTGAAATCGGTATACTTGAGCTCTTCAAGTTGGTCTTGAAGCTGGATTTTTTGAGTCTCGTCTGCACTGTGATAAGTATTTTTTAGGATGTCCCAAGCTTGATGGACTTCTATACAAGTAGAAATTAAGACATACAATTCAAGACTTAAGGAGATCCCGATTAAATCAAGTGCTTCCTCATTTTTAGTCTGCCAAGCAGTTTGGTCAGCTTGAGGAGCAGAGGCTGCTAGTTTTGAACTGGCATCAGTTGCAATATCTAAAATATGTTTGGATCTAAAGATGAAGGTCATGTGCATTTTCCATGCATGATAATTTGTACTAGTTAACTTTATTTCTAGCATCAGGGTGGTCATGGTTAAAAAATGAAGTTCTAAACTAGAGATAAATAAATGAAAACTTTTAACAGAACTCAAAAAAGAAACTTAGATCAAACTATATACAATTGCATGCAACATCAAAAAGCTATAAAAGCTTATGCCAAGGAGGCATGCAAGGAAAAAACAACAACTGGAGGTAAAATAGAAACTAATAACACAATGATAATAGATCTTGGTTAAGTTGTTATTAATTAACAGATAATGACAAGAATTTCTTGCATGCAAAGAGAAAACAAAGAGAGAAGAAACTAGATAAACTGAAAACAAAGAAAGGCAACTCAATCTTGCAAAACAAACGTTAGAATCCAAAAAAATTTCTCAATTGAAAAAAACTTCAACTATAACTTCTAAGAGAAGTTGATTATAATAAAATGCCAAGAGTAAAGGAAGGAAAATATTAACCAGATTACAAATACACCCTGAATCTTTACAACTGAAATATATATATATATATATATATATATATATATATATATATATATATATATATATATATATATATATATATATTAACAACCTAAGAAAAGGAAAAAAATGTTAAAGATGAAAAAAGGTTATAACCTGTAAGAAATGTTATAAACAACAAAATGTAACATGCACGGTAATAACCTACAAACAAATGTTATAAATAGAAAAGCTACACGGGCAACGAAACTGATCAAGATATAACAATATATGAACAAATCCTTAACCAAATCTAAGAATATAAACTATACTTTAATGGAATCTATAAATATAAACTAGACAATATATATCAGGGATCATATAAAAAACAACCAACACTCTAAAATAATCAGATCTTTATAAAATAACAATATCCTTATGAATCTCTAGCGATAAACTCTATCTCCTGCAATATATATATATATATATATATATATATATATATATATATATATATATATATATATATATATATATATATATGAGTGAACTGCTAAGATAATTAATGACTAAAAGAACTGCATGCAAAGAATAAACTCACAATAATCTATCACAAAGGAATAAAGCCTTAATTGATATAGGACCAATGATGAAGATGAAATAAAAAACACAAAGAAAGAGAAATGAAACAGAGAAAAAAAACCTAATCCCTTTACTGATTATATGAACCAAAAGCTTCAATGCAAATTGTATATATTAACAAAAAAACTACACTATGCAATGATGTGCAAGAGCTAATCTCAAAAATAGGATGGACGAGGTGTATTTCTGCAGATGCAGCCAAAGCCGATTTTCACAGATGTGGGAGTTACAAAGAAATGCTCATGTAAACACAAAAAATGCTAACATGCAAGAACGATAATCTATAAAGTTAGAATGAACAAGATCTAATCTAAAGTTAGATGATAAACAGGCCACGAGTGATTTATTAGAACAAAAAAAAAAGATTTAAGGTGAAACCGATCAAAACAAACCAATTTATTATAAGTATAAGCTAAGATTTACAATAGAAACAAACTAAATACCTAGAAGTGATCTATATCATATAAAACTTTTAGTAGATCTCCATAAAATGAATGCACATCATCAAGGCGGGGAAAATCATCTACTATAGCGGAAAGCTTGTCATGAAAATTATGTTGAGTGAATATCACCTTGCACATGTAAAACTAGCGAAGGCAGGAGATTGCATAGCTCTTATGCACCACTGTTGGTGTCTGCCATTGTGATCTTGATAAGATTATGTCCACAAAATCCTTCCCTAAGATCGAACCATAGGAGAAACACAACAACAAAAAAAAAATAAAAAAACTTTACTACTTTATCACTTGGCCTCTGCTGCAAGAAGAAGGTCATAGAGAAGGAAGGCACCGTCGACAACGAGTTAAGAACAAGAAGGGCTCTAAAAAATGCAGAACTTTTATGCGGTTTTGGGGGTCAAAATAGATTGAACGCCCTTAGAGCTTAGAAATGCCTACAAGAAGCTTTCCATGAGATGGCACTCGGATAGATGGTCGACGTTAGGAAAATGAAGGATTTTTTTGGGAAAATGATGATTATGATGAACGAAAGCAAGGCATAGATGAGTGCGACTGATAGCTTTGAGGATTTGGAAGGCTTGATCAAGGAAATGTTTAAGGGTGACCTTAATCAAAGGATAACCATGATAACCTGCTGAAGGAAAAGAAAAAAATGGTAACCGAGCATGCAATGCAGAAAAAATGTGCATGCAAAGCTAAATATGAAAGATGCAATGATAATGAAACGTTTGCAATTATGGGTAGACTATTAAACATGCATGTTGTGGAGAAGTGAGCAAGAGTACTCTACATCAACATGCAAGAGCTATGAACTATCTGTGCTGAGAGTGGATTTGAAACTCAAGCTCAACCCACAAGCTCGAAAGGGTGGTACTGTTATAGTTTCCAATTAACAATGTAAGAATGAAGATAGCTGTAAGTAATGGAGATTTTTTGAAAAAGAAACCGCATGCAAGCCTAAATAACAAATGCAATGAATAACATAACATAAACTTAGAAACTAAAAATGAATGCAATGAATCAAAATTAGAAACAATAATTGCAAATTGAAAAAAAATATTCTATACATGCAGCAAATGAATAAGATATAAGAGAAAAAAAAAACTTTACATACATGTAACCGAAATTAGAAACAAGGATGAAAGAATAAACTTTTGATTCTTTAAATTTTGTTAATATTATAATATTAAATTTTGATTATAATAATAAGATTTTGATATATATATTTAAAAAAATACAATATTAAATTATAGTGAAAGATATATTCAAAAGAAAATTAACCAAGGAGAAGAGAATCAATACTCTCTTAAACAACGTCTCCAAATTTGGAGTGCACCAAGATATGGTAGCTCCTTTACCTACACACTCAAAACATTATTTAACCAACCTGCTCTGATACCATGTTAAAATAATAACAAAATATAGAGAGATAGGAAATTGTTTAATCAATGAGCAAGGAAAAGAAGATTTACCATGAATAATCACAAAACTAGGAGCATTCACCAAAGAGCAAAGCAACAAAGGAGACAATATTTTGAAAGGGGAAACACATAAAAAAACCCCCGTGATATAATGAATGTGGCAAAAATGCCTGAGAGAGAGAGAGAGCTTAGCTCATACAAAAATAATCAAGAAGAAGTATCTCATTGTGAGAGAAGGAGAGCCATCTCTTTTAATAGAGATGTGAGAAAGGAGTTACATTGTAACTCCCATTTCTATGTATGCCACATTTCACTAGTGTGTGGGACAAGTGTAGGATTCCTCATAAGGAGAAATATCGGTTTTTATTAATAAAGGAATTACAAATATGACATGTCCTCCCACTTGGACTAGAGGACGAATACAATAGGATACCTTGGTTTATCCTTACATATTTTACCAAGGAAAGATTAAATTCTAACAAATTTCTTGTTGAAAAGGATTATGTGCCTGACAACTACATTCTCAAGATTCAGTTTCTCAAAATTATTGTACATATGATAGTATTTATTTAACTTTGTGAAATCTCCTTCATTTATGATCAAAGGATTCACTTTCTCAATCTTAGGTTTCCATTGTTTCTTTTTTCTGTTTCCTGCCTCTTCTTCTCCTTGAGATTGAATTGAAACTTGACATCTCATTTTCTTGATGGGTGTGGATTATTCTTCTTGTGTCCTTTATGTTTCCACTGGAGAAAAGATAGTCTTTTGCCTTTTTCCTAATCCACTAGCCATTTCTTTTACTTTTTTAGTCGGTGTAGTAGAGTTGGATCTAGTAGATTTTCTTGTGGTTGTTGTTGGTGGCTTATCCAGTGACATACTCATCTCACTAGGCTCAGTGACATCTTCATCAACATTTTGAATATCTAGAACAGGGGTTGCTTTGGATTATAATGGTGCTACTGTTAACACTTCCTTCTATCCAATATCTCTCATAGTTTACTTCACAGTGTTATTAAATTCATCTTCAGTCATATTTGTTTCCTTTGATATCTTCTTAATAGTTGTGTCAACCCTTTTCTTAGCTGACTTCTGCAACTGTGATTATTGTGTTGTGCTGGAAATTTCTTCAAATGTTCCAAATCTAAGACTTTTGGAATCTAGTCTGCATTTCAGAATTATGCTTACATATCCTTCAATTGTCTCTTTAGACACTTCATAATCTAGAGGGTCTATGAATTCAGTTCTTAGTTCTACTGCTTCAATATATGTAAAGTCTGTATCAACCAAAAAACATATCTCATTTCTGTATTTCTCAACTATTGAGGGTGGAATTCTTGACCTTTTCTTCATTTCATTCTGAAAAGTTTTAATTACAAGTGTGGCACTCTCATTCACTTTATCAATTAGGTGTCTAAGATACACCTTGTTGATGCTTTCCATTTTATTACTTTCATCATTCCAATCTTCTCAAGATGAAAATATGAATTGGGAACTCTTTGTCTTCTTAATCTTCTCAAGATTCTCAATCAGTTGGATCCTCAGAATTTAACTCATGTCAATATCAACCTTATCAACACACATAAGATAAGTTGCTTGTACCATACCTGTTGCTATATCACCTTCTCTAGAGTTGGCACATAACTTGATAGTCATTATCTTACACACATACCTAACATCATTCTACTCAATCTTACTTATTACAATACCTCTTCTATTATATGAAGATTTAGCATTGTCTAGAACTATTTTCTTCACATTCTTCTCATTTAGAGGGATTACACTTTTGTTAGATAATCTTGTTACTTCATGTATCAAATCAGCTGTGATGTCTATCACTCTATCATCCAACCAAAACTTTCCATCATGAATTCTTCTTAAGATGATCTTAGTCCATTCATCATTTTGAAATTCATAGTGAAACATATACTTGATAATGTCTAGTTGACCTAAATATTCATTCCCTTTCTTATAGATAATGTCCTAGTTGTATATTTTTTCATATTCCTCAGACATACTACTCTCTCCTATAGTCTCAGATTTTCACTTCAAGTATCCTTTCACATCTTCCAAATGCAATACACAATTTGGTATAGTCGATAATGCTAAACTACAGTCTTCCTTAGAGGGTTCTACTAGTTCCCTTCTCACTTTAGGTCTAGGTCTATCCTTAATGTTATGAACTAGGGATATACACATGATTTTATTGAAAAGTAACTTATCTAATAGTAAACACTTAGAAAAATACCTTGGAATTGCGATTTAGGGCTTCTGCGTAGATCTGGCAAAAATCTGTCTCCAAATCTTTCAAACTGCTTTCAATATGCACTAGCTAGCTCTCTAAAACTCTTGTAAACTCTTGAATGATCAAATGATATCCAATAAACCACTTTTATCTATCAAATCCTTCAAGACATTGAAGTTGCATTAATTGCACAATGTATTCATGTCAAAAAGTTATTCCTAGTTGTCTACAAACTTCTTTCACTTTGTCTGCTTGTATGCATGCTCAGAATTACATGCACTCTTAACCATAGGTTCCTTACATCACTTAATATCACATATTAACTTTGCAAGGCTTGATTCAAATTTTGCTAAACTTTATGCTATTCTAGTGCTTAATCTAATGCTAAATTCATAGAATTTGATGCTTAATTAGTTTGAGATGAGTTCAGAATTGATTCCAACTAACTCTCAAATGCTTCACCTATATGATTCCTGATATTGTGGTTGCATTTTCTTGATTTTTAGCTTTGACAAATATAACTTATGCCATGTTACTATTGTTTCCCTTTTTACTATTGTTGATATCCATATTTCTTCTGGTGTAGTTTACATTTCTTCTATGATTAGGCTTCCTCATGTTGTTCATTTTGCAATATCTTGTTGTGTGTCCTATGTTATTACAAATCTGACAAACTATGACATTGTTTCCATATCTCGGTCCTGACTGACTAATTTGTGATCTGCAATTTTTGGCAATGTGTCCAAAATTGTTGCATCTATAACACACAATTCCATTTCTTATATTGTGTGTTGGTCCTATAGGTCGTTTATCTGTAGAGTTAGTATTTCTAAACATTCTACTATTATCTTTATTATTAGATCTAGATTTCTTACAATCAATAGCTCTATGACCAAAACCATGACAATTATAACAATAACTAGAGATAGGTTTGAATTTCTCACCTATACAATCTATTTTCATGTGTCCAAATGAATTACATGTAAAACATCTACCTTTGAATTCATTTCACATTTCTTTAGGTGATCCATCTTGCTTAGGTTTCTTAGGTACATCTTCAGATTGGTTAGGCTCAACTTTGTTTTGTTTTTCTTGTTCTTTGTTCTTAGGTTGTTGAATTTATGGATCTGGTTCTTTACATTCTTCAATCTTCTTTGAGAATTTTTCTTTGAAATATCCAAGACCCATTTTATCATAAGAAGGTTTCTGATAAGAAATCTGTTCATCAATCTTTTCACTGCTAGAATATAGTTTCTCAAGATGTTGCTTGGATTGAGTTAGTTCTCCTTTCACAATTGTATTGTACTTTTCAAGTTCAGCATATTGCAACTTTGTAGTCTCAAATTCAGATGTTACTTTGGTAAGTTTAGACTCTAGATCTACATTTTCACACTTCAGATCTGATTCAACTTTTCTATTATCATCTTTCAAACTTAACTTTAGATCTACAATCTTTAGGTCATGCTTTAGGATCTCATTTTCCTTTTTCAGTTTTGAAACTTCATCACTATCCTTGATCTAACTTGTAGGATCTTTCTTTGATTTCAAATCTTCTATCTTTTCTTTTAATTTCTCAATGTAATCTTTTGCACTTTGATATTTGTTCTTTAGAGTATCTCTTTCTTCGGTAAGAATATCAATATGCTCAAGAGCTTATTCTAGGTTTTTTTGCAATTGATCCATATCCATAGAGATCTTACTCAAGATGTTAGGCCTTCTCTGAGTAATTGTACTCTGATACCAATTGTTAGAAATAGGAAATACTGAGAGGGGGGGGGTGAATTAGTATTTCACAAACTTTTACTTTTGCCCACTTATGGATATATGTAATTAACTTGCAACTTGCATAAGAAATTAAACTGAATAATAAACACAACCATAAAATAAAGGAACTCATAACACCATATTTTTTTATCAAGGAAACCCTAGCCAATGGAAAACCCT
Source organism: Chamaecyparis obtusa (assembly GCA_027943335.1). Lineage (NCBI taxonomy): Eukaryota > Viridiplantae > Streptophyta > Pinopsida > Cupressales > Cupressaceae > Chamaecyparis > Chamaecyparis obtusa. The sequence continues at coordinate 1,629,127 of BSBK01001410.1, read as the reverse complement.
AGTCGGGATGACACCCACAAATGATCCACTAATCAAAAGTATATGGTTAAAGATATTGACCCTTTTAGGAGTCTATTACATCTGTATAGTGTCTTGGTCCTTGTTAGAGGACTTTAGGCCTTGTTAGAAGCCCCAACCCTGTTAGCAGTTGGTATTACAAAATGTGAATGTATGCAAGATGAGCCCACTATCCAAACATGTAATATATAATAATATTCTTCAATACACAAGATAGAATACAAAAACCTTTATTGTTGCTGAATATCTTCAATATTTTGATCTAGCTTGTAGACTCTTCACAAAACTTGCTATCAGTTTGCACTAATCATATATTATATTTCGCATAGTACAACATCAATACAAAATCTTTTTACAACTTCACATTAGTCTCATGCATAACTTCGCATAACATAATATTCTCCTTTATACCAGCCATCTCAAATATAGCTCATCGGTCGGCTTCCATGTTATCAAATCATAACATTAACTCTTGTTGCCTTAGGATTAACATCTAGGATGTCGTCCCTAATTAGTTAAGTCATTATTTTGATAAGAAAAATAATCCCTTAACTCAAAATAATCATTTACTAATCGTTGCACTGTTCTGGTCACCTCAACACTATTTTTGTAAAACATTAATATCTATTTCTGTACATGTCATATAGTCTTGCACTCTTAGATGTAGCTCAACATACCTCATATAATCTATGTTCAAGTGTGCATGCACTGAAAGTACTTCTGTGAACTTCGCTGATCAAAATAGTCTATGTGTAGACAGATAAACATTGTTATACTTAGACAATTTTCTTAAGTTCTCATCTATAACTTCCTCCTTGGATCATGTTGTCTTAATACTGAATACATGTTTCCATAATGACAACACCATGATATCCTACTTAGCCAAATTGCCAACATTTATATGCTTACTAATTTATGTACAAATTTGATTCGTACTTATTTTTTTGTAATTGTAGGGTTTTGGATTGTCTCATGCAACATCATATTTACTTCCTAACTCATCAGTGACATTAGCTACGTGTCATACACCTAATGCACATGATTTAATTCCATAAATTTATAGTCAAGTTATATATACTTTAAAATTTATGTATATACTCTAAGTTTGATTCATTCTTTATATATGTTGTTCAGGTCGACATGACCATGACTCTTGGAATAGCTACAAGATTAAGCCAAATGCAACCATCAAAATTTTCCTTTGAGGTCATGATTAAAAATAATTTTTCAATTTCTATTGTGTACCTATCTTTTATACTTGAATTAACAACTTTTTGTAATGTTTGTTTTTACAGGACTTGATTGCATCCACTTTTGATGTATCTAAGAGAGGACCTCCATGTCCCATTAAGGGCATTACTGAGCATGGATGCATGGTAAAATTTTAAATGTTTAAATTAATATTAATTAATTTTTAAGTGAATTATGAAAGTCATTTGAATTAAGTTCACACATAGTCTTCTAATGTGATCTTTTAAAAATGTATAGGAGGACAAGGGCACTCAAGAGAAGATACAACATGATGATGCATCTCAGTCACCTTGACATGGAGTGAAGAGGACCATAGATTAGCTCGATAAGTAGAGCTAGATTATACCTACCACATACATTATTTTCACTTTTTATATGATGGCACATGTTAAATCCTACACAGTTAAATCCTGATAGCAATATCACAATGATGGCACATGTTATATATGTTATCAGGATTTGTTATAATGTTATTTGAACTTGTGTTATCAAGACTTCTTGTCATATTATTTTGACTTGTTGTTAGAGTAGGACTTGCATTACCAGGACTTGTTGTCATATTACTTGGACTTGTTGTTAGAGTAGGACTTTGTTGTGTGATTATATATATCATGATTTGATATGATGGACATTATGATACATATTATTCTAGGACTTGTTATGTTATTTATCTTATTCATGGACTTTTTATCCTATTTCATGGGTTTTTTAAATAGTGGTTTGAATGTAGATATATGAGCTTATGTAATATGATCATTTAATATCAATTGTAATTAAATATCAATTACATAATTTGATCTTTAATAGTAGCTATTTATTCATGTAATTGACAAGAGCAATTGATTTTAAAACTACCATTAATCAGCTTAGTATATAATTGACATGAAACAATATAGATGTAAGTAATATTGAGTTTAATTAACTATAAAAAAAATCATCTATCTAACAATGAGATCTATTAATTTGAATTATGAATATGGATGTACAAATAACTCTATCATTATCTATTGGGGAACATAGGACCAATGTAGATAGTTTAATATTTAGAACAAAATTAGATGAATACAACTATGAATTTAACTTATATTTTAAAAAAATTGGATGAATAAAAATGAACTTGTGTTGTTTATAAAACCAAAATTGACAAATATAAGTGTGCATTCAACTGCATAAATAGTTCATGTCTATGTTCTTCTAAAGGTCCTGTATCATAAAAATGAATGTTGAAATGTTAGAAAATATGTATTTAAATGTAAAGTTCATTTAAAGTCAATTTTCATTTATTTCAAATATAAATATTGGATACAAAAGTTAAATAAATGAATTCCACTCACCTAGTATTACAACTTTGATTATCCAAAAGTTGTAAAATGCACAAGTTGACTGTCATCTATGTTGTCAAGTTGTACTTGACACCTGAAAACCAAAGTAATTAGCTCTACATATGAGACTTGAAATAAGACATCTACATACAAAACAACATATACAAATAAGACAAATAAAAAAACCTTACATGTATAAATTTGCTTCAACCTAATGTACCATCGACATCCTCTATTTTCTGCACTACGTCTATGGTTACCTCATGCTCTTCCATTGAAAGTGTCCAAAATATTTTATTAGTAGATCTCCCTTTATATCTTTCTAATTTTATATTTGTGTCCACTACCAAATGGGAATAGTGTATAATCTTCTTTTCTGATTGGTAGTCTTCAAAAGATGGTAAACCATTCCTTCTTGTTAGATATTTGTGTAGCCATGTACCAAATACCATAACATACGCAATTGGATACTGAAAAACATCATCATCTACTTGATGACATATCAATTTTTAATGTTGAGGCATCCATAATTAATCCTTTTTTAATGTTGTTCCCAAGTTTTATTATTAGATTATCACTTATTAACAACTTACAATAAGTTATCTGGTACTGAGCTCTTTGGGCCCCAAATGCCTATTGTAAGCCTCTCCCCTAAGTTGCGCCTATTTAACCTCCCCTAGGCTCATAGTCATAAATAATCTTATAAAGAATAATGATCAAAATCTCTTCCACAAAACCACAAGGAACAGGTACTAGTTCTTGACCATAATATCACAAGGTAAAAATAACCTCCAAACCCATTCCGTAATGCCACAAAGTATAAATGATACTCATAACGGCTCCACAAAACAACAAGGAATGTACTGGTTCTCACTTAACCTTGACATCACAAATGCCCTCAAAAGTGTTCACAACAACTTATAACTTCTAAACCCAAACAAGGTCGAAAAGTAAGAAGGATCAAGACTCAACCAAAAAACATATCATAACTCACCAATGCAACCAAAGCCACACATGAACCAATCTTGATATCAAAATGGTTATGAAATTTACACAATATAACCCCAAAGAGAAAAAGGTATAAAACCATAAATAATCCAATTCTGAAAGACAAAATCCACCTAGTACAACACTCTACCCGAATGGACACTATGCACCCACACAAAATACAATGACATAGAACACACACATGAAATATATTTGATGGATCCAATTATGTCACATTATGATTTAGTTTCTAGTTCTACAAATGTTTCAATATGAAGTACCTCATTAAGTATAAATCTTACTTAACGTTCGCTTAAAGAATGATATTAATACCTAATTTTTCTCTTGAATCCCTATAATCTTAGTTATAATTTAAAATTATAAAATTTGGGTATACCAATTATAGTAATTATTTAATAATATTCAAATTAATTTATTTTTAAATTGATAAGATTTAATAATAAAGAAAAATAATTTTAATCTTTATAATAGTGATTTTTTGTATATTTCCTCTATGTAAATCAGCTGGTAATTTAAATGGTACAATCTCATATATGGAATGATACGGGCTTGAAACTTATATCAATGGAAATATAATTTAATTACACATATTTTCATTATTACCAGTCCTAAGAAAAGGTCATTTAAATGGTGTAAAAAGAAAATCTTCGTAGTAACCCCCTTCAAGAATGAAGGTTACCAGTTTGGTAAAAAGACCATAACTTTATTTTGAACCGTTGGAGCTTCTTAAAATTAAGACGCATCCATAATATACTTATTTACAATCTCACTGAAGTGATTGTCCTAATTATGTATTTTGAAAAAGTTATGGATGTTTGTTTGTCTATCTGTGATTGAAAAAATAAGCTCAATAAACATAGTGTTACTATAGCAGTCAATATTTGACACTGTTTGTATAGAAGAACCTTATATGATTTTTATATATGTTAAATAAAAGTCAAATAAATGTCTGAAAGTGTCTTTATATTTTGAAGAAGACATCTGCAATGAAAGTTATAGTAAAACCATATGTTTTTAAACCCTTAATCTAACATGCGAGTAACTATAAGCACATAGGTTCATAATCACGAATGCAACTTATATATTTTAACTAAATTTGAACAAATTGGTAAAACCCCAATTGGAAATAATAACACACATGATTTCTTTTAAATCTTCTCTCCTAGGGTTTCCAGAGAAACTTTTTCAGAATTACTAGTTATGTCGTTATGTCATAAACACAACTTACAAGAAAGCCCTGCTGATATTTACAACTCTTGAAAAAATAAAAAGAACTTCATTCAAACTCAAAGTGAAATTCACAATCAAGAAAGCATGAAAAAAATAATCTTTGCAATAGAAACTGCAAAATGATTCGAAAACCCCTACCTTGAAATATCGAGTTGATTTGTTAAAAAGAAGAATAAAACCCAAATGTAGACTTCAATCTCAAGCTTTGAAATAATTCTTTAACTTCAAAATTTATACACAACCTATAACTTGTCTCCTAAAACCTCTGTTCTAAAAAATCTATGTGTCCTCCAAAAAACCATGTGTATCACCAAAATGACCAGAAAAACCTTTAATAAATAAAAACTAATAAAACTGGGGTTTTTAAAATATATAAACTTAAAAAAGAAGGTAACTCAACTTAAAATAAAAGAATAATTTTTCTTTGTTTTCTTATTTCTTTTAAATAAATAAAATTAATTTACTTTTCTTTAAAGAAAGAAATATATAATTTCTTTTTTTGTTTTAATATTAAATAAATAAATATTTTTTATTTATTTATTTAATTTTTTCAAAATATTTTTTTTAATAATAAAATAAATAAATATTCTTTCTTTTCCTTTTTTAATTTTTTTTAATTAAATAACTTACTCTCCACTCAATCTTTTAAAAAAATCATATTTCAATTTATTAATTAAAGTGTAATTCAATTGCATATAATTATTTTAACAAGAAATAACATTTATAACATATTAATAATTTATTTATATTAATTATGCATTTTAATTTTTCATTTAGATTTAGTATTTAATTAAATCCTCACTCTTATCTTTAGACTTTTTAATTAAGTCCCTTTAATAAATATAGGTATTTAATTAGTTCTTATTATTTAAATATCTATATATTTAATTTTTCCAAAGTTTTAGAAGGTTTAATTATTTAATATTTATAATTAACCTTTAATTAATCTTTTACTAACATCGTGACAAAATGCAACATTGACCTACATACTATATGCACACTTAAATCTAACCAAAACAAAATACAGAAAAGATGCAACAACATAAGCATGCTCAAACAAGGTTTCATGAATTTACGTCACCTTGACAATTCAAGTAAGGTAGTCAATCAGATACTTGTCCACTATTTTAGGACAACTGATGGCTTAGATTGGGATTTAGGCCTGCATGTTATCTCCCCTCTCTTACCATTGAGATAATGTGATAGGGCATGCTCATCCTAGCAATTCAGGGAAGTTGATGCCCGATACCTGCAATCCTGCATAAAAGATGAGCATATATATATATATATATACATATATATATATATGTATATATATATATATCTATATATATATATATATGTATATATATATATATGTATATGTATATATATATATATATGTATATATATATATATGTATATATATATATATATGTATATATATATATGTATATATATATATATATATATATATGTATATATATATATATATGTATATATATATATATATATATATGTATATATATATAATGGCAAGGATTAGTACATCATGTAGACCCCGTAAATAGGTGACTACGACTTTATCCCTCAACCACACCAGGCACATCAAATAGAAAAGTAAAACATACATGCTAAGCATACACATAAAAGTACGGGGTCAATAAAAACCATAATATAAATGACATCCTAACATATAGATAATCACCATGAAATAACCATAACATATATAACATCATCATATACTATTGAAGATCCAACACGCATATGAAAAGTGGTCTAAAAGAGTTTGTCATCACAAACAAAAATGGTAGTAGATGGGTGGGTATTACACCCCGCCCCCCACCCCCTTCATTTTGAGTGTGTTTAGCAATTGGTATCAAAGCCAAGTTCCTTGAAAGAAATCCCAACAACTTGAGGAAGATACATGACAAAACAAGATGGTTCTCACTCATGCAAGGTGCCTAGGTTTGATGGAACAAACTACAACTTTTGGGATTGAGAATGGAAGTCCACCTAACTTCTTTAAGGTTTGCAGTTTGGCAATTAGTTAAAGATGGTTATACTCCTCCTACTACTCTCCCAACTAATCTAGTTGAGATTAAGACATATGAGAACAATGGTAAGGAAAAGATGTTATTTTGAGTGGATTATCAAACTCTGAACTTGTGAAGATGATGCACTGCTACACTGCTAATGATGTATGGGGAAAGTTAAGAAGCATTTATGAAGGAGACATAAAATAAGACAAGCTAATATGCAAATATACAAAGGAAAATTTGAAAACTTAAGGATGTCACACGATGAAGATATTATTGGTTATCTTCTTTGGGTAAATGAAGTGGTCAATATCATCAAATGCCTTTGTGAATAATTGAAAGAAGAAATTGTGGTACAAAAGGATATGAGATCTCTCCCAAAATATTATAGTCCTAAATATCTTCTATTGAGGAAGCTAGAGATTCAAAAAACTTTTCAATGGATCAATTGTATGGTGCACTTATGAGATGAGAGAATTTGATAAAGAAGGTCTAGAAAGGGAAGCATCTTTTAAATCTAATAAAAAGCATAAGAATGATCTATCTGACCACCACAATGACTTTGGTAAGGAAGAATAGAACTTTGTGAGGAAACTAAAAAAGGGCACTAGAAAATATCAAATTAAGTTACCCTTCAAATGTTTTAATTGTAGCGAAATTGGTAATTATGCTTCTAAATTTCCCTTAAGAGAATCGGATAATGGATACAATAATCGTAGAGGAAACAAATTCAAAATGAATCTATATTCCAAGGAAGATTACTATTCTTTAGAAGATGAGGAACATAACACCCTGGATGATGACAAGGAAGAAACTATTTTCATGGCTCTAAATGTTGGTAACAATACTACTAGTGTTGAAAAATGTGTAAAGAAGTATGCTCCTAAAAAATATAGTTTTCTTGAAATGTTTAATGCATTGGAGAATGATGGTGGAACTAAAAAATCAATATCAATAGTGTGGATTTCTTTTTATATAGGAGAAGAGACAAACTCTTGGGTAATTGATAGTGAGTCCTCCAATCATGTGACTGACGATAAGAGAAAGTTTATCAAACTTGTAAAATGGAGTGCAAGATCATTTAAGTTCAAGGATGATACCTCTGTAATAAATTATGGAAAGGAACAATAAGTATTGATGGTAAGAATAATACAAAAGATATTCTCTATGTTAAGGGTCTTAAGCACAATCTTCTCATAGAAGGTCATATGTGTAAGAAAGGATACAATCTCATATTTCATGATAAAATATGTGAGATCAAAAAAGAAAGCTTTGGGAAATTGGTGGTAGAAGGATCTTGGATTAAAGGCAATGTATTTTTGGGACAAGCAAGTGAATGTTGGCAAAGGAATAATAGAATGTGACACATCGATTTTGATAGTCTTGTGAAGATTGACTCTATACATGCAATAAAAGATATGCTAAAAATTATGAAACCCCCAAATACACTATTTGTAACATACCAACTATACTATCCTAAAATAAATAGGAAAATAAAATTCTCTTGTGAGGAAAGTAAATATGCTTTAAAAACATAACTAAAATAACCGCCTTCCGTTTCCTATCAACGCGACTAAGAATTTTTTTAACTAACTAAAAATAAAGTTACCATTTATTTCTGCATGAATCTAATTTTAACTAACTTATTTTGTTACTTTAACTGTATAAGAAGTTTAATAAGAAATGTAACATTAACATTCATATGTGAAGAAACCAATAATAGATTTCTATGAAATGTAAACAACATAGACTACCAAAGAATAATTTTTGGAACCTAAACTTGTTGGTTCAATCTTTGTTGTACTTCTTCTCGCTTCTAGCCTCCACTGGGTGAGAAAGAGTATCATTAGGGATTTTTGCCACCCAATCTTTGATCTTACAATTGTGACCTTATGGTCACCTACACAACTTCCATGTGGAAGTGGCTGGACATTTCCCTAGGGCATGTGAAAACAACTTCAATTTTCTTACCATCTAAGACTTGGTGTAGAACCCACAACCACCTTATCCATCCAAGCTATAGATATCTTTGCCTATTAGAATGACTTTCCTAGCTAGACATTGCCCTACTAGTTCTAGTGACTGACATTTACTACCCATAGCATAGTATCACCTTGGCCAAGGTTTTAAAGGTACAAGCACATTTCTTTGTGTTGTCAATGTCACCACCAAACTCATTAAGAGTTAAAAAGACCTCTTTAATTATAGGTTTCTACAACTCCATTGGACTCATTGTCCTTAGGTATCCATGTCTTCCATAATCTTGGCCATAACATATTAACCCACCCACTAGGTTGACCAAATTTGTTTGATGATTCGATTGAACAAGTAATTGATTGGTAGTTTGTTATCTTGAAGATTTATAGACCTAAGGATTACACCTAATAAGATAAGTCTTAAGGGAAAGAGAATAATAATACTCAAGGAACATGATCAATTATCAATATTATAAAAAAATATGACCAAATTCCTCTAAATCAAATTAATGTACAAGCACGACCTCAAGAAAGATTTGATCTGTTAATCTCTATTGAGCATTTAAGGTTGTCATTAGTATCAAAGGATAGTAAACAGGTCGGTCGGTTACTTATATTGAGTTGGTCGGTAACTAGAAGTAAGATAGAGTAGTCGGTAAAGATTTTACACCGAGCATCACACAGTTCACCGAGCACCAGTGACACCGACACCGACAGTCAGTAAACACTGAGCATCGTAGTATACACTGAGCAAATTATATAGTGTTTATCGATGATCACAGAAAATGGCATAGTAATCTAAAATGGCACATTCTTCTATGCAAATGGTTACAACAGATCGTAAAATGGTTTTCCAAGATCGAGGAGCATTTATTGTAAATAGATACTCATTAAATGTAATATTTATCTTATTTGTATTAGTTGATCTAGGTTATTTTGCACCGTAGATCTTAGGGTTATGATTATTCTTATAACCTAATTTTTGCTAAGGCGGCAAAAATAGAACACTGTATATTTTGTATGTTTGCACCATTTTATGAGGTTGGCTAAACTAACATATATGAATCACGGAGCACTTGAAGACATTGCCAAACTTCAAGACAATCAGTTTATCGAGCAAAATAGAGTACAGAGGATATTAGATTGAGCAGAATCAGAGAAGGCTACCGAGCAGAACAAAGTAGAGAACCATCATAGACAAGGTGATATTTTGATGAGCATTTATAGATCTATTTTAGACAATTGATTTGTCAACTAGCAGATAATTGCCTATTACTTTCTGACAATTGTGATAGAGTTTTTTTTTGATAAATCTCTTAACAGAGTAGACTTAATAGTCTTATGTAAATCTCTTAACCGACTACACACTTCATTAGTGTTGTTTAAATCCTATAACTAGGTAGATCTAGCTGATCTAACATGTTACTCTTAACAGGGTAAGATCACCAGAAGTGATCAAAACTTGTAGCCTTAATAGGCAAACCTTTTCTATCTGCAGTAGTGAAGAATTTGTGGGTGTCATCCCCACCGCAGTTTTTACCTTCTTACAAGGGTTTCTGCATTACCAAAATACTTGTGTTATGTGATTGTTACATTGATTTCATGTTGGTTACTTTCTTAAGTTAACTAGAAGATTGATTTATACAATTGTATTCAAGTTATTATGATCGGTTATCACAAGTATTCAGTTTTAGATCAGAAAGGTTTTACAAGTAAAGTTTTGAAGGCACTGATTCACCCCTCCCCTCTCAGTACCTATCTCTCCTAATTTCAACAATTGGTATCAGAGTTCAATTCTCTTATTGAAAAATCTAACCACTGAAGGGTAAAGATCTAAGTCATGGAGAGATACAAACTTGACAAGACTATTGAGAATCAGAAGATACAAATACAGATGTTTGTGGAACAGTATAAACAAGCCAAGGAAGAACTGAAGAAATTACTAGTTGAAAGGAAGAACCTTGCAATTCAACTGAATGAAATCAGTTATCATGAAGAACCTATTGATGAAATATTTGATCATATTGGATCGAGCTCTGGAAGCATCTCTGACGGATCGGAAAGCATAATCTCTGAGTTATCTGAAAAGAATCAGCATCTATCTGAGCAAGTGAAAGCACTTCAAATCGATCATAAATCTCAAATGGTGAGAATGGTGGAAATCATGAACAATGCTAGACAAGCTGAACAAGATTGGAATCTGGCTATTGAAGACCGAAGATTGATGACTGAACAACTTCAAGCAAAAGAAAGTGAAATACAGAGACTCACTAATCATCACTTCCAAGTATCAAATCAGATGATGACAGTTAATCAAGAAATGAACTGAGTAAATGGAGAATTATCAAGAAGACTTGAAGATGTTGCAATACTCAGAGAAGATAATGAAAAATTGAGAAATGAAATAAAGATACAAAAGAAACACAATGAAATGATGAAGATAGCTAAAGACAGTTCTAAAAAGATTGATGATTTCTTGACTAATCAGAGGAGATTCAGAAGTAGAACTGGTATAGGCTACACCGGTGAAGGAGAACCATCACAACAAGCTGAAAAAGTCAACAACAATCAAAGTTAGAAACCTAAAGTGTTGACATGTTATCATTGCAGAAAACCAGGACATACATCCAATGTGTGCAGAAGCAAAGCACAAGGTAAACCTCTCGTCATTCCTAAATTCAATGGATATTGTTATTACTGTGGAAAGTTTGGACATCCAGCTTATGAATGCAGAGCTAAGAAGAATGACATTGCCAATAATACTACTGAGGAGAAAATATGCTATACTTGTAATAAGCATGGATACACTGCAAGGGACTGCAAGGCGAAAATGAAACAAGTCTGGACACCTAAAGAGAAACTACAACGAAAGCCATATCAACTAAAGAGACAAGGTAACTCATATGTTTGGGATTATAATACATGGACTAATTGTACTGTATGTGGTTGGTATGGACATATTGCAGAAAACTGTTACAGAAAGAATCAGATTGGACAATCAAGAAACTGGACAAATGCAGGAATGGCATGTATGCACTGTCACAAGGTCAGTCATGTAAGCAAGAACTGGAGAGACCGAGCACCTGATGAAAACCATATATTTGAGAGTGGATATAACATTGTAAATATTACAAAGTTAAGGAACACAATGTGGAAGAAGGCATCTAATGAGAATGCTGAGTCAAGTAACACTGTCGGTGAAACCTCGTCCACTAGATTGGGTGACATTGGTACCTCCACTTAAGATGACAAAGGTATGTATGGAACTGACATTTTAAATGATCACATTTTACATACCGTTCCTTATATATGATATACAAATACCAAATCTGCATGAATAAAGATGCACTATGGTTTATGTGTTATAAGTTTACAAATGTCACATAGTCGGTAAAAGAAGAAACGTGAGTTGGTTACCCATCGATAATCACTATACAAGGTTAATTGACAACAGTGCAAACGGATGAAGAAACTCTATGTTAACTGAGCAAAAGAAATTGTAGACATTACCGAGCTGACAGGTATTTCATATCAGAAGTTAGGTCACACATTTAATGCACCAAAGTTTGAGCGGGAATATTGAAAAAGTCTATATGTATGTGGAAACAGAGTTCATTGTTACATTGCGACTTCGAAGAATAGAGATTTTACAGAGAAGAGTTCAAGCTCAAGATTTTTAGAAAAGATTCAAAGCTACTGTAGATCGAACTGACGACAATTCTTTGACGATAACGAGTAAGTTCATCTGCCTTCCGAACACTGGTTATCTATTGTTTGCTGAAACCCTACAAACAATTTATGGCATCGACATCGACTACAAGCAAATCGCAAAACATTGAGGAGGAAGTAGAATTAATTGTTAGGGCACATTTTGCCGAGGAGAAATTCAAACCTCATCCCAAGGTCATAGTACAAACAGATGATATGGGCACATTTTCTAGTATTACAGATAAGGTCTTGTTAATAGAAGATGTTAGGGCCTATATTCACTGCAAAATTAGTGAAGTATGTGATTTTGAGACCATTGCTACTTATCAGCAAGTCTATGGATCAGATGGAAAGATTAAATCCGAATACAAGAAGATTGAGGAGTTAGGGTTACGGTGTTTTACATACTTCCCGCAATCCTTCCAAAATGATTGGATAAGAATTATGCTAAGAAAATTTCATGATGGAAAATTTTGGTTAGATAAACCTATTGAGGTCATGAAGAAGATTATCAGTAGGGTTACTAGGCACCCTACAACCAACAAAGCCAAAGCCTTTCGAAGTTCATCTTGTCCCGATGTTGAAAAGAACACTGGAGCTCAATGGGATGGTAGGGCACTGAAAATCTCAACCATCAAAGATACAACAGTAAAATTTGCAGCTCATGTCATCAAGTACAAGATATTTCAATCTAGCAGACCAAATAGTGTACCCTGCAGCGTCGTGGACATGGCATATAAAATTGTGAAGAAAGATCACCAGGTTGATCTTGCCAAACTACTACTATACCAACTTCATGATAATATGAAGACAATAAAAGCTAAGAAGTCCAATACATGTAAGTATGGATCACTGCTTGTCTGTACATTTTTCTATCTGCAAAAATATGTACCAGGTATCAGTAAAGTAAACTAGCAATCGGACAAACCAATAACTGCACAAATCGGTGAAATGATGAATAGTCTAGGAGACAATCTGACTAAGGAATTCAAGGCATATTTCAAAGAATTTCAGGAAAAAATGCAACAAAGGAGTAGAATTCCAAGGGATTTAGTGAGCAAATTTGAAGATGATATATGTTTTGTAGTCAGCACAGACCACTCAATGATAAAGGCAGTAGAACCGAGAACAAAATGGTTAGCACCAATGGGATATGAAATGAATCATGATTTTCCTTTGAAATCTATTAATGCATTGCTGGCATTACCGATAGACATCATTGCCAGTAGGTTTGGCGTATATGAGGAAGCTAAGTCTCGAATCACAACAGACATAGAGATTGGAAAAATGTCTAGAAGAGCAAAGAAAATGAGAAAAGATCTCACAGCAAAATATGGAAATACATCTGACTCACCTAAGGAGTCACTGGCTAAAGAAGCAACCTAAGGTCAATTATAGTTGGCTGGCAAGCCCTATGATAGCGAGGAGACCAAGTCAGACAAAGAAAAGGATCACACACCGGTTCCTCCCACCAATGATGAACAAGAAATGTAGCTATCGGAACCTGAAGGAATGAAGACACGTTCGTCAACTACTGCACAATCTACCAAGCAAGTAGAAGCAGTAAAAGTAGCAAAAAGAAGAGCAGCTACACTGACAAGGAAATATGTTAAGAGAAAGAATAAGAAAGTAGCTGAGCCACCAAAGAAAAAGAGAAAATACATAAGAAATAAGGACAATCTAGAAGATACAGAAACAGAAAATGATCCTAATCAATTCAAGTTAGTTTGTAACAGGGAAAGTACAATAGAAGAAATAATTGAAGATATAATTGAGAATGGAAATCTTACAAATCCAAGCATAGGCAAATTTGACAAAATGTCAATTGAGGACAAGACAAAGCTAGAACATGTTGTCATCTAGATGATGATTAAATTCAAGAAAGTACCAATGGAATTCACATGTCAATTGCTGAAGGAACTTGATGATAAAATAAGTGAGAGATGGGCTATTGCCCTAGATATAGAGAAAAGGAAAAGAGAACGATCACTAAGTCATGCAGCCTCACACTTAAGCTATGCTGTTGTAAGTGAATACATGACAAAGTATCAGACAAGATTTCTAGTTAAGAATAGAGCAATGCAGATCATGGATGAGAATGTGGATGATATGGATGTCATATGTGATTCTCTATGGACATCAATTTTGCAAGCAGAAGAGAAAGTTGAACAGGAAGCATTCCTGAAATTGTCTAAGAAGAGACACAGTTCAAAAGGTAAAGGTATTTTCATCGATGATGACAAAGGAAAGAAAATAGAGGACACCAGTATATCAGTTACCGAGGTAATTGATATCACCGAACAAAAGGAAGAAATCAAAATTTCACAGGATGCACCAGATCAAGTAAAGATCCACTTGCAAAAGAAAACCAATGACGATGCACTCATTAAGGACATCACTAACAACGATCCTGATGATGAGGATGATGAAGATGTGACAATTGCACCATACAAAGATGAAGCATTAGACACTGATAGCGTGCTCACATCTCTACTGGGTGAACTATTTGTACTTACAGAGGCAGTTGAAATAATTTCACAAGTACAACCCGATGCTTCTCATCATGAGCCAAATAAAGATACAACTGAGATATAAGCACCTGAGCAACCTACAAATACAAATGAGCCTAATAAAATAGAGGCACAGTCTACAAAAACAAAGGAACCAGAAGAAACAAAGTCAACCGAGGTGAACCCACTTGACACTACAACCGAGACTCCCACACCATCTACCAAGGAGTAGAAGAAGGATGATACAGTGTTAAATGGGAAAGATACTCTGAAAAGTGAACAAAAAGCTATTTTCATAAGTGAGAAGAAGTCACCTCTTGCACAAAAGAAGAAGAAGAAGAAAGCCAAAGGGCCGGTCACCATTGATGAAGTTATCATTATACCAGAATGTGACCCGAGAACCCTAAGCCCCGAGGAACTTAGTAGATATGGGGAGTTATGTTCAAGGAAAGCGGCACAAGAAAAGTTAAGGCAAGAACACAAACGTAAAGAAGTGTTAAATGATGTGAGGGATATTCTGCAATAGATAGTACCAGAGATAAATATTGATGAGAATACTCCCATCTTAGATCAACTTGCTACACTCGCCGACAAAATCAATGCCCTTGATACAGATGCAGACAAAAGAATAGAAGAAAGGGCAGAATTAAAGATTCAAAACAAACTGGCAGAAAGGATAAGCACAGAAGTGGCACTGAACAAGTTAAAATTATCTGAGGTCATTACCAAGGTAAAATCTATCACCCAGATAATCTATCAACTTCTAATCAAGCTTTGTACTTCAGACACCTTCACTGTAGAAGTCAGTGAAAAGATAAAAGGTTTCGAAGTAGAGATATAGTTGAGTACACAAGCCGCTATCGCCGAGCCAAATGCTTTCTTAAAGCATATTAACCGAGTTCAGGAACTCTGACAGTTGATAGCAGATTTAAGGAAACAAGAAGCACACATCACCAATCAGGTTACAGAGTTACAAAAAGAACTCACTCCTTACCTAAAAATTTTTGAAGCACACATTGTCAAAGCTGAACAACTTGTAGCAACACCAGAGATTTCGGTGTTGGATAATATCTTTGTCATGCATGGACAAGTCGGTCTTGAGCATATTTCTCTTACCAACTTGAAAGAGGAATGGGACAACCTCTTGGAGTCTGTAAAGAAAACCCATCCACACATTTTTGATAAGATGTAAGTATACATTATATATTTTTTTTGCATTTGGCATTATTATCATAAAGGGGGAAACCATGTACATGCCAAATAAATATACTTTGATATGTATATTACATACTACTGGGAGCATGCACCAAGGGGGAGTACTTTGTACTTAGAAAATTTTGTGGATATGTATATGGTGGAGACATAAGGAATATATAGAAACATTTTGTTTATATACATTCGAAGTTTTGATACTAATGCCAAAGGGGGAGATTGTTAATCTCTATTGAGAATTTAAGGTTGTCATTAGTATCAAAGGATAGTAAACAGGTCGGTCAGTTACTTATATTGAGTTGGTCGATAACTAGAAATAAGACAAAGCAGTCGGTAAAGCTTTTACACTGAGCATCACACAATTCACCGAGCACCAGTGACACCGACACCAACGGTCAATAAACACCGAGCATCACAGTATACACCAAGAAAATTATACAATGTTTACCAATGATCACAGAAAATGGCATAGTAATATGAAATGGCACATTCTTCTATGCAAACGGTTACAATAGATCGTAAAATGGTTTTCCAAGATCGAGGAGCATTTATTGTAAATAGATACTCATTAAATGTAATATTTATCTTATTTGTATTAGTTGATCTAGGTTATTTTGCACCGTAGATCTTAGGGTTATGATTATTCTTATAACCTAATTTTTGCTAAGGCGAAAAAAATAGAACACTATATATTTTGTATGTTCGCACCATTTTATGAGGTTGGCTGAACTAATATATATGAATCACAGAGCACTTGAAGACATTGCCAAACTTCAAGACAATCAATTTACCAAGCAGAACAGAGTACAAAGGATATCAAATTGAGTAGAATCAGAGAAGGCTACTGAGCAGAACAAAGTAGAGAACCATCATAGACAAGGTGATATTTTTATGAGCATTTATAGATCTTTTTCAGACAATTGAGTTTTCAACTAGCAGATAATTTCCTATTACTTTTTGACAATTGTGATAGAGTTTTTTTTTTATTAATCTCTTAATAGAGTAGACTTAACAGTCTTATGTAAATCTCTTAACCGAGTACACACTTCATTAGTGTTGTTTAAATCCTATAACTAGATAGATCTAATTGATCTAACATGTTACTCCTAACAGGGTAAGATCACCAGAAGTGATCAAAACTTGTAGCCTTAACAGGCAAACATTTTCTATCTGCAGTAGTGAAGAATTTGTGGGTGTCATCCCCACCGCAGTTTTTACCTTCTTACAAGGGTTTCTGCATTACCAAAATACTTGTGTTATGTGATTGTTACATTGATTTCATGTTGGTTACTTTCTTAAGTTAACTAGAAGATTAATTTATACAATTGTATTCAAGTTATTATGATCAGTTATCACAAGTATTCAGTTTTAGATTAGAAATGTTTTACAAGTAAAGTTTTGAAGGCACTGATTCACCCCTCCCCTCTCAGTACCTATCTCTCCTAATTCTAACATTGATCATCATGCCATGGTTATATGGATCAATTAAGTTCTTCTCCTGTGCAAATTATTCTATTATCTCTAGCAGAAAATAAGAATATAGATGCTTTATACATGCCAAAGGAACAAGAGAAGGCTATATATGATGGGATTAATACATAAAAATTATCTTTGCTAATAAGTGCATTACACAACACACTATATTTCTATTTTCACATGTTCAATGATGCACAAAAGAATTGTGCAGATACTATGAAGAATATTTGTTCAATATGATGGAATTAAGAACTAGAGCTTTTAACTTTAAAAATTTAATGCATGCGATGCATACCCCAATTGATCAAGTATAAATTCCAAACAACCCTTTTTGCATATGATTGAATGATCCTTTCTATGTCATGATAATAATATGAATGGATATGATTGAATGATCCTTTCTTTGACATAATAATAGTATAAATGCTTTTAAATAGAAAAACAACAAATAAGAAGAGAAAGTTCCATGCTTGTGATCCAAAGATTGACATCCAATTGAATTGCAATGCAAGCAGAGAATGTTACATTGATCCTTCTCCAAAGATCGAATGATCAAAGCTTGCATAAATGACAATTATAGAATGTAGAGTCACACAATGAACTTGTACCAGAAGAGTAAAATTTTAGAACCCATGCTCAAGCAAAATAATGCTCTCAAAATAGTCAAGCCAGCAAGAAAAGGTGGGTCAAAGGCTCGTGGCTAACTTCTTGCCCATGGTGGCAACAAGAGTTACTCTTGCCACCTCACTCAACATCCCTCAAAAGTTCAAACATGTTTGAACTATTGATAATAAAAACTCTATATCAAGAAAACATCATGTCACACAAGACCTAGGAGCAAGAATGCCATACTTTATATATATATATGTATATAACATATACATAGCAATTTATTTTGTTTGTGTTTGTGTAACTAAATGTATATCTGCATTATCAACTTAGGGTCAAATTTCATCTTGCATACTCAACTTCCCAATCATTATGGATACATCCACCTTGTCGTCTTAGAGCACGACAATATTCATGGATCCTGGCATAATTGTTTGGTTGGCATTCATACGTTTAATGATAATTAACATACACATTTACATTTATACACATATCATATATGTTTACTTTATATATATTTATGTATGTATGTATGTATGTAATGAAAATGATATCACCATGGTTGTTCCTTAAAATTGACAAGAAGGGTCCAATGTATTTAAATAAATTATAAGGTCAAAATCCTTAATTAACACCAAAAGATAAAAGCAACCATCTAGACATAACTAAGGCAACTCCCCTCCCAAGTCTGATGGTTGGTTACATAGTTATGGTTCCAGCTCAGATGGCATTCTCAACCTTCATTGTGTGTCCACGTCCCTTACTCTAATGATACTCTTCCCCTAATCGTGTGATGAGTCTTCTCTTGCATCCACTAACAAAGAAGGATTTACACATACGCAAATTTAAATCATCACAATAATAATTTATGAATTCAAATAAGTGAAAAACACATAACTATCTAACATCACACTTCAAATGAAATAGTTATTTCAGTTATTTTAAAAATTCACAAGGAGGGATGTAACACTATTCAAAGAATGTTAGAATGGAAAGAAGACAAGCACCAGATTCAAGACCAAGGAGTACTCTTCTACAAGACCACTAGAGGCAATTCATACTGACTTATGTGGACCTACCAGAACAAGAAGTCTTCAAGGTGACTGATATTTCATGTTGCTCATTGATGATTTCTCTAGGATGACATGGATTACAATTCTAAAAGAAAAAATTGAAATTTTTGATAAGTTTAAAATCTCTAGGTCAATGGTAGAAAATGAAATGATGAGAAAATGAAGTGTCTAAGATCTAATAGAGGCTGTGAATTTACCTCAAATGAATTTGAAAAGTTTTGTGAAGAACTTGGAATAAAGAGGCATCTTTCTACTCTTGGAAGTCCTTAGCAAAATGGAATTTTGGAAAGAAAGAACAAAGCTATTTAAAAGATGGAAATAATAATGTTGAAAGAAGCATATCTACTTAATGTGTTTGGAGAGAGGCAGGTCACACCACAATCTACATTCTTAACAGAGGAAAAACAAGGGTAAACAACATCAAGCTCCCTTATGAGCTATGGTATGGAAGACAAACAACTATCAATTATTTCAAATTTTTTGGTAATAAATGTTAGACCAAAAGAGCTAATGAAAATTTGGAAAAATTTGACTCTAGATCTTATGAAGGAATCTTGCTTGGGAACTTAACTAGAAGCAAGTCTTATAGATGTTTTTGATTAAGGAAAAACCAAGCTTTGAAGGGACCTAAAACCCTTTACAAAAGGATTATAAAAGATATATCATGAAAGCCCAACAAAACAAGAAGCAATAGACCAAGACCACAAAATGGGTTTTGCTAGCAGGCTCCCACGACTTGAAACACGTGTTGCATGCAAAAAGACAACAAAAAGCAACAAACAAAGGACCGAAGAAAACTCCATCTCAAGCACCCACAACTAGGAACCATCAAGATTTGTCTTTAGCACCGACCTTGTGGGAGTGAAGAGTCATGTCAAAAGAGGGCGTAGATGTCTTAGATTTCTTTCCTTTCACACAGATCCATCCCTCTTCCACCTCAATAGTAGTATCCTACCAAACTAATGAACCCAACACTAGAACATCACCATCCTGAGAAAGAAGGCTAGCAGAACCCACCCTCTCAGAGGCAACATCACAATTTTTCCAAACAGGCCCAACATCCCCAAGAGAGAAACCAGAATTGATAGCCATAACATTATCAAATGACCTAGCCAGTAGGGGCCTATTCCTGCCCACATTTGAAGAAACACCAGGAGGGATAATAGATTGCGAGCCAGCCTCCTCAGCCACATCACCAGTGGCTAGAACAGCTTGAGAAGAAACTGTGTTAGCAACTTGAGGCACGCTAGCCTCAGCAAGCCCATCATCAGTAACCAGAACAACCTGAGAAGAAGACACAAGGCAATCCCGTGCAACCACCTCAGAGAAACTCCTTTGGGAATCAGATTTCTTATCTATCATATCAAGTTGAACTAAAACACCTTTCCACCATGATGCAAACTTTTTCATTTTCTCTAATCCACATTGAGCTACCACATGACCATTTTTGAAACACCTTCTACACCTGAAGGGAATCCCTTCATAGTTCAAGGTTTGGATCCAACTACCCTTAGAAGATTTGATTAAAATCTCCACAGGTAGCCCCTTTGACACATCCAAGTCAACCAAAATATGAGCAAAGGTGGAATGAAGAATATCAGATGATTCATCATCCATCATCATAAATTTCCCAAGAGCTTCTCCCACTTCCTCAAGAAGAGGATCAACCCAAAGAAGAAGGTGGAGATAGGGAAGCTGAACCCAGATAAGAATCTTGTTGAATGTTTCAGAAGAAGGGTTGAAATTAGAATGCCAAGGTTTGACCATCAACATAAATTTGTCTTGCCAACTAAAAAAATGATCACACAATATCTTTTTTCTATCCAGAGCATCTTCAAATTTTGCAATAAAAAAATCCTTTGTCGTAGGGTAAATATGAACTGCACCAGTGAGTAAGGGCTCCCAATGTTGAGAGATCCAAACATGCAGCTCTGGAAGACTGGGCCAAAAACCCCTGAACCAACATATCACACCACAGGTGGAAAAAAATAGAGACATTATGGTCAATTTCCTCCTCTATCTCTGCTTCCACTATTATGGTAATGGACTTAGAGATAGGGAAAGCCCCTCTCACAACATGTCGCTTTATCACCAGATCACTAGAATTCCCCAAGGTAGTTTGTTTCAAATTTGCAACCCTAGCAGCAGACACAAATAGAAACTCAGAAGCCGCACTCGTCCCACACAAAGCATTGGACATAAGATCCAAAGCAAGTCTTATAGATGTTATAATAAGAGGTTGAGAAAGATTATTGAAAGTGTTAATGTCAAAGTTGAAAGTGTTAATGTTATAATAATAGTATGCTATAAGATTGGTCTAGTTTGGCTTCTCTTCCTTCGTAAAGTAGCTAAACCCCTTAGCTTATATAAGTAGCAACTCCTTGCTTAGTTTCGTAGGAGTAAACACTACTGGACAATATCGTCAACCCCCTCCTCTATTGCCTTTGTTGCTGCTATCTCAGCTTTTAGTTCTTCAAATGGATTTTAGTTATCATAAGACTCAAACATGGTGCCTTACCACAAATAATAATTTTTACATCAAAATTAGGGAGAAAATAATTTTGATAGTTGTTGTATATGTAGATGATATAATAATTGGTGGAGATGGTGAAATATGTAAGAAGTTTGCTAAATAGATGCAGAAAGAGTTTGAAATGCCTAAGTTAGTTGAGTTATCAATCTTTTTTGGACTTCAAATAATTCAATCAATTGATGGTATATTTAACTTTCTAGCAAAATATGTTAAGGAAATACTAAAGAAATTTGGTTTGTAGTGCTACAAACTAGTGACAAACTAGTGACTACTCCTATGGTCATAGGTTATCATTTGAGCAAGGATGCTAAATCTCCTTTGGTTGATCAAACACTATATAGGTCCATAATTGGAGGCCTATTGTACTTAAACCACATCTAGGCCTAGCATAATGCATGTTGTCTAATTGGTTGTAAGGTTTCAAGCCAAACCAAGAGAAACACATGCGAAGACAATCAAAAGAATATTCAAGTATTTCTAGACTACTTTGGACTATGGTCTATGGTATCAAAAGGATAATTATGTTTCTTTAAATGCATACACTAATGATAATTAGGTAGGTTGTGTAAATGATAGAAGAAATATAGGTGGATTTTTGGGAAGCAGACTAGTCTCATGGTTTAGTAAGAAGTGAAACTCAATATCCTTATTGACTTGGAAAGCATAATACATAGTTGCAACATCTTGTTGCACCCAAGTATTATGGATAGAAAAAAATCTAAAGGATATAAAGGTAACATATGATGACTCCATTCCCATTCTATGTGACAATACAAGTGCCATCAACATTTCAAAAAATCCTATAATACACTCTAGGACTAAGCATATATCTATCTAGTATCACTTTCTAAGAGAGAAAGTTGCATATCAAGAGGTAAAATTTGAATATGTACCTACAAAAGATCAGGTTACAAATATATTCATCAAGGCTCTCTCAAAAGATACATTTGAATATTTGAGACTAAAGTTATGGGTTGTCACCCCTCCATCTTCTAACTAGATGCATGGATAATGTATCTATCTTGAAAGTGTAGTTCAAGGCATATCTTTTATCCTAGGATGTGGGCTACCTCCTAAGAGGAGGTAGTAGATGGTTTCTTATGTCAAGGGGAGCACACAAGTTTTAGAAAGTAGTCAATTTCTGTGTCCTTAATGTCAAAGAGGGAGAAGATTTACATCAGGAGTGT
Organism: Chamaecyparis obtusa; assembly: GCA_027943335.1. Taxonomy (NCBI): domain Eukaryota; kingdom Viridiplantae; phylum Streptophyta; class Pinopsida; order Cupressales; family Cupressaceae; genus Chamaecyparis; species Chamaecyparis obtusa. Next base: position 1,605,996 of record BSBK01001410.1, on the reverse strand, counting down.
GTTTACATCAAGGACAAAGGGTGAGATTGTTGCAAATATGGTATTAGTGTATTGTCATTGATGTCAACTATGTGGTAATATAGGAGATTATTGCAGATAGGTAGTAATGAGAGAGATTGGTAATATGGGAGATTGTTGTAAACATAAGGTAATATGAAAAGTTGGCATTGAGTGTTAGGAATGAATGTTGAATGCTTGGCAGTCATTCTGTAGCAGTTGTTGTTGCATTCATGACTATGATTGTCATTGATGTCAACACAGTGATCTTCTAAAGACTAGCAGAGAAGCAGACAGTGTTTTGATTAGCGCACGTGGGATATTGCAGCTGGAGCTATGTGATGTTGAGGTTATACTCTTTGATATGTTATATGTCTATGGTTAAGAGCGCAAACAGTAATTCATTGATTCATGAAAGTTATGAGCATTTTGGTAAAAGTAGTATTTAGGCAGTGTTCCTAAGTAGCGGTTTGTGGAAATCGGATGATATCTCCTAATCAGGATGGAATATGGTTTTGCGCAGTTAAAGAGAAGTTTGAGACACATTGATGGTGACATGGCTCACAGCACAAACTTCAAGGTCACACGAGTGAAGAGATATTGCATTTGGAAGCCGACAGTTTTGTGTAATTTTGATATAGCGTATGGAAACTTTTGTTTTGTAATTGTGTGCCGACTCATTTATAATTATGAGTGTGGTATAAAAGAAGAAATTTTTTTCCTTATTGTATGTAGTTGAAATGTGAAAGAAGTGTGAGCATGGTTTGGTTGCATGCGAATGTAAGCATGAAGTGAAGAAAAGAGCCTAAGAGATTGTGAAAATGAAATTGTGAAGGAAGACATGCGAAGTACAGAGATCTAGTGTAGCAGTGAGTGCGGTTTGGCACAGTGAGGAGGTAACATATTTCATATTATTATGCTGAATAATATTAAGGTTATTTGGATAGTGTGTTCAGTGATCTTACCCTAAAGTTGTTTGGGTAGTGGGTCCTTCTGTCTTCCATAACTCATAACAGGGTTAGAATCTTTTAACAGGGATTCAAAATCTCCTAACATAGATTTATATGTACTGAATGTATTTCATAAGACTCCTAATAGAGTCCATCCTTTCACAAGGAATATTCATATTAGTGCATCTTTTTTGGGCATCATTCCCATCGGGGTTTACTCTTTGATCAAGAGTTTGCCTAGTCAACATATCTTGTGTTATTATGTCATTGTGTATAAATATCTTTGTATGGTTAGTAATTGCACTACTTACATGGTTAAATGTTGTTGAAGATGTTAAAAGTTATAATTATCTGATAACTGATTCACCCCCCCCCCCCCCCCTCTCAGTTATCTTGGTGGACTTTACTTTCTAACAATTGGTATCAGAGTGGTAGGTCCTTGAAAGGAAAGTTTAATAGCTTAAGGAGATCCATGGCGAATTTCAGGAAAGAAAGCCCTAAGTTTGATGGAGTAAATTTTGACAGCTGGAAAGAAAAGATGAAGACACATCTATTGTGTTTAAGACCAAGCTTTTGGTTGATTACAAAGAATGATAGGACTATAATTGAAGAAGACAATCTTGAAACAAGTTCTAAAGATGAGGTAGATCTATTCATGTGTAACATACTTGCAAGAGAAGCACTCTTGACAACACTTCCGGAGAATGAACACAGTCAGGTAAAATATTTTAAGAAATCTAATGAAATTTGGAAAGCTTTACACTCTACTTTTGAAGGTGATGAACATGCAAAAAGAGCTAGATTACATAATTAGATATGTGCATTTGAAGATATTAGAATGATGGAAGATGAATCTGTTAGAAGCTATATTAGTAGAATGTCAGAAATTGTTGCAGGGATAAAATCTTGTGGAGGATCAAAGACAGAGAATGAAGTGATATGGAAAATTCTGAGGATATTGACTCTTGTATTTAAGCAGACATCATAGATGATTGAACAAGTTATACCTTGCACTACAAACTTTACAAGAGAGACTCTTCTTGGAAGATTGGAAGCAGCATAGATGAACCTGAGGTTATCAGGAGACTTACCTAAAATGGAGACAACATTCAGTGCTCTTAGTATTCGTCCTACTTTGTCAAGAAGTACCAATGTGAGTGGAGATTATGCAAGCAACAACAGATCTAGAAATGAAGAAGATAAGAAGATTGAAGAAGGTATTGCCTTGCTTGTGAAAAGAGAACCAGATGGTAAGAAAAATTTTAAATGTTGAATTTGTCAAGAATATGGTCATTTTGCATCCAAATGTCCTAAGAGAGTTAAGAAGTAGAGAAATAATTGCAAGCCTAGAAGATCTAAGGAATGTTATTATGCTAATGATGAAGATCTTGAAGATAGTATAAAAAGAACTTTGAGTGAAAGTGATACTGAGAATAATGATGAAATAGGATTTGTGGCAATTAATGAAAAAAATTTTGAATCTGATGTTAAAGAAGAAAAAGCATTAGTTTCCCAAGTTGAAAAGAAAGATGATTGGATTATAGATAGTGGTTGTTCACATCATATGACTGGAGATATGAAGAAGTTCAGAAAGTTTAACAATTATGATGGAGGAGTTGTTAGAGTTGGTAACAATGCACCTTGTTTGATTAAAAGTATAGGATCTATTATTCTTGATGGAAAGACTAATACTGATAATGTTTATTTTGTTGATGGATTGAAACATAATCTTTTGAGTGTTGGACAGTTAGTGGATAAGGGATATCAAGTTTGGTTTACTGAGAAAACTTGTGTGATAAAGGATAAAGACGGAAATCTAATTGGAACTGGATCTAGAACCAAAGGTAATGTATTTCAATTGAATCTTACTGAGATGACATGCTTGATTACTAAAATTGATGACAGTTGGTTACGGCATAAGAAGTTTTGTCATATAAACTTTGATAACATTGTGAAAGTGAGTACTACACTTGCAGTAAGGGATTTGCCTAAAATTATGAAGCCTACCAACATGATTTGCAAAGAATGTGTGATGGCTAAGCAGAAAAGAAGTTCATTTCCTAGTAAGAATTTCACATCGGCAGAGAAGTTGGAGACTGTTCATATAGACTTGAGCATTCCTACCAGGACTAGAGGATTCTATGGAGAAAGGTATTTTATGATTCTTGTTGATGATTTTACAAGAATGATGTGGATTACATTTCTGAAAGAAAAATCTATAACATTTGATAAGTTTAAGATCATTAAGAATAAAGTTGAGAATGAATCTGGAATGAAGATTAAATGTTTGAGATCTGATAGAGGTGGAGAATTTACTTCTAGAGAGTTTAACACTTTTTGTGAAGTGAATGGTATTAAGAGATAGTTTTCAGCCCCTAGAACACCTGAACAAAATGGTATTGTAGAAATAAGAAACAGGTCAGTAACTGAAGCAGCAAGAGCTATGTTATTTGAGAATGACTTGGCAAAGACATTTTGGAGAGAAGTAGTAAATACAACAGTATATACAATTAACAGAGTACAAATCAGAGCAGACATGGATAAGACACCTTATGAATTATGGTTTGGACATGCACCCTCAGTTAAGTATTTTAGAATTTTTGGAAGCAAATGTTATATAAAGAGAGATGATGATATTGGAAAGTTTGATCCTAGAAGTGATGAAGGTATTTTTCTTGGATATTCTTTGAAGAGAAAAGCATATAGATGTTACAATAAGAGAACTAAAACTATTGTTGAGAGCGCAAATGTTAAAGTTGATGAGAAGTTTAAAATTCAGGAAAGAATGTTTGATTATGAATTTGATGAAGAAGCTAATCCTCAGCCTAACATTGAAACTACTGAATTATTCTATGAGACTGACAGTGAATTGTTGAATGAGAATCATACTGCAGAAGAAACCAGAGAAGAATCTACAGTTGAAGCAAGATCTGTGACTATGACACCGAACAGATATCTATCTAGACATCATCCCGTTGAACAAGTTATTGGAAGTTTGGACAGAGGAGTTATGACTAGAAATAAGGTACATTTATGTTTGATTTCTCATATTGAACCTAAATCTACTAATGAAGCTTGTGAAGATGAACATTGGATTAATGCTATGAAAGAAGAACTAGATCAAATTGAAAAGAACAAGACATGGGAATTGGTTCCTAGACTTAAAGACAAGAATGTGATTGGAACTAAATAGGTATTCATAAACAAGATGAATGAACAAGGAGAAGTAATAAGAAACAAAGCAAGATTAGTATGTAAGGGATACTCGCAGCAAGAAGGAATTGACTATGAAGAAACCTTTGCACCAGTAGCAAGACTTGAAGCAGTAAGAATGTTTTTGGCTTATGCAGCTTTTAAGAAATTCAAAGTGTATCAAATGGATGTGAAGTCTGCATTTCTAAATGGTGAATTAGAAGAAGTCTACATTGAGGAGCCTGAAGGTTTTCCTTTGACTCAAGAACGAGATATGGTATGTAAATTGAAGAAAGCATTATATAGACTAAAGAAAGCACCTAGAACTTGGTATGCTAGATTGGATAAGTATTTGTTGAAATTGAGATTTACTAAAGGAACAACAGATAGTAATCTGTATACAAAAAAAATTGAAAATGGATTGTTAGTTATAGTTATTTTTGTTGATGACATTATCTTTGGAGGAGAAGATGAAGCTAGTGACAAATTTGCTGATAAAATGAAGACTGAATTTGAAATGAGCATGATTGGTGAGATGAAATACTTTTTGGGATTACAAATAATACAGAACAATGACAATATCTTTGTTAGCCAGACAAAGTACTTGAATGATTTGCTGAAAAGATTTGGAATAGAGAACTGTAAACCAGTTGGAACACCTATGGTTACAGGACACAAACTATCAAGCAAAGATGAAACACCAACAGTTGAGTAGAAGAAATACAGATCCATGATTGGAGGATTGCAATACTTAACACACACTAGACCGGATATACAACATTCAGTTGGAATGGTAGCAAGATTTCAAGCTGAACCTAGAGAGTCACATTATGCAGCAGTAAAGAGGATATTGGGATATTTAAGGGGCACAATGGACTATGGATTATGGTATGAAAAATCTGATGATTTTACCCTATGTGCACATACAAATGTTGATTGGGGAGGTAGTGTTGATTATAAGAAAAGCACCAATGGTGGAGCCTTTTTTCTTGGAGGAAGATTGGTTTCCTAGTTGAGCAAGAAGTAGAATTGTATTTCATAGAGTACAACAGAAGCAGAATATGTAGCAGCAACAAATAATTGTAACCAAATAATTTGGATGAAGCAGACACTGAAGGATATTGGAATTAAGTTTGTTGAGCCTGTTGTCATACATTGTGACAACACCAGCACAGTCAGTATGTCTAAGAATCTTGTATTGCATTCTAAAACTAAGCATATAGAGATCAAGTATCATGTTGTAAGAGAGAAAGTTGCTGAGAAAGAAATCAGACTAGAGTACATAAGCACAAAGGAATAGATAGCATACATATTTACAAAGCCTTTGCCTAAGGATACATTTGAGTATATGAGAGGTATGCTTGGGGTTATGCCCCAGCCTACTTTTGAGTAATGATGCAATTGATTGCATCCGTCCAGTGGTATATGAGCCCTATTTTTTTCTGGATTGGATGTTGGTACTTCCTCTGTGGGGGAGTATGTGTATCTAAGTTGAGTCATGAGGACTCTTGAGAATGTATTTTCTGAAACAGTGTCTTTTGACATTGAGTTGTTTTTGACATAGTGATGAAATTTCTGTCATTGATGTCAATGGGGGAGAAGTGTACATGAAAAACCCTGTGTACCATCTGTTGAAGAGGATTTGGATAACGAAGCAAGATTTGATTGATGAAAAGGATTTGAAGAATTTTCTAAGCATCAGTGCAGCAATGTTGCAGTATTGGATTTTTGGAACATTGGATGTTTTTCATCTATGTTGTCATCAATGCCAATGAGGGAGATTGTTAGGAATGAATGTTGAATGCTTGGCAATCATTCTGTAGTAGTTGTTGTTGCATTCATGACTATGATTGTCATTGATGTCAACACAGGGATCTTCTGAAGACTAGCAAAAAAGCAGACAGTGTTTTGATTAGCGCACGTGGGATATTGTAGTTGGAGCTATGTGATGTTGAGGTTATACTCTTTGATATGTTATATGTCTATGGTTAAGAGCACAGATAGTAATTCATTGATTTATGAAAGTTATGAGCATTTTGGTAAAAGCAGTATTCAGGCAGTGTTTCTGAGTAGCGGTTTGTGGAAATCAGATGATATCTCCTAATTGGGATGGAATCTAGTTTTGTGCAATTAAAGGGAAGTTTGAGACACATTGATGGTGACTTGGCTCACAACACAAACTTCAAAGTCGCACGAGTGAAGAGATATTGCATTTGGAAGCTGACAGTTTTGTGTAATTTTGATGTAGCATATGGAAACTTTTATTTTATAATTGTGTGCCGACTCATTTATAATTATTTGAGTGTGGTATAAAGGAAGGAATGTTTTTCCTTATTGTATGTAGTTGAAATGTGAAAGAAGTGTGAGCATGGCTTGGTTGCATGCGAATGTAAGCATGAAGTGAATAAAAGAGCCTAAGAGATTGTGAAAACGAAATTGTGAAGGAAGACATGTGAAGTACAGAGATCTGGAATTGAGATCTGGTGTAGCAGTGAGTGCGGTTTGGCACAGTGAGGAGGTAACATATTTCATATTATTCTGCTGAATAATATTAAGGTTATTTGGATAGTGTATTCAGTGATCTTACCCTGAAGCTGTTTGGGCAGTGGGTCCTTCTATCTTCCATAACTCTTAACAAGGTTAGAATATTTTAACAGGGATTCAAAATCTCCTAACAGGGATTTATATGTACTGAATGTATTTCATAAGACTCCTAACAGAGTCCATCATTTCACAAGGAATATTCATATTAGTGCATCTTTTGTGGGCATCATTCCCATCGGGGTTTACTCTTTGATCAATAGGTTCCCTAGTCAACATATCTTGTGTTATTATGTCATTGTGTATGAATATCTTTGTATGGTTAGTAATTGCATTGCTTACATGGTTAAATGTTGTTGAAGATGTTAAAAGTTATAATTATCTGATAACTGATTCACCCCCCCCTCTCAGTTATCTTGGTGGACTTTACTTTCTAACAATACCAGCACATTAATTGGACAGTGTGTTCAGGAAATTGTGAAGGAAGACATGCAAAGTACAGAAATCTTGAAGTGAGATCTGGTGTAGCAGTGAGTGCAGTTTGGCACAATAAGGAGGTAACATTGACTATGCTAGTGTTGTTAGACATACTGACTTTACTTTGTTGACATTGATGTCAACTACGTGGTAATATAGGAGATTATTGCAGACAGGTAGTAATGAGAGAGATTGGTAATATGGGAGATTGTTGTACACAAGGTAATATGAAAAGTTGGCATTGAGATGGTAGTAGTGTGTTGTCATTAGTTTCAACTATGTGGTAATGTTCTTTAGTTTAGCATTGCAATGATATCTTGTTAAGATACATAGAAAATTATCTAAGTTATAACAGTTTATCTTCCAAGGCAGAGACACTGTATTCTAGTCTACATTCTACCGCATAGCAAGATATTGTTTTGTGCCTCAAAAGTTAAGTTCATGGAGTTGAAAAGATGATATATCCAAAGTTTTAAGTCAGAATTCCTTTCATAGAGAAAGTTAGAGATGACATTGTAGAGGGTCTCAAAAGAGAAGATAAATGTCTTGCATTCCATCACACTAATTGAAATGATCACGTAACTTTGTGGATATGATCAAGGATGCCTAAGCTATGTTCTATTCAATTTCGAGATAATTTGGAGCACCACAAATTCTATTTTCAAGAAATCAAGTTGATACAGTTGATATGGTGTGCTTTGACTTCACTTGCATAGGTAGTTATGTTCTTGCACCAATAAAATGTTGTGTATTTTAGTTGTATGAGCCTATGTGGACTCTCCAAATGTCTCATAAGTGCTCAAGGTTCGAAGTGCATGAAATTTCTACATGATTCTGGTACTGCTTGATTACAAAAGTAGATATTTTCTATGATGTACTAGTATTGAGTCGATAGGGCATGTCCTCTTTCCCATGCCATGTATCTAAATGTTTTCACAACCACTTTGGAGGATGTATTGGGATATTTTTGGGCCCAATTGAATCTAGGTTTGGTCCACAACATGTTATCCCTCATGATATATATATCTTGTGCCTGACTTATGTGGTGCTACACGTGTCATCTTCACTCTACTTTGAAGCCAACACGATTAATGTTTTGAATGCTTGTAGAGGGCATATATTAGAAACCAAATTGAGTGCAATGTGTGTGGTTGTGGAAGTGTGTAAAAATATTTAAGCTAGAGGCAGTGAGCTAAAGGCAACAACCTTTTACATGCAAGGGAAAGTGCTAGAGGCAATGAGCCAAAAGCGACATACATAATTGTGCTAAAGCATTGCAATAGAAATTTTCCATGATCTCTTGTTGTGAGGTTGCAGCCTCCTTTCTCTAAGTGTTAAATCTTTTTGAAAGTAGTGAACTTCCATTTGGTTGTAGCCATAAAAGCATTAATTAGGATGTTGTAACTTCCTTTGGGTTTTTAGCCCATAAAGTCTATTGTAATCTTGTTATATTTGTGAGGATGGATTTGGACTATAGCTCCACGTAGCTCTCTCACCATGGTTTTTCCCTTGTTGGGTTTTCCATGTAAATCTAATGTTCTCTTGTGCATTTGTGCTAGATGTTTTGCTTTGCTAATCTATTTAGTTTATAAAGAAAGGTGTGGTTCAGAAGAATTTAGATGTAATAATCCTACTCATCTTTTTGAAAGAAAAACTTCCTTTAGTTTTGTCGCCCTAAATGAACCCTAGCTCGGAAAAAAGTGAAAAACAAACCCTTCCACCCTCATGTTCAAGGTACAAAGCAAAAATAGAAAGGATACCAATACCACTAAGGGCAAGAAGGATTCTAACCAAACATATGGATTGAATATTTATTGCCATATGTTAGGTTTGCCACAACCCAGTAAAGTAATCAATTAGACAATATTATGAAATCAATTGTAATATTCTTTTCGAACACATGGATTTATCCCATTGTACTTCTCTAGAATTCATAGACATGATCCGTTTAAGTTCCTCTTGTTTGAAATTTATTGTCACTTCAAATGCTTATGAAATACATTGTTTAGCTCTCTCCCAATCACCTTCATACACTTGTATCATTAGTATCGATTAATAAATCTCATCATACACAATTTTGTAATACCATGAATTCGTAAACCTCATTGTACAAGTTTATCAATTGTCATGCATAACTACTAATTAAAAGCAAACAGATTGAAATTATAAAATACAAAAATATTTGTAAATTCAAAATCTCTCACCAAACAAAGGAAGATGAAGCGAGATTAGAAATATCTAACCATAAATGAGACAGAATCTATATGCACTTATAGAAAACTACATCTTAAATCTAGAATGTGTAATTTAATCTCAAGTGATTAAACCAAGTTAAAAATAATACAATAAATCAAAGAAAAAAACTATACAAAATGACAAGTAGCTGTGAACCCCCTTCTCTAATGTCTGCTGATCATTCATCTTAATTATCTTTCCATTTACTTGAAAATATTTCTAACCTTTTGTTTTTCACCTATTCTCCACCTCCTCCCCCAGCTTTTTATTTCCTGCATATACAGGTTTCATGAAACAATTAGATGAAATATCTTTGACAGTCCCAATTGTATATATCTGCAGTAATCTGTATTGCATTCTATGCATCTAATTTTAGGAAGTCGGCACCATAATATAGATCGACAAATACTCAAAACAAAAACAAAAAAACTTTCTAGAAACTGTAAATAAAACTTTATCCCTTCATTATTAGTGCAAATCTGACACAGTCTAAATAATTAGAGTGCAATTCTATTTTATCAAATTGCTTCACAAACTGCTTCATTTAGGATTACCAATCATCTTCACAAGAAGATTTTTCCCTGTTTAAAATGATGGAAACGGTTCACATCTCTAACAACAATTTCTCTTGTAGTCCTGAAGAAAAACTTGTTACAGCATGACAATCGCCAAATACTTGAAGATTATTAACGAACTCGAATAATTGTTCCAGGTGATATGTCTAACAAACCGAATGCAATTGCCAACTTTTCAGTATGGTGGAAGAGAAATAATTCTTTCCTCTTCTTCCACATTACGAGGCAAATTACTTGAATCTGGAAAATGCCCCGCTAACTTCATCTCCCAAGACAACTTCTCCCAGTTTGCAGGGATATCCCGTGTCTGGGGATGTGATCTGTCTTCTATACAAAAAGCATGTACTGTTTTATAACCTTCAATCCAACTACATCCAGGGATCTTTTTAATTCCTCTATCTTTCATCAATCTCCTTACCATTTGAACCTCACCCCACCAGCCCATTTCTGCATATATGTTTGAGAGAAGAACATAAGACGTAGCATTTTTAGGATCCAAATCAAACAGCAGCATCGCTGTAAATACTCCTAAGCCTATATTCATATGTGATCTACAGGCACCAAGAAAACACATCCACACAACCACCGCGGGTTTAACTGGCATCTTAATGACAAATTTTAGGGTGTCCTCAAGATAGCCAGCACGGGCAAGGAGGTCGACCATGCATACATAATGATCAGTTGTAGGTGTAATGCGATAAGTATTACTCATGAGATTAAAGTATGTACAGCCGTCATTCACTAAACCTGCATGGCTGCACGCACATAGAACACAACCAAAGCTTACAATGTCGGGACATGTCCCAGAGTGCTTCATTAATTCAAAAAAGTGTAGAGCATCCTTGCAAAATCCATTTTGTGCATATCCTGCAACCATGGCATTCCATGAGACCACGTCTCTTTGAGGCATTTTGTCAAACACTTCCCGTGCCTTACCTATAAAACCACATTTTCCATACATGTCTACCAGAGCATTTCGAACTTTAATATCTGAAAAGAATCCCCCTTCCATTATGTTTTGATGGATGTTCATACCCAGCTCCAACGCTCCCATTTGGCCACAGGCAGGGAGGATACTGACAAAGGTCGTTGAGTTAGGCTTTACACACGTTAATTGCATTTTCTTGAAAGTTTCTAGAGCTTTTTCAACAAATCCATTTTGTGTATACCCTGCAATCATTGCATTCCATGAGATGACATCTCTTTGAAGCATTCTATCAAACAGTTCGCATACCTTATCTATGCTTCCACATTTTGCATACATGTCCACCAGAGCATTTCCAACATTAATATCGGACAAAAATCGCCCCTCCGTTATGATTTGATGGATGCTCATACCCTGTTCCAAAGCGCCCATTTTAGCACAGACAGGGAGGATGCTGACAAAGGTTGCGGAGTCTGGTTTTAAACCTGCCGATTGCATTCGTTTGAACGTTTCTAAAGCCTTCTCAACAAATCCATTTTGTGAGAATCCTACAATCATAGTATTGCATGAAACGACATCTATTTGAGGCATTTCGTCAAACAGTTCACGTGCCTTGTCTATACTTCCACATTTCGCATACATGTCTACCAGAGAATTTCCAACTGTGATATCTAACAAAAATCCCTCTTCGATTACGCTTTGATGGACACCCATACCCTGATCCAAAGCTCCCATTTTGGCACAGGCAGGGAGGATGCTGACAAAGGTTGTGGAATCTGGCCTCACACCCGCCAATCGCATTTGTTTGAAAGTTTCTATAGCCCTTTCAACAAATCCATTTTGTGCATAGCCTGCAATCATTGCAGTCCACGAAAACACGTCTTTTTGAGGCATTATGTCAAACAGTTCACGGGCTTTGTCTGTGCTTCCACTTTTTGCATACATATCTACCAGGGCAGTTGCAACTACAACATCAGACAAAATCCCTTCATCCTTTATACTTTGGTGGATGTCCATGCCCTGTTCCAAATCTCCAATTTTGGCACAGGCTGGGAGTACGCTGGCAAATGTAAACCGATCCGGTTGGAGACCTGTTTGTTGCATATGGTGAAACAGAGTGACTGCCTCATGAGGATAACCATGTCTTCCATACCCTGCAATAATTGTATTCCACGAGACGACGTCTCGATTTTTCATGTAATCAAACGCTTTACGGGCATTAACCAAACTTCCGCATTTGACATACATGTGAATTAGCTTATTATGAAAAGTTGTGCGCGAAGCAATTACAAACTGCCTGTGAGCAATGAAAGAGTGGATTTTTCTCCCTTGTGAGAGCGCTTTCTTGAGAACACATGTCTGCAACAATTGAAGATATGCAGAGTGATCTTCAGGAGGTTTATATGTAGTAAGCAGAATGTGCAGCGCCTCGTTCAACTGGCCGTCTCTACATAATGCTGTGAGATTGAGATAGAGTGGTGGAGGGCAATGACATTTTATGATTGTAATTGGAGGGTGGAAAATGTTCATCGTTATTCCAAACAAGTTTAAACGAATGGAAAACTTCCAAGGTAATCTGTCGAGGACTGTGAGCTTTCGAAAGCGAATAAACATTAACAGTTGAAACTACCCAACATACATACAGAAGAATTATAACGTTTTCAGTATTCTAAAAGCGCTGCAGTCCTTTTTAAAACTAATTGTGCAATTGATCCATGATTCACTGGCCTTTGTTTCTCCTATTTTATTATATGTTACCTATAGCAATGCCATAGGATCCAAACTAAAGACAACAAATGCATCATTATAGCAAGGAGCAAGGGTTTTTATAATAGCTTAGGGCCCGTTTGGACCACGGCATATCGGCCGATATATCGGAATTCCGTATGCCGAAGATGGTATCCATTGTTTGTGGTTGACAGCGAAAGATGGAATTGAAATTTCGATATTCCAATTTTACCGAAAAAATAGGCATATCGTCTTCCACTTGAAAAGGTGGAATTGGAATTAGAGGCTCATATTTTCATTTCGTATGCCAATTTTATTATGTTTGTCGGGTCCTCCTGCGTTAATAATGTTTGACATCCACAATTTGTGAATCTTGGGTTACGCGATCTCGTCTGTATTCTTCATTGAAGAGGAGGGTTTTGAGAGTTCAGTGGTTCCAATCCCGCAAGGATGTGGCGAAGGGTTGCACAAAAACTTTCTTCTTCTTATGCAGTTTCAAGCAAACGATCATATCAAAATGGATTGATTTTTTCCAGATCGACATCTTCAGATGCCTCATCGGTACGCGCATGTTAGCCCTCGTTTATTATTTTTGCTGCACTTTTGAAATGTGTATGCTGAGGACATTAATCTTTGTACAAGTAGGGGGCCGTTCTTCTTACACGATCGTTGATCATACGTACGATGTTGTTTCTGGTCTGATTGTAATGATTTGCAAATCAAAAAGCGGCTAAATCATTTCTGGTCTGATTGTAAGATCAAACAGGTCATCCCATTTAGAGTGAGATTCGCTGGTTGGCAAGCTTGGATTGTATGAGAGGTAGCGCACGTCACAGCCGTCTCCGAGTCCTGAGCAAAATCATCTCAGTTTACCAAACAGGTCATTCCATTTTGTGGATATCATTTTCAGAATTTGTATCTTCCAGAATTTCAGAATCTTCCAGAATTGACTATATCCGGCATTTGGTATGCCATGGTCCAAACGGGCCTAGGGCCCTTTTGGTGTATGGAATATGAGTTCTAATTCCGGAATTAGATTTCCGGACAATGTAATTCCATGTTTGTGTCCATCCAAAAAATTAGAATTGGAATTTTGAAATTCTAATTTTGCCCCCAAAATGGGCATTTCATCTTCCACTCAAATAGATGGAATTCGACATTCCAATTCCAATTCCAATTTTTATAAAACCAAATTTAATATTTTGTGGGATCCGTGACTATAAGGATGTATATTATATTGCTATAAGGATGTGTGTGTGTGTGTGTGTGTGTGTAGGTGGAATTGGACATTCCAATTCCAATTCCAATTTTTATAAAACCAAATTTAATATTTCATGGGATCCATGACTATAAGGATGTATATTATATTGCTATAAGGATATATATATATATATATATATATATATATATATATATATATATATATATATATATATATATATATATATATATATATATACACAAACACACACACGTGTGTATATATACATGTGTGTATTTTTGTATATATACACAAATATGTGTATATGTATATACACGTGTGTATTTATCTATATATATATACATATGTGTGTGTATACACACATGTATGTGTATGTGTATATACACACATGTATGTGTGTGTATATACACACGTGTGTATATATAAATGCACGTGTGTGTATATATAAATGCACGTGTGTGTATATGTGTATGTGTGTGTATACACACATGTACACACGTGTGTGTGTATATGTGTGTATATACACACATGTATACACATACACACACGTGTATATGTGTATATATACACACATGTATGTGTGTATATATACAGACGTATACACATGATATTTAAAGAAATTAATATACAGAATTAAAATTCCTTATGCATCTTCTTCGTCATCTTCTAGGTGAACCAAACAAGTCATCCCATATTCCGGAAATCATTTTCAGGATTTGTATCTTCCAGAATTGCAGCATCTTCCATTGACTATATTTAGTATTTGGTATTCTAGCACCCAAACAGGGCCTTATTATAGAATGTAAATAAGTAGAAATTTTAAGCAATTAATTTTGTTTTATGGTTGTTTATTTTATCAATAGGTTATATTAATCTTAAAAAATAATATATTTATAATAGAGTGCATTTATTTTAAGAAGTAAGAGAACAAAATCTTATATCTTCTTTTTGAAGAATCACAGTATGATTTCATATTCTCTATCCATTAGTATAGAATATTCGTGTCTATGAATAGAAAGCAAAGCTTCCTATTCATTGAATATGTGACATTAAACTATTCAAACTCTATAAAAATAGTTAAAAACAAGTATGCTAAGGTTTTTAACCCATCATCAAAGAAAAAAGATTAAAATAATAAACAATAAGCTATTTTGAGCCACAAGATTTACTCCTAGATTTAATTGTGAAAATGAGTGAATATTTGATAAGGTTTTTAACCTATTATCATCAAATAAAAAAGATTAAAATAATAAACAAAAAACTATTTTGAGCCACAAAATTTACTCCTTACATCATTGTCACCCAATAAAGTTGGACATAAAAAATGAAAATAATGTGACATACTTATGGTTATTGTTCTATAGTAGCATCTAGTACTCTCCCATTGTGCTTAAAAGAAATAACACTTCTGCTACTTATGTTTACATCTAATCATTGTCACAATTTGGTCCACAAAACCATCTAATTTATAACATTAATATAAATTAAATCACGGATAACATCTCATCTATAACATTCATACAGATTAAATCATGGATAACATTTTATTTGTAGTATCTCTTCTCAATGTTGGGTTGGTTTCACCTGTACAAAGGAGCCTTTTGATACATCTCCTATCTCTTCTTATGTCTTGTCGTTGTTCAAATATGTTGCATCATATTCAAATGGATCATTTGAATGATCCTAAGATGGATGGTTTTCTATTTGTGGAGCCTTTTCTAGGCTTGATTGTTCCTAATCCTTACCGAGATGCCCTTTCTCTTGTTGGTCCTTACTTGTTGATTTGGATTCCAAATACTCTAGTACAAAAAGTTGTTGCTTTTGCAAAGAATGATCTCCTTAGAAGGTTCTCAAGCTCTTATACAAATATAGTTTGTGTTTATAATTATGATTTGAAGAGATGGAATGTCATTGGTCTATTACAGGTGGCTTCCATGCCTAAAATGTTCTTCCTTTTCGCCTCAAAAATGTTAAGGGAAAAGGGATGTTATGCTTGATGGGCTTTAGTTCTTTATAAAATCTATCCTAATTTAAAAAGATGAACTACCAAATTTGATGAATCCAAGGATAAATTCACCCAAGTCCCTATTTTGGTAAGGCTCCCAATGCCTCCTCTAGAATACTGGCATGAATAGATCATTTAGACTATTCCTAATTCTCTTGGTTCATCTATAGCCATAGACACGATTACAAAAGACATGAAATATTTTTTGAGATTTTGTATTTGTGTTGAGATGAATAAGATCCTACCAAACACTATCAATTTATAATCCAATCTAGCTATTTGGGATCTCAGATTATTCACTTTAAGTCTTCCTCTTTGGTGTGCTTGCACTTCTATAAAGTTGGACATTTTTCCCACTTGTGCCAATTTAGCAAGATACTCTTTGGAGAAGACCTATTTTGAATGGATGATTTGGGCTTCTTTGATGCAAGTCCCACTGTAAAATTCTAAGGGACCCCCAAAAGGGGTGCAAGGAAGATATTGTGAGTCTTTTGGTTCATGATTCGTCTTTGAATCCTAGAAAGGGTTTGGATGTTGAGAATTCTATTGAGGTCCTGAATGGAGCCCCACTCAAATATAAAAATATTATAGATTTGGTGAATGAGATTGATACTTCAAAGAATCTTAGAATAGCCTATTTGGATCAAGCTTCATTTCAAAGCTCTTTGGTTAGGCTCAACTTCAAACTTCCTTGATTAGTGTGGCTTTTTATTGTTCTCCTATATTTTTTCTAATGTCTTTCTTGTATTGTGGGTATTTCCATTGTGTTTTATTCCTTATTATGTTCTAATGTTCTTCTGTTTCAATCCATAGTGTCATGATGCATGGTGGTGTGGTCATATAAGGCATTTAGAAGGTACCATATTGCTCTAATGTGTTTCTATTTCATTCCCTAGTGTCATGATGCATGGTCGTGTGGTCATATAAGATGTTTAGAAGGTACTATATATAATGATTGAGGATCCCCACTTCTTTTATTGGTTTAAGTCAACTTATAAGTTAATAGAGGTCATATGGCATGCTCTTAGAGATTCCCTAAAGAGTAAAAGGTAAATTTCTTCACAACGGTGCCAACAAGAAGTTGAGTCCACTTATTGGCCAAAAAGTGAAACTATTTTTCCTATTTTGTTTTTAAATTTATCATATTTGACCTAAATATGTGAAGCACTTAGAGATTGAATCTAAAAAAAATAGTAATAGCAATTGTAGTACTCAAAATCTACTTTCCAAATATGTAATTTATTTGATTACTCGGATGATACGATTTCATTTTTAATAGGCATTATTGAAAACCTCATTTTAAAAGTCATTTTTTTAGGACCATACTATGCCCTTGTAGGGAAAACATAATTTCACCTAAATGAAACTATTTCTCTAAATCCTTTTCGGAAATGTTATGTAACACTATCAAGATTTATGACAATAGTTTTTGTAATTTTTTATTAAATAAATTTTTAATTAATTTTTTATTGGGCATAATTGTTGTTTTTAAAACCTCTCGTGTACAATAAGCATAATTTGACCTAAACTTATCATTTCCAATTTTTTTAAAGTGTACAGGATTATCTGTAGTTTGATGTCATATAATATTTTTTTAAGAAACTTTCAAATAAAAAGTTAATAAATAAGAAGATAGCTTGTCATCTCTAGTTTCTACACCTATTCCAATAGAAATTGATTGAAAAATAGAAATATTAATCAATTTTTTAAAAAAATTACATATTTAGAATCTACATAGTGTAGTATATAATGAGTTTTTCTGTCAAAATACTCTACATATAATGCATTCCAATTTTTAGCCAAAGTGTGTATTTTGTCTACAGATTGAGATGACCTCCAAGATTCAGGTCAAACTAGATCCAAAGTTAGGGGTTGGTTGACCAATATAATTTTCCCAAAGCTAAACCTGAAGCAATTTCATGCGGAAGATTTCAAATTTTATGGAATGGAGTCATGTTCTCTAAACATGACCCCTTCTAGGAATGTGACCCCATTTCTTTTTATATAGATTATTAATTTTTAAAAGCCAAAATGGGTCTACTTTTTGAAACGGGGTCACGTTTAAATAGTAGAGCATGAACCTATTTTGTAAATGGGGTCATGTTCCATCTTTCTACCTTTTTTTAGTTTTACTATAAGCTTCTATTGTGACAGTAAATGTACTTTCTAGTACAGTCGATTGCGATGAATTCTACAAGTATTTTATGCTTTTTGTCTTGTCGATGCAATATTCTATTCACTATTGAAAATAATCAATCATTGGGAGCATCCTGGAGAATTTTGGAAGGACTCAACCATTGAAGACATTGTTATGATTTTTTTAAATTGTTAATTGTGGGATCTAAAAAAACTTAGAAGA
Organism: Chamaecyparis obtusa; assembly: GCA_027943335.1. Classification (NCBI taxonomy): domain Eukaryota; kingdom Viridiplantae; phylum Streptophyta; class Pinopsida; order Cupressales; family Cupressaceae; genus Chamaecyparis; species Chamaecyparis obtusa. The sequence goes on along the minus strand of BSBK01001410.1, from coordinate 1,587,790 downwards.
GGAACGAAAGGAGGGTTATGAACCTCAAGGAAAATCAAGAGGAGAAAGAGAAAGTGGCCAAGCGTCAAAGAGATAGATGAATGAGGATGTGACAAATGAATAGTAATGAATCATCTAGATCCACAAAAATAAAAGAGACAAACACTAAAAATACCATGGGGGATACGATGGATGTAGAAGATGTGAATGTTAAAGAGGTGTATGCAAATAACAATACAATTATAGATAGTAATACAAGTACATCTTTGAATCCACCTTTCAATGATGTAGAAAATGTGACAATAAACATGATTCTAGCGACCTCTTCAAATCCACGGACCACCTTTGACTGATATAGAAACTGTGATTATAGATGATACCATTTATGGAGATTTAATACAAGCATATACTAGTGTTGAAATTGATTCAATTCCGAACATAGTTCTTCAAGAGATCATGAAAATGAAAATGCTCCCCATTTTGTTGAAAATTAAAATCCTTTTGTTGGTGCAAATGAAAATCCTCCGCTTGTTGAAATTAAAAATCCTCATGTTGTTGAAAATGAAAGTCCTTCCCTAGATGAAAATGAAAATCCTTTTCAACAAGGTGTAACTGAAAAGTCCAATTGTGTTGATATTGAAAAGTATTTTTTGAAAATTTAAAGTAATTTTTTTATTAAGGGAAAAACAAGTTTTGAAGGGACCTAAAACCCTTTATAAATAGATTTTGAGGGGGACCTGGAACCTAAAATAAGAAGTCAGTTTCAAAAGAAAAATCTTTACAAAATAATAGTCAACATCCAACAAATGATTAGCATCCAAGAAACATAGATCATACAACAAACTATCTTCCCAAAATAACACAACAGAAGAGGCCTAAGCCTAAAAACATGAGGTTTTCAAGGCTCCCCAAACCTTAAAGTGAAACAAGGGATTTTCCTAGGATCCCTTAACTTGATCTAGTATGAAAATAAATCATCATCCCAATCAACAAGGGGTTTTGATAGGTTCCCCTAGCCTTTACAATCAGCCTCAAATAATTTCACGATGAAGATATAGTTGAAGAACTGGTGGTTTTTAACATGGCACCCATGATGCTAGTGAGAGAGATCTTAAGAAGAAAGAAACAAGTGCTACCAAGCCAAGATTCGACGAAGCCAAAGGGATATAAACTGAGGATGATGATGATTCCTCTACGAACTCTAGTAAGAAGAAATATGTCTTTGCTTTGAAAGTTGAGAAAGGTGATGATATGGACACCAATGAGCAAAGGAGGAGAATTCTCTACCTAAGGAAGCCCAATGGAAGAAGGGAAACTAGAAGAAAAGGAAAAATGGGAAAACTATTGATAATCAGATTCAAAAAATTGGTGAGAAGGTGCAACAAGGTGAGGTAGGTAAGAACCATATTCTCAACTTAGTTGGGTATCCTAGTTCTGGCTCTTCTATGGGTCATTCTAACCCTATAAATATCATTGAGAAAAAATTATTTGTTCATAATGCTTTTGGTGTTGTGGGGAAGGAGGACTCTATTCACTCGAGCTTTAGGTCTATTGGGAATATTTTGGGAGCTCAGCTGGAGTTTCTCAATAAGGATAAAATTAAGGTGCATAATTCCCTTTCTAAACAACTGGATTTAGAGTGAAATTCACAACCTCAAGTCCAAGGTTGGAAGTCTACAGGTTCAACTAGAGAATGAGATTTAGGACCAAAAAATTCTTGAAGATAGGTGTGGGCAGATCTCAGAGAAGATAAATTTTGCTGACGAGGGCCTGAAGAACACTCCTTGTGATAGTAAAGATAAAATGACAATGATTATCCAAAAGCTCAAAAATGTTTTAGGTCGAATGAAAAAGAAAGAAGAGAATATGGAATCTGTCAAGGTTGTTTTGGAGAATATGGAATCTGTCCAAGTTGTTATTGCCAAGGAGGGTCCTAGAAAATGAATGTAGGCAATCCTTAGGAAGAAAATCCCATATTCTACTTTGGCCACTTAAACACCGAAGGACACCGAGGAGGATGTTACTATCATAGAGAAACAAGTGGCTAACACTCTCAAGGAGCTGGCCTATGCTTCTGTTTGTTTTTTCTTTAGTGTTCTATTTTGTCTTTATTGGTCTCTAGTTGTTGGTTTTGTTTGTCAGGTTCTCTGTTGTTGGTCATTGGTTGGTTCTGCTAGTTGTGTATGTGCTAACATTGTCTTATTTTCATGAACTTTATTGAATATATTTTTTAATTCTTTGCAAGGGGTTTTAGGGTCCCCTTTAAAACCTATTTTTTCCTTAATCCAAAACATGGCACCCAAAACCATTATAGGGTTTTGATAAGCTCCCCAAACCTTCACAAAAAACTGTATAAGATTTCACAATGAAAAACCAGTTAAAGGAGCAGTAAGTTTTAATATGGACCCAAAACCATCATGGAGTTTTGAAAGGCTCCCAAAATGTGCAACATGGGTTTTGACTTGGTTCCTACAACCAAATAGTTGTTAACATATAAAGCACCACGTTGGTCCACCCACAAATCTCCAAATAAACTCTTCCCAACCTCAATATGAGAGGTCCCACCTTAATAGGACCGACATGGGGTTTTGAAAGGATCCCCAAACTTTTAACATAGGTTTTGACTTGGTTCCTACAACCAAATAGTTGTTAACATATAAATCACCCTATTGGTCCACTCACAAATATCCAAAGAAACTCCTCTCAACCTCAATATAAAATCTCCCACCTTAATAGGATTAGAAAAGATGGGAAAAACTAGAAAGGGAAATATAATGACATTCATCTCCAAATTGAGCAATCATAAAAAATAACAGTCCAAAACAAGCCCCATTTCACAATATCCCTAGAGTCAAAATCCACCTCCATAGGAAAGGTTGTCACCTCTATAATACATAAGAGAGAGGGAAATAAAGGAATGTTGAACTACTACCATATTGTAAATACAAAAAGATTCACCACCTCAATAGGGGTAGGTTCCACCTCAATAAGAACCTTATAGGGATGAATCCATTCATGAACAACTATAGCCCACAAAAGAGAAGAATAATGAAGCTCTTGGGCACCAACAAGGCTAGATGAATCCCTCACACCACAAACCATTAACCAAAAATAAGAAGGATCCAAGTTGGGCCCTTGAAAACTAACAACAATTACTTGGTCAATAAACAAACTAACTCCTCCACGAGCCACCACACCAACCATGAAAAGAAAAAGACACACAATTCTCTACAGAAAAGGATGAGACCAAAAAAAACAAGAGAAGAGCTAACACTGTAGATATATGATTGATTATTGAGAGGGGGTTGAATCAATAATCACCAATGCAAACTAAATTTCACAGTTCCAAAACTTCTTTAATATATTTATCAATTAAGATATAGTTTAATCTATAACATCATTATCGGTTAATTGAACATTAAACATCCATGCAACATATAAAATCATCCACACAAAAATAACACACGTATTTATCTCATGGAAAGTTGACTAGGGTGAAAACCAAGGTGTGAGAACAATGCCCATAGATAATTTGTACTCTTCTGAAATGCGCCCAGTTAAGAGCCTGCCCTATTAAAGGATCACCTGATAAGGGTTACAAAAGCATAGTTAAATGCTACTCGGTTAAGGGATTTCCCTGAGACCTATTAAATTCTTTTACCCTATTAGGAGTAACCTAATTAGAGGATTTTAAACACTCTTTTGAGAATGTCACCTAGTTAAAGGATTTTACAATAGACCTATTAGGGTCACCCAATAAGGGATTTTACTATCACAATTGTTAGAGAGTAACATATAAAAATGATCTATAGTTTGCACTAATCTTGCTAATTCAGATCCAATTAAGTTCATTAACACAATAATATACAAATTTAATTATGTTTTCTTCTATGTATCATTCTCTATGCTCACAACAATACTTCTATATTCTGTTGATATCTAGTCTTTCACCACAATCTTCTTCATGTCTATGTCGTGATACCAGACTCCTTGTTTCTTCTTCCTTAAGTATGAATTCCTCAATCATAAACCTAAACCTAAACCTAAATCCAATGATCTATGTCTTTAATATCAAATCTAACCATCCATATTTCTTTTCTCTATATCCTTATCGACTCGCTAATTGATAAAACATTTTACTCTTGTAGAAAATTCCTTAATAAGTTTTTCCTCGATCTTTATGTCATCACCTTTTTCCTGATTCATCTCACTTTCTTATCTCATCATCTATTCTTTTCTTGCCTTTAATTTTTCACTGTCTCTGATAAGACTTCCTTTGTAGCGATAAGACTTTATTCAAAGTACATATAAGACAATAGTTTACCAGTAAGTATCTTAATCAAATTACCTTCACCTTTACTCATATCTAATTAATATATTTATGAATAGCATCTTTCATCTTACTTCTTAGCATATTATGATAAATAATCAAATCATTCATCTGTCCACCATTGTTTTTCTTAACTGTTACCTGATAAGATTCCTATCAACATATCCTTTGCCTTAATTTCTCATTATATAACAATAATATTCTCCTTTTGATAGATATGTTAACAAGTTAAAACATTATGCCAAACAATTTGACATCAATGAAAAAATATAACTGATTATCATGTATACTAATCATGATCATCAATCTCCAACTTGTTATGTCAATAGCCAACAATCTCCCCATTTGGCATTGATGGAAAAAACTTCATCCAATTACTTCTTCTGAGATTCTTATTTATACTGTTCTGATTTGTACACGTCCCTTTCCTTGCCCTAATCTTCCAGCATACTAATATCTCCTCTTTAAAGTACATGTATCCCCCTTTAACAGTAATGCCAAAGGTGATTAATCTTTCAGCTCTTGTCTTTTGGATGTGTACGCATTTTGTACTTCTCTTATTGCCTAGCCTGGATTGCTCCCCCATAGAGTAGTCCTCTAATACATCAATTCATGTTCATAATATTCTGATAAAGTTCTATGAATGGATGCATATTGCATCTCTCCTTAATTTATAGCCGATAAAGGTAGGACCCCTAATCTACCTCTAAGATATTCAAAGCTCTCTTTAGGTAGTGGTTTTGTGAATATATCTACAACTTTATCTTTTGTAGATATATATTCCAATCTCACTTCTTTATCCTATACCTATTCTCTAAGAAAATGATGTTTGTTAGCTATGTGCTTGGTCTTTGAGTGCATTACTAGGTTCTTTGATATATTAATGACACTAGTGTTATCACACTGTATAACAACATGTTCATTTATATTTTCTTGTATTTCTTCCAGTATTTTCTTAATCCATAAAATTTGTTGATAGTTAATTACAACAGCCACATATTCTACTTTAATAGTGGATTATGAAATAAAATTATGTTTGTTGCTTGTCCATGACCTTAATATGTTTCCAAGATAAAAAGATCCCCCACTTGTACTTTTTCTTTCATCAATATTTCCTTCCCAATCTATGTCTGTATAAACTTTAAGATCAAAATATCCTTTCTTTTCATACCATAATCCATAATCTTTAGTTTCTTTTAAATATTTGAATATCCTTTTAATTGCAATCATGTGTGAATCTTTAGGATTTGATGAAAATCTAGTGACTATGCCAACATGTGCAATATCAGGTCTACTATGAGCAACATACTATAGTTTTCCTAGCATTGATCTATATAATGTTTCATTAACTTCCTTAGAATCATCTTCTTTTAACAATTTACAACTTGTAACCATATGTGTACTTATAGGTTTTGAATCTTTCATTCCAAATGTTTTCAATATCTCCTTAATATATTTAAACTGAGTTATGTATACTGCTTTCTTCATTTGTTGTACTTGTAATCCAATAAAGAATTTTATTTCAATAGCACACAACACTTGATTCAAATACTGTCCAATCTAAAAATCAATGACACGTGGATCCCTTACCTCTAAAGCATGTTCATCTTGCAACCAACTGATCTTATAAAGGAAAGGATGTCTCACTCTCTTCAAACAAAGTTTTTGTACCATCTCCTTAGCAACTAGGTTATTGGTACTACCACTATCCACAATCACATTACAACACTTAACTCCAGACTTACATTGGGTTCTGAACAAATTTCATCTCTGACAATGTTCCATCACCCTAGGTTATTGGTACTACCACTATCCACAATCACATTACAACACTTAACTCCGGACTTACATCGGGTTCTGAACAAATTTCTTCTCTAACAATGTTCCATCACCTTATTATCAAGAAATGTTCTCCATCACCTTATTATCAAGCAATGTTCTCTGAACTAGCAATTTTTCCACCTCCTAAGACTCATTCAGTACATTTTCATTCACCATAGTATTCCTTCTATTAATGATCTTCTTGTTTGCATGGGGACATTCAAATCACATATGTCCTTTGTCTCCATATTTGTAACATGTACCTTTGAATCCACCTCTACCTATCCTTCTCCTTGGCTCAACAAGTTTCGGTCCTTCCTCAATTATCATTTTTTCCATTCCCAAATTCTCTTGCTTCTCCTTCCCTCAGGAGTTACCTTGATGTCTTCTATTCAGGGCATATTGGTAAGCATCCTCAACTGAATTGATCTTCAACATGTCAATCTCATCCAGGATATTGAGTCTCAAACCATTAATATACTTAGCCACATTTTCATTGGAAAGTTCTGTATATCCAAACCAAATAGTCAACTTGTAAAACTCCTCAGTATAGTCTTTCACAGTCATCTCCTTTTTCTTTAGGTTTTGTAACTTCTTGAATAACTCAAGTTCATAGTCATCGAGAATGAACTTAGCCTTTAGTTTTTCCACCATCAACCTCCACCGAGTTATCTTAATTTCACATTATTTTTCTCCATCTCTCTATAATTATTTCCACCATAAAGTAGCATGTCCCTTCAACTTAGTATGTGCTAACCTCACTTTGAGAGGATCTTCAATGTCTTCTAGCTCAAAGTAGTATTCTAACTCAAAGTAGTCTTCTAACTCACTAATCCAATCAATCTATTCCTCTAGTTTCAATGTACTTGATAAATTAGAAACCTCTGACATCTAGTGACTTGTACTCAACTAAGCCATAGATCTCTCCAACTAATCATCTTTGTCTTCTCCAGATCTTCTAACCGATCAGCTTTCTCTTCTCCACTAGATCCAACAACCTTAAAATCTTCATTACCATCCTCGGTTCCAATGTTCCTTGGTAAACCAGCTATAGCCCTCATTATATATGAGATCATCTTATTTTTCATCATCACCATCTCAAATCTGCCATCTGATATAAAATTTTATGTGATCTTCATTTTCATTGCATCACAGAGATCTGTGATTGCCCTAGGGCCCAATCCTCTTAGAGACATCTTCCAAGATCTTCAAAAACCCTCTACAAAAAATCCCAAACCTAACCACCTTTTGAAAAGCTCCAAATTGTATACAAGTCAGATCGCAACCTTCTACCTTGCACAAACAACTAACAAGGGTTTCACAAGTCCAAGAACAAAGATCTGCAACATGAAGTCTCTGAAAGAAATGCAACTTCACTCAACCAAATAAACCTTCACTCTGATAAGTCCCCAACTAGATTAACCTTCTCTTTGATACCACCTGACGCAAGTAAGACCGAAGAGATCTCAAAAGAGATGTCCAGTCTTGCAAAAAAGAGACTGCACATTAAAAAATATAAAGCAACAACAAGATATAACAAAATTCAACTATTTATTTCATCAAATTCCAATTACATGTAACATGTCGAGATGTAAGGTCTTCTTGGTTACGTCCAATACACCAACAAATACAAAAATATCTCACAAGATCCAACTATTCCCTAGCTAGTCCTCTTATCACTGCCTCTTTCTATGCTACCCATACCCTCCTTTTATACAACATGGCTACAAATTAGCCTTACAAATTAGAAATAATAAAACATTAGTCAGCTCCAAGAAACTCATGAAAAAATGTGTTATCATCCATGTTGTCTTGCAAAAGTCATTAAATTCACATAGGAGAAAGAACCAACCCATATTTAGGTCCTCACACATCCAACAGTTGATCTAGATCACGAGGAATGTGACCAAATTAAATGCACATGTCAGCCAGCCAAAACAATCAAAATAAACTCGTCAGTGAACTAGACCACCGAGCTTGTCAAAAAATCAACTAAGCAATACAGAACACACTAAACTCACTTGGCAAAGAACACCACCAAATAGTAACTGAGCTTGTCGGTGAACAAACAAGAACATTTCACCGAGAACCCCAAAGAAGATATTGAGTACAAACTCATCCACCGAGCTCATTCGATAGAGAAACCTCCACACTTAGTCACCAATTGTGTCGATGAAGCAATACATATTCCAACTTAGAACTACCACCACATGACCAAGAATCTCAGGTCTCTAACTGAGATATCCACTTCAAACATTGAAAGCCAAAACCCAACTCTAACATATTTTTGGTTGATATAGGATTTCCAACTACCCTAGGATGCTCTTGCATCATACCTTTATAAGGTTTTTTTCATGTGCATTGATCTACTTTATCGTGAACATGATTTTGTCTCATACTCCCGACGCTAAAGTGGGGAATAAATGTATGATCCTAAAAATTTATCACCCATGATTGACTGCTTCATTAGGACCTATTTGACCCCATTTCGGTTATTTTAAGATCCAAATGTATATTATTCTTGATCATAGAAACTTGATTTCTCTTTTCTTTCACCTTTTCACTCTTCACAAACTCTAATTTAAATTTTGGCCCATTCTTCATAGGACATGTCACTAATGACATCATGTCCCCAAGAATTGTTGCCTAAATTTCACTTAGAGCCCGATGATGGGTATTAGCAAAGAAAAAAAATTGTGATCAACGTGGATCATTTTTCAATCCAAAAATGAAGGATTGAGCATAAAAGTCCCCTACCTCTCCTCATTTTGATAACTAGGAGGTCCATTATCAAATGCAAGTATTTTATTATCAATATTTTCAAGTAATCAAGAGCAATTAAGAAATTGGATTCAAGATTTGAAGGCAAGCATCTAAGATCAAGATCTCTAAGTCTCCAATTATTCAAGGTCATTCAAGTCAAAGGCAATCTTCTCTAATTGAAGCAAGTTTCTCTCTAATGATGGCCAAGTAGAGGAATTATTAGTCAAACAAGAAGATCCATCCTCCCATCCACATTGTCTCTCCTTCTTTGCAAGTGATTATTAAGCATATCTACATTCAAGATATATGAGTATAATTCATAGATCTATGCATTTTTTAGGGCATATTTGACTCTACATCACATTCCAAGGTCAACTTTTTGGATCTCAAGTACATTCAAGTATCTTCATGGGTATGAGAAATTTCTACTTCTATCCATGAGGGTTTATGCAAGGTGAATCAATCATTTACATTTTTACATAATTTCCTTTATGAAATTTCATTTCATTTTTAAGGTCAATTCCTAAACCATACTTTGACAAAGGAAAACCCCTCTAGAAAACATTTTCCCCATTTTTTATGCTAGAACAAGTTATGGAGTCATTGGAACTTTTTTTAGTAGATCAAGAACAACTAGATGTGTTGGAAAGTTGTCTATACTGAAGTATATGACTAGATATAGTGTTGTCATTATGGAAAAAAAGTCATATAGTAGTTTGGAGTCAGCGCATTAAGTGTAAAGATCAGAAATCAATAAGTGTTGAAGACTGGATAGCATATAGAGCACCAGAGACTCAAAGCACCTGCACCCATGCATACAGATGAATTATGGTATGCACCTTGGAAGTTAAGGTTTTTAGACTATACTTATGCTTAGTCTAAGAGCACATAAGTAGATATGAAAAGATGTGAAAGTTACAGTCAATTGAAGTTGCATAGCCAGTGTGTGCCAGCAGAGAACAGAGCATAGAGCTGACAGTGACTATTTTGGTTTGTGATTGTAAATTAATGTTGTAGAGGCTATGCACCCATTGTATTTAGGTTGCCAAAATATGTACATGTATAATTGTAAGCATGCTTAAGCCAATTCATTTGGAAGCATTATTTGTAATTAGTTATTGGGCTGACCTAATTGTATAATTGGTATGAGCGCATAAATATAAGGTGCACCCATTGTATTCGGTATGGTAGTGGAAATAGAGTTGTGAGAAGTAGAGAAGAAGTATGCAAAGTGAGCATAAGATGTATTAGAGCTTTGCTAGAGGTCAAAGCATCAACGCGCCAAAGGAACTGATCAGACAAGCAGTGTCACATCAACAGTTCACCTACAAATATAGTGTGTATCTGATCTCAGAAGGTTGTATCCTTCATCATTTGAGCAGTGAGCTCTAGGACAGTGAGTCCACTCCCCTAATAGGGATCATTGTAAAAGACTCCTAACAAGGTCTGACCCTTAACCAGGTCTACTGTACTAAAAGCATTGTAAAGCTACTCCTAACAGGGTAAAGGATCTTCTAACAAGGATCACAAAACACTAGTGCATATTATTAGAGGGTATCAATTCCCACCGGGGTTTTTACCTATTTGGGTTTCCCCGTAACCATATTGGTGTCATGTGTTGATTTCATGTTTATGTGAATTTTTATTTCAGTACTTAAGCATTTATAATTCAGTATTCAGATTAAAGTGAAAAGTTAAAATACAGTGAACACTAATTCACCCCCCCCACCTCTCAATGTTCCCATTCCTAACAAGATGATCTCTAAAACATTTAGGCAAACACACTAGGGACAAGTCATCATTTTCATCATGTCCCAAGTATATGTCATCATTGTTGTCATGTCCCCAACATTTTGAGCCTAGATTTGAGTCACAAGTTAGACCTTCTTCTTAGTTTTTGTTTCTATATATTTTAGGTCACTGCTTGTCTGTATCAATCATTTGTTTGAGTTTTCTCTTGAACCTACTGGGGCATCTTCTATTTGAAATGTGTAATTCATGAAAACAGGAAGTGATTTACCCCATCTATACATGGTTGCTTCCCTTTTGTTTATGTACAAATGGATAGGGTTTATGGTTGAGGATAAAGAATCTTGACTAGTGGTTTATACTTGACGTAAAGAGGGATGAGGATCTAGGGTTTATATTCTATAGCTAATTTGTTTATTTTGTGTATGATTTAAGTATATAGGATTTGTATTCTTGATGTTGAGTTCATTTAGGGTTTCTATTGTAAGTTATTTGTTTAGGGTTTATATTGTAAGTTATTCATTCCGGGTTTCTATTATGAGTTATTCATTTAGGGTTACTATTCTAAGTTATTCATTGAAGGTTTTTGTTCTAGGTTGCTCATTTATTTTATTTTTTATTTTATGTTGTTTGATCATGCAGTTTATGTTGTTTCTACATTTTCACAAAGAAACATAATAAAATCCCAATAAAAATTAAATCTATATCTACAAAATACATGAAAATTTTGAATACAATATGAAACCTAATTTATTTTACATTTAAACAACAAAAGTAAATAAATTTTACATATATAGTCATTTTTCTTAATAAAAAATAACAAAAATTCTTGTAACAACAAAAAATATTAATGAAAACAAAAAAAACCCAAAAAATGGTCTACTTGGAGGTTGATGTGGTTAGAAATAGATTAAGATCACACTCTGAATCAGGGCGACATTCCTTGGAAATGATCATCACCTATTACAAAAAAAAATACATTCACAAAATGGGATCACGTATGGAATGTGACCCTGTTCCTAATGAGGTGACAAATGAAACATGACCATGTTCAATATGGGTTCACATTTTGTAAATCTAGGTTCAAGATCACGTAGCACACATGAACTTGATTTTTGTTTTGGCTCACGACCTTGAATCTTAACATTACCTCATTTTACTTTTGCAAGACCTTATTTTGAAGAGATAGTTTTCACAAAAATGACTAAGAGTAAAAGTTCCCCCATAAGTGGACTCGATTTCTTGCACTTACCTGATTTTTAGATAGTGCAAAGATAAGCTAATGTGGGTAGGATAAAAGAAGGGCATCTTTAGTGTCAAATATATTTACGTGATAATTGCAAGGATGGATGCTCAAGTTGAGACAAACATTCCCATACAACTTTCCTAGAGAAAACAATGTGTGCCACACATAGGGGCATTTGTGTGGGCTTCCATTCAAAAAAAGGTTCTAACTACAAAATTTTTTAGAAGGATAGGTTCTATTTAGGCCCATCTAGATGTGCATTATGTAAGAAGGAAGAAGAAAATTTAGATCATTTATTCCTTGGGTGTTCCTTTTCTCAAGAATGTTGGTAGTGGAAGTGTGCCAATTTGGGTTGGATCACTACCCCACCTAATGATATCATGTGTCTCTTCCTAGATGGCCAGTAAGAATAGCCTTAGGTCTACTTATCTATTTATAGATGATTTGTCCATCTCTCCTTGTGTGGGAAATATGGAAATAATATAATTTTAGAATTTTTATGATAAAGGCATGCCAATTGTATGGTGTAAAAGTGACCACACTTCTATGAATCATTACATGTAAGGAAACTCAAGAATAAGCCCTCACAAAGCGATCCATAGCTCTCTATGCATGGAGTTGCAAGAGACTTTGATAAATTTGCTCTCAGCTAGAGCTATAAACTAGTGACCTTGCTTGTCAACCACACAATGAGAGATTCATAAAATTGAAGACTAGGGCAAGAGTGCCAAAATCTCCAAAATGAATCAAATGTGCAAATGTAATGCAAACTAATATGAATATGCAAGATTAATCTATCAAAATGAAAGTACAATGCAACTATGAAGGAAATAGTAATGAATTACAATTCCCCTATTTAAGCTATGTGAGCTAAATCTATTGCATAAAGGAAATCTAAGCTAAGAATGCCATGATAATGCATCTAAGAAAGCAAATATGCAACTATATTGAAATGCAATGACAAGTCTTCAAAGCTTGGATGTAGAATGTCTTCAAAGAGCTCCAAATGACCTAGAAAACCTGAAGCATAATATTAGCATGAGAACTTAAGATGTCCAAATGAAGGAGAAAGCTCTCCTTTTATAAGAAATGAGGTGAAATGGACCATTGAGATTAAGAGGCAAAAGACTTAATCAACGGTGGAAAAAAATGGAAGCTTGATCCTTGTGCACAAATATCTTCCAATGAGAAAATAGGAGTTGACTTTTTTGTCCATATGAGACAAAAAGTACTTTTTCTCTTTTTATAAAATAAGAATGATGCTTTATTTGTGCAACTTAGGATAAGAGGAAAAGTGGAGCTTTTTATTTAAATAAAAAGGGAGCAAATATTCCTTTTAATTAAATAAAAACTTTAGGATAAAATAGTTAGCCCAAGGAATAATCAAAAATGATGAAATAGGATTTGATCAAAGAAATTGATATAATTTGAAAATATTGATTATTGATAAAATTGATTCAGAGATAAATAAATCGAATAAATGGGGCCCAAAGTCTAGGCGACCATTTTTGGGTGCATACATTTTCCCCTCTTTGACTAATGTGTGATCGATCTGGGAACACATGCAGTCAAAGAGGAATTGAAATGTGAGATCGATCTGGGATCACAAAACAACTTAGATATGAGGTCGATTCGGGATCACATCTGGACAAAGCATAAACAAATACCTTTGAACATGAGGTCGATTCAGGATCACATTCAAAGTAAGAGATAAGAATCTCAAATTTGAGCAAAAGCTCATAAAAAATATGTCTGAATCAAGAGAATCAAGAGAATCAGGGATGAGAATCCCATAGATATTGCCCCCTCAGAATCAAAATTGAAATCAGGTAGAGGAGAGACAACAAATCGATAAAGATTTGATCAAATCATAATCAATCACAATCGATGATAATAGGATAACCATTAGGCAATGAAACATACCCTAGTGAGGAAGTAGAAGAATAGAAATAGAAGACTAGAAATAGAGTGAATGAAAGACTAGAAAATTTAAGAGACATGGAAGGAAGAAATTCCACCAAAGATCAAAGAATTATGCCTCAAAAGGTCAGTCAACTGCACAGAAGAAAGAGAAAATTTGAAAGGCAATTTTGACTATCAAGATGACCTTGGATTTTGATTTCGAGTTTGAAAATGGATCCAGGACGTCGAAATTAGCTAGGGGTGCAATTTTTGCGCAATTCTGAGATATTTTGAAAATTAGCTCAAAAAAAAGTCAAAATGCTATAGGAATAGAAAAGGATTTGAGATGAAAGACAAGAAGTGAAAGACATGATTGAGAAGAAGCGAAAGGTGAGCACAGTCGACTGACAGGTCCACGTAAGATAAAAAGGAGAGCTCTCTCCATATGCAAGATGCAAAACTAAACTAACATGAACCTAAAAATGCAAACTACTATGAAAGTAGTTGACTTGCAAGGTCACAACACTTATAGACATCTAATTATCATCATCGAGCGTTATTGATAGTGTCGTAAGATCATACAATGTACACTAGCATAACTATGTGAATATGAATATGATCTTTATCAGATAGAAATGTGGAAATCTCACCTAGGCATCAAAGATATGTAGGTCAAGATGACTAATGTAGTGAGATTACCTAAGTTTGATATGGCAAGATTATGCTTGTATCAAGACACATGAAAGTCAGGATAGCTATAAGCATGCACTCGCATAAAACAGTCAAGGATAATACCTTGTCAATCCTTAGTGTCAAGTAAGACCAGCATAAATGCTCATGACAGTTAGGATCAACAAAATATACCCACAAGCAGATAAAGAAATAAAACATGTTCTCATACCCTCAGTATTCTAGCTATGCATCATCGAAAATTTCTCAGGGAGAGACCACTCATCAAAGAAATCCTCATAGATAGCACACAAAGAAAAATAAAGTCAACATATCTCAAGCGAGTTGATTGTTTAAGTGTGTGTGTGTTGGTCATAGAGTCAAACTCTGAGTATCACATCTACTTAGTGAGAAATATCACATTACACTTGGACTATTGGGTAAGACATCTAATAAGTGTTAAGAAACACTCGATGCAAGGGTAGTGTTGAAAAACACTGTTTGGGGTGGTGTTGAAAAACACCTATTAGGACATGCCCCAAGAGACAAATGCACCTAAAGGACCTATGCTAACAGTTATGCCCCCTAGACAAAGATAAAGACCAATTCTAGACTATGCCAAATAAGGTCAAGACATGATGGAGAAAGGTTCAGTGTCAAGGATGCATTCTAACAAATAGGAGTGCAAAGGCCTCAAGTAGCGCCTGTTTCCAAGTTTTCACCACTTGGATTTTTATTGCAATTTTTCTCTTTTTTTTCATTTTTTTGTATTTTTGCTACCAAGGTGCCTGTTTCTAGGTTTTCACCAAGGCACTTTTTCTATTTTTTGAATTTCTGCATTTTTATTTTTTTTTGTATTTTTTCAGGACTTTTTATGCTTTTTAGGATTTTTTAGCATCATATATCAATTTTTTTGGTATTTTTTTCAAGATCCATAAATATGTACAAAGGATTCCCCCAGACAAAGTAGGCATCAAGGATAGAACTTCTTTAGGTGTGACACATTAATTGGATTAGGGAGCTGTTCCCCATTCTCATCATATAATAAGTAAGCACCTATACCAAAAGCAGCAATGATGACATATGGCCCTAGCCAATTAGGTTCGAACTTCCCCTTTTGTTCTCTATTTTGTTGAGTTTTAGGGTTCTCTCACAAAATGAGATCACCTACTTGAAACTCTCTAGGGCGAACCTTCTTGTTGAATGTCTTGGACATACGCTTCTGATATACTCTCATATGATCAAAGGAGGCTTTATGCTTTTCATCTGGAAGTTCTAGTTCCTGTAACCTCATGGCATGATAATCCTCATCTGTAATCAAACCTTTGAGAGAGACTTTGAGTGAAGGGATCTCTACTTCTAAAGGCAATACTGCTTCAGTGCCATAGGTAAGGGCAAAAGGAGTAGCCCCTGTAGGTGTGTGAATACTTGTCCTGTAAGCCCATAGTGCTAGATTGATTTGCAAGTGCCAATCCCTACCATTCTTGTGTACTGTCCTATGAAGAATCTTGAGAATGGTTTTATTAGAGGCTTCTGCTTGTCCGTTTCCCTATGGAAAGTAAATAGAGGACCAATGTTGCTTGATTTTGAACTTTTTGCATAGATGCTTGAGGTCTTTATTCTTGAATTGTCCTCCATTATCAGTAATGATCTCAGACGACACTCCAAATCGGCAAATAATGTGATTTAGAATAAAGAGTGAAATAGTCTTGCCTAAGGCAACAGAAAGAGGTACTACCTCTACCCACTTTGTAAAATAATCAGTGGCTGTGATGATAAACTTATGTCCACCTGATGAGTTGGGGTGAATTTTCCCAACAAGGTCAAAGGCCCAGCGCTGAAATGGCCAATGAGAAATAGAAGTAATTAGCTCCCTACCTGGAGCATGAATCAGGTTTCCATGTTTTTGACATTTCTCGCAAGACTTAGAGAAAGCTATTGCATCTACTTGCATTGTGGGCTAGTAATACCCCGCCCTAAGCAATCAATGGGCCATGGCAAGACCGTTAGAATGTCCACCACAAATGCCCTCGTGAATGTCAACTAACGCTTGGTCAGATTCCTCCTTTTCCAAGCACCTAAGAATCATCCCATCAAAACCCCTCCTATATAGATCACTAGAAATGAGGGTGTGGCGAGAGGCATTGCGGATGAGATTTCTGCATTTAGAACGATTGAAAGTGTCAGGGATGATGCCATCATGAAGATATGAATAGATAGCACCATATCGGGAGGACTCATGTGTGACAAGGGTACAAATGACTTGACTTTCAGGTGAATCAAAGCTAGGGTAATGCAGTTCTTCCACTAGGAACTCAAATCGGGACTCATGCTGCTCCAATTGTAAAAGGGAAGCTAATGTAGCCATAGCATCTGCAGCCTTGTTGTCTATCCTAGGGATTTTCTGAAATGTCACAAAAGTGAAATAGCCTCTCAAAGAATCAACCATCTTCTTATAGGGTATTAATTTTTCATCTTTGGTTTGATACTCTTCATTGACTTGATTGATTATCAATTTTGAATCCCCAAAAACATGAAACTCAATGATATTCCATTCTATAGCCATCTTTAATCCATTTGTTAATGCTTCATATTCTGCTATGTTGTTTGTACATGGAAAGAGTAATTTGTAAGACTTTGGTATAGTATATCCATGTGGAGAAACAAACAATATCCCTGCACCTGACCCATTTTGCATATTAGAGCCATCAAAGAACATTTTCCAGGTGTGAGATGTGACATGTAATATATGTTCATCGGGAAATTCAACTTGTATAGGCATGCTATCCTTAACTGGAAAATCAGCAAGTTGGTCTGCAATAGCCTGCCCCTTTATGGCCTTTCTTTCAATGTACTCTATGTCAAATTTTGATAATATCATCATCCACTTAGCAAGCCTTCCTATGAGAGCAGCCTTACTAAGCAAATATTTTAGAGGATCAATCTTAGCAATTAAGTGTGTAGTATGAGCTAGCATGTAATGTCGCAATTTTTGGGAAGCAAACACCACAGCAAGACAAGCTTTCTCAATGTTATTGTAATTGACCTCATATGACAGAAGAGTACGACTTATATAGTATATGGCCCTCTCTTTTCCATTTTCATCCAACTAAGCCAACAATGCCCCCAAGGAAGTGTCTGTAGCTGAAATATATAGGAGCAATGGTTTCCCTGGAATAGGAGGCATTAGAATTGGAGGATTAGCCAAATATTGTTTGATTTGATCTAGGCTCTTTTGATAATCCTCGTTCCAAACACAAGAAACACCCTTATGTAATGTCTTATTAAAAGGTTGTGCTCTATCTGCAAGCTGAGAAATAAACCTCCTAATCAAATGAAGACATCCCTAAAGACTTCTCATTTGACTGATATTTTGAGGAGGTGGCATATCTAGAATTGCTTGGACCTTTTCGGGATCAACCTCTATGCCTTTTGCTGAAATGATAAATCCTAAAAGTTTTCCTAAGGTGACACCAAATGCGCACTTTTTCGGATTTAGCCTAAGTTGAAACTGTTCCATTCGATCTAGAATCACTTCCAAATCTTCAATTTGTGTATCCCTTTTTCTTGATTTTGCCAAGGTATCATCCACATAATCTTCCATGTTCTGATGCATCATGTCATGAAATATAGTTGTCATAGCTCGTTGATAGGTAGCCCCCGCATTCTTTAGTCCAAATGGCATGACATTCCAACAATAGGTTCCCCATGCGCAAGTGAATGTTGTTTTCTCTTGATCTTCAGGTGCTATCTTAATCTGATTATATCCACTAAATCCATCCATTAGAGAGTATATTTCATAACCCACTATCATGTCCACTATCATATCAATATTTGGAAGTGGAAAATCATCCTTTAGGCATGCCTTGTTTAAATCTCTAAAATCTGTGCATACACGAATAGACCCATCATGTTTGGAAACTGGTACTATGTTTGAGATCCATTTTGCGTAATCTATGGCTCTGATAAATCCAGCTCTCAAAAGTTTTTCTAATTCCTCTTTGACAAGGAGAGCTACATGTGGATGCATTTTTCTCAGTCTTTGTTTCACTGGTTTGACCCCTGGAGCTATGGATAAGTGATGCATTATAAGATTTGTGTCAAGCCCTGGCATGTCTGAATATGTCCATGCAAAATTGATTTTTTTCTTTTGTAGGAATTATGCATATGTCTTTGTTTCTTCATCTGATAAAGATTGAGCAAGATGAACTATCTGAGGAGCTTCTTATGTGTTCAAGTTTACTGGCTTTGTTGGTTCAATCAACACTAAGGATCTGTCTTGAAAATAACTGGGCAAGTTATTAAGTGCCTCATCCTTAGGCACCTCAAAGAGGTTTTCACCCTCAGATACATCTTTTCTTTTTACTATTTTCGGTTCTGACACTGCCACAAAGTGGTTTTCGCCATCAGAACACCTATTCTTTTTCTTTTTTTCTTTTATTTTGAGATTGAGGTACTTAATATTAGGCTCAGTCATACTCATAGTCGGCTCACTGATGGAAGACATTACTCGCTCAATGGCATTAAGGTAACATGCGATCTCATAGTCATTCTGAAAAGTCAGTAGTTATGGCTCTCGTGAAATTTGAGACCAATCAATTAAATGGTGGTTGACAATAGGTAGGTCTATGACTGGTTCAACATTGTAAATGTGGTGGATGTCATTTCTAGTGACCATATGTTCAGGATTTATCAAGTTCCCTTCTAAAGTACCTGAATCAGGGTTCATCCTTCCTAATGAAGTATCGTCCACTAAGGCGATTCGAGGAGTCTAGTCCTCTAGCCCTACACTAGGCTCATCAACTACGTCGAGTTGGGCACTATAGGCCTGAAGAATATCAACATCCAAGTCTATGGTTGTATCTGAAAGTGAATCCCATTCAAATTCATGCGAATCTATTTTTGAATTTTCAACATTTGGGCCTTGTGATGTAGAAGCCTCACAATTTTGAAGAATCTCCCCTCCTTTAGGAATTTGTTGAACCACAAAAGTATTTGAATCATTATCATCCATTGTAGTTGGGGTGATGACACTTTCCATGGCTAATCTACCATTCCTATAGTCACTATCCATCACAGCTGGGATAGGAGGACTATCAGTTGTCAAATTTTGAAATTCTCCCCAAAGGAGATCAGTTGAAGGCACCCAATCTTCTGTCATGTCTTGTTGGTTAGAAAGATTAGGTGTGTATTCTGAATCAGAATCACTGTTCGTTGCAACTAGGACAGCGATACTCTTCAATTTATCACTTTCGAAACCTAAACCCACTATGGATTTGTTGTGTCATGCAAATAGAGCATGGTCCAATGGCTCAAACCTGGCATCCAATATGTGGCTAAGGGGACCATGTCTCAAATATCCCATGTTTTTCACTAACGTGTACCCCCTCCCATAAACTTTAGGTGAAGGAGAAAAATTTGCATTGTGTTGGTACTTTTCCTCATGATAGATCCAGTCTCTTACGACAACTTCCTCTTTCTCTTCCTGGATGGGAACTGAAGACTCAACAAACTTTCCAAATAATGTCATTGCAGATGATGAAGGTTTCATATCTGGTGATGGTTTCCCATAGGACCTAGGAGAGATCGGCAATTTTGTAAAAGAATCAATTTTATAATCTCCCATTCCAAGATCTATGGTTTTAAATTTCTCCTGGTATTGCTCAAGTGAAATACTAGAACTGTCAGCTTCCCTATTCAAAGGTACATGTGATCCAATAGAAATATTATTAACTAACAAAGTACTATCTCCTGGTATGCAAATTTCTACACCATTATGAGGAAACTTAACACATTGGTGATATGTTGATGGGACTGCTTGCATTTCGTGAATCCATGGCCTACCTAGCAAAATGTTGTAGGCTAAAAGGTCCAACATCAACAATTTGAAATAAAATATCCTTTTCTATTGGACCAATGTGAATAGGCAAAATGGCCAATCCCTTGGAACTTCTTTCTGCTTCATCGTATGCCTTGATTGTGATCTTTTTCCTCGTATCAATGACTTCTTCAGAATATCCTAAAGCTTTCAAAAAACTCATGGTACAAATATTTAGCCCTGCACCCCCATCTATCAATATGTGTCTGACATGGGTTTTTTGAATCATGACCTCTATGTGTAAGGCCAAGTTATGTGGGTGATTGATGGATTTGTCATCTTCTTCTGAGAAAGTGAGGTAATGAGGGCTAGCCAAATGGTTGACCATATTCTGGAATTGATCAACATCTAAGTTGTTAGGGACACTAGCCACTCACAAAGCATCCTCAAGGACACGCTTATGCCTTGGGGACAATTCCAAAAGTTCAAATATAGAAATCTGAGCTGGCGTGCATTGAAGTTGATCAACAAGGTTGTAATTAAGCTCGAGGCCAACAACAGATTTAGAGGGAGTTTGCTTAGATGAAGACTATCTAGGCTTGCTAGAATTAGGACCTCTAATGACAATGGGAGGTTGACTAACTTGACTCCTAGTGACAGCATGAAGAGACTGAGACTCCCTACGTGAGTTAGGTCCTCTCAACACAACTATGGGTCCTTCATTAGGCATTTTCTTTGAATCATCATCATAATCATAAGAATCCTTTCCCCTCATCATATTGACATTTTCTTCAACCACCTCAAGCATGTTGATCACATTATCAGCTTTAGTGTATGTATAGTTGATTGTTGCCTTGCCATTCTTATTATTGTTGTTGGAACCTTCTCCCTTCTCATACTTTGGCAAGGGTTCTTTAAAAGCCTTGTGATCAGAATTTGAGGTTAAACCATCCACTTGCAATCTACCATTCTCAATGAGGTCTTGGACAAGATGTTTGATTTTGAAATAGTTCTCTATATCATGCCCAATTCCATTGTGATACACACAATATGCCTTCTCATTCCACCAATATGGTTTTGGATCTGGAATGCGGAATTTTGAAGGGTCTTGAGGTTGTACTAAATTATGAGCAATAAGAGTTTTGAAAATGTCAGCATAAGAATCTCCCAACTTTGCGAATTACCTCTTCTCAGTCTTAGGCTTTCCTTGATTCTTTGATCTGCCCTCTTGTTGCTCTGAAGACATTTGAAGTTTCATGGCTTGTACCACCTTGGAAAGATTAAGGACTTCACTTTTAGGTTGAGGTGCATCAACAACACCATCATTAACCACTTGTTTATTCTTGTTCCAATAATTGTTCTTTTTGTCCTTATTTCCACTATTATTGTTTTGGCCATTGGTATTATTTGTTGATTTTGCCAAAATTCCTTGCTCTTTTAAAACATCTTCAATGCGACATGCCACCTCAACCATAGTGTCAAAAGAGTTGAAAGGAATCTTTTTGACTTCATATCTTAACTCTGGGACCAAATTACTCACAATAATGTCAATTCTCTCCTCTTCTAGAATTGTCCTTGGGTACTTGGCGCATAAACGTCTCCACCTTTGCAAGAATGCAAAAAATGACTCTTCTTGATTTTGTTTCAATTTACACAAATCAAGCATTGTGACAGATCATGTTAAATTATAGGCAAAATGTTGTACAAATCTTTCCACAAGTTCCTTAAATGCCTTGACTGGAGGAGTAAGGTTAGTGAACCACTCCATTGCTTGCCCCTTGAGGCTTCTAGGGAATAATCTCATTAAGTATGAATCCTCATGGTGGAAAGAGAAGCTCATGATGTAAAATTGCCTTACATGATCATGGGGGTCACCAATGCCATCATATTTGTCATAGGTAGGAAACTCCACCTTCTTAGGAAAGTCAACCATTACAACACTCTTGTCAATAGGATTGGGACAAATAGACTCTAGGTTGAAAGTACTTTTGGGAGCTCTCATGTTGTCCACATCTCTTTGCAATTGTTTGATCACTTCATTTGTGGATGGGTCTTGCTTCTTTACCTTTCTATCCACATCAAAATCAAAGGGAACTCTTGCACCCTTATTAATTAGACTTTATAAGAATTGATCTTTATTCTGTTCCACATACCTTTCGATGTAGGCTTGAAATGAAGGTTCTTGTTGAATAGCAATGAAGTCTAAGGTGTCCAAATTAACATACCTCCCCCCATGTTGTGAAGTATGATGTGCTCTTTGGGAGGGTTGTCTAGAAAGTTTAGGAGGTGAATTTCTCCTATTGTGATCAACTCTTGAAACTCTTCTTCCTCTTGGACTTGGTGATCTTGAGGGTGTCCTAGACCTCCTTCTAGTCTTAGGAATTTGAGAGGGTGTTGATGGTGGAGAATTGGTTCCACTATTAGCCCGTCTTCCATCAAATTGTCTTTGAAGTTGTTGTGCATACAACCTATCCTCTTCTTCTTGCAATGCTCTTTTCTTTATTTCTAACAAGACTTTCTCTTCCTCTTCCAATATCCTAAGTTTTTCCTATTTCACAGCTTGTTCATCTCTATAAGCTTTCTTAGCCTTTTCAATAGCCCTCAATCTAGCATTAGTATGCCAAGAATTTTCCTTAGTTGGAGATGAAGGTCCTGATGCATTGAATAAGTTGGCCGCATTGACATGGTATTCTGAATTATTGTTTTGATCAATATGTTGTGGGGATCCTGACTCTGAAGAACTATGCCTATGGTGTCTTTCTGCTCTTTGTTGAGGATCCCAATATCTTGATTTATCATGAGGTGACCTTGGTGGACTATATCTGAGGTCATCATCATCATTATGTCTGAAACTTGAAAACATGTTTTGAAGATTGCGGTTGATATCTTCACTAGAGTTCTTAATATTTGAGAAACTCATGTTTGTGCCTGATGAGTAGTGTGTCTTAGGTGTACCTTCCTCACAAGGATTAGCCTCAACCTCTAGTTGACTCCTAGGGGACTGATCAAAGAGGGGTTCCTTTTCCTTACGTTGTTGACGTGTTCTAACTGGTGGTAACTGATTAAAGATAATTGGGGGTCTTTTCCCTTGATTCACTTGATATCTTGTAGTAACTAACATGAGAGAAAGAGATTCTAAGTGATGGGTCAATCTCTCAAAGTGTCAATTCCAACCTAGGATAATTAAGATTCTCTATTGTCAAAAGAGAAAATGAAAAAGATAGAAAATAAAAGGCATCACCAACACTGTCAAAGAGGTGCTTCAAATCAAAGGGTGAATACCCTTGCACTTTTGAATCAGGAGGTTGGACTTAGCCAAAATTCAAATCGAAATTGAGATATATGAAAATGATTTGGACAATAGCAGGATCAAAATTCTCCAAGGGTGTAATCAACAATTCTAAAGACAAACTTTTCACTAGGAATATCTTTCTGACTTGCCAAATTATTTTCAAGGTAACCTTATAAATCAATTGAAATGATCCCTAGAAGGCTAAAATCAGAAATTTGCAGTCAACATAGGTCTCTAACAGCAAGATCAAATATCCTACTCAAAGGTTAGGTCGTACTAAAAGAAACTTAATGACTGAAACTAAGAATATTGCTGAAAATTCTCAGGCGATAGACTCCAGGAAAACCAAGCGATATACCTAAGACCGGGTGATACTTCACACGATGCCAGGTGATAGACCTCAAAACTGACAGGTGACAGACCAAATAACTGTCAGGAGACATAGTCTAGTGCGAACTATCGTACGATATTTCTCTCTTAAGAAGACGATGCTGATGTAGTTTTTGACCAAATGTGTGCAAAATTTTGAGTTTTTAAGGTCTGATTTCAAATGTCTGGATCTGAGGGTGAAAATGTCTGATTTGAATCACAAATTTAACAACATTTGGACAGGTTTGCAAATAGTAGGGGATCAAACATGTCTTCAAACACTTGAAACAAGGGCAAAAGCAACCTTGCCAAGACAAACACTTGTGATATCAAAATTGAAAAAGCACCCTATGAATGCTACCGATTGTTTGTATGTTGAGAACATTTACACTAGTTTAGCACATTCGAAAACACTTCAAGAAATATCTACCTATAAGACAAGGCTCAAGACTTACCAACTTAGCCCACAACTTGATGCACCCTTGCCTCACACCAAGTGGTTTCCCACAAGAGATATTGGCTTTTTCGTGGAAGTGTTAAACAACACAACCAAAGGGACACATATGGTGAGTATCTTGGGGTGATCTGGGTTAGTCCACTTGGATCAATCCTTGCACTAAGAAGATAAGTGGCTAAATAAAGGTGGCTTCTAACCTATGGTTCTTAGTAAGGGCTTCCATTCATAACACCCCTCTTTCTCCTCATAAAGGACTAGGACCTCGCGGCCTCAAGAGTACCTTAAGCATTCTTGCTCAATGCTTTCCCCATGGTCGCAATCCCATGAGCTACTCACATCAAGCAAAGACAAGTGTTATGTCTACCAAGGTTTTGTGTCCTCGATAGCCTTGAGATTATAGTGAGTTGGAATAGTTAGCAAAAGGCTTGTCCCCACTTGGGTCGTTCCTCTTGATTGCTCAAGAGCAGGCCCGCTAAAAGATTCCTATACTAAACAAAGAGTGGATTAACTCTTGAGGTTCAAGATTTTTGGTTCACCACAAGGGTGAAGAGCATACTCCCCTATCTCAAGAATTTCTCCCAAACACACCAAGCAAAGATTCAATTACCCCCTTGCTTTCAAAATATCAAGATGGGTCAAGATTTCTGTTTCACCACAAGGGTGAAGAGCATACTCTCCTACCACCTCAAAATTCCTACAACAAGGTATTAAGTGCCTATGAAATAAAACAACTAGTATATGTTGCACTCAATAAAGAAAGCAATTAAACAAGCACTTGATTTGGTTTTTATGCTTAGGGAAGCCCTACAAAAACCATTAGTAGCCCTCTTTGACATGCATTCTTTTGGAAAATTTCAAGCAATGAGAGCACCTACAAGCACAACTTGTTAGTCCCACAATGATTAGCACATCAAAAATCAAATAATCTACAAGTAAAATAGCTAATCAAATGGTAAAATCTAAGAATGAAACTATCATGGTTGGATTAGGCTCGGAAAGACCTTTCCAATGATATATCACACTTAAACTTTTGATACCATTTGTGAAAATTTCTCAAAAATGGGTGCCCGTTTTCCAGAGGCACGGATTTGAAAACGCTAAAATTTTCAAAAATTTAGAAAAACTGAAAACAACAAACAAAACTGACAAATTTGGAATTTTGGTCTCTGTCTATCACAGAATTTTGCGTGAAACAGTACCAGACCGCACGCGAGAATGCACAAGCTCGCATGAGAACCATGTGTGAGAAATCACAAGCCTGCACGAGAATGTGCATCGGCTCGCGTGAGAAAGTACACAGGCTCACATGAGAAAGTACTTCATCACATGCAGAAACACTACAAGTAGCAAATCCTCACGCGATACAGTGAGAAACCTCGCGTGAGTTTCTGCAACAGTGACGCACAAAAGTACGGACAGCGTACGAAAATCACAAAAAAAATAAAAATAGCTGAAATCTACAATAGAAATGCAAGAAAATAAGGACAAAACAGAGTTGTCTTGCCCCATGGTGGGTGCCAAAAATGTATGGTGTAAAAGTGACCACACTTCTCTGAATCATTACATGTAAGGAAACTCAAGAATAAGCCCTCACAAAGCGATCCATAGCTCTCTATGCATGGAGTTGCAAGGGACTTTGATAAATTTGCTCTCAGCTAGAGCTATAAACTAGTGACCTTGCTAGTCAACCACACAATGAGAGATTCATAAAATTGAAGACTAGGGCAAGAGTGCCAAAATCCCCAAAATGAATCAAATGTGCAAATGTAATGCAAACTAATATGAATATGCAAGATTAATCTATCAAAATG
Organism: Chamaecyparis obtusa; assembly: GCA_027943335.1. Taxonomy (NCBI): domain Eukaryota; kingdom Viridiplantae; phylum Streptophyta; class Pinopsida; order Cupressales; family Cupressaceae; genus Chamaecyparis; species Chamaecyparis obtusa. The sequence goes on along the minus strand of BSBK01001410.1, from coordinate 1,561,584 downwards.
AAAGTACAATGCAACTATGAAGGAAATAGTAATGAATTACAATTCCCCTATTTAAGCTATGTGAGCTAAATCTATTGCATAAAGGAAATCTAAGCTAAGAATGCCATGATAATGCATCTAAGAAAGCAAATATGCAACTATATTGAAATGCAATGAAAAGTCTTCAAAGCTTGGATGTAAAATGTCTTCAAAGAGCTCTAAATGACCTAGAAAACCTGCAGCATAATATTAGCATGAAAACTTAAGATGTCCAAATGAAGTTGAAAGCTCTCATTTTATAAGAAATGAGGTGAAATGGACCATTGAGATTAAGAGGCAAAAGACTTAATCAACGGTGGAGAAAAATGGAAGCTTGATCCTTGTGCACAAATATCCTCCAATGAGAAAATAGGAGTTGACTTTTGTGTCCATATAAGACAAAAAGTACTTTTTCTCTTTTTATAAAATAAGAATGATGCTTTATTTGTGCAACTTAGGATAAGAGGAAAAGTGGGGCTTTTTATTTAAATAAAAGGGGAGGAAATATTCTTTTTAATTAAATAAAAAATTTAGGATAAAATAGTTAGCCCAAGGAATAATCGAAAATGATGAAATAGGATTTGATCAAAGAAATTGATATAATTTAAAAATATTAATTATTGATAAAACTGATTCAGAAATAAATAAATCAAATAAATGGGGCCCAAAGTCTAAGCGACCATTTTTGGGTGCATACACCAATAACATTATTCAAGAATAAAGTGGAGAGCACAGTGAAAGAAACAACCAACAACATCACGCATATCAGTTCAACTCAATAGGGCACATTCATAGAATGGGAAGGGAAGATGCGGCTTCAATGGAATGGGTTAAGAATGCCCCAATTTTTAGGAGATGGAACACCATAGTTGATTAGTGCTAGGAGCCTAGCCTAATGGGCTCCACCAAGTATTGGTTGATATAAATTGAAATTTTATGGTTCCTCAAGGGGCAACCCTGGCTCCTTAGGGGAAAAATGCATTATTAGGATGTGGAGTGGAGAAGCAATTGGAAGATTAGTAGCTCCCCTAAAAGAAAATACTAAAAATGCTACAAAAATCAAACTATTACCCAAGGATTATTAATTTGTGGAGATTTAAAAGTTGGAAGGATAGAGATTAAAGGGGACTCGACCCTTGTGATAATTGCTGAGTAGTCGATCCTAGTTCTAGTTTGGATTCAGGTTTGAATTCAGATTTTGGGATTCAAAAAAAAAAAACATTTGGGCAGGTTCCGATATTGTGGGTATATAGACTCTCTCTCTCTCTCTCTCTCTCTCTCTCTCTGTATTTATACATGTAACATGTCAATGTTCATACATCATCAGTTCAAAACTTCAAACATATAATAATAATGATTAACACCCATATCTACAATTTTCCAATTGATTATCTCTATAAACTTTATATCTTCATAATAAATTAGAATATGAAACAAAACACCAAAGAATTTGGTTAATTAAAAATTCAATTTTTTACAAGTTGATTGCTTACTCAAGAATGTCTCAAAAATATTTAGGAATACATACCGATATGATCAAAAGTAATGAAGCCATTTGAAAGTGGCTGGTTAGTTTGGAAAAGTTGAAACACCATATGGTGTGAAGTTTGCATGCATTTGACAGTTTAGAATGAAATTGTTGGTTCCCATATTTTCCACCGAGTCCCCAAAAACAAACATTGCAGGTACATATGTAGCTCCCTCAACATCCATTGCACCGGGGATAATACAACTCATGAACATTCACCCTAAAATGAATAAATTAAGCATTGGATTCTTAGTCCTAACCACTTCAATTGTCCAAAACAATTTTGAAGTGGATGACTTATGGGATCTTTAGGCTTTTTTGTCCCTCTATTCACTATGCTTTCTAGATTTAATTCACTTGATAGTGGAGCTCAACTATTTATATCTCGGATGACTTCATTAGACCATTATAATATTGCAAGCCCGACAAAAAAAAAAGAAGAAAGTTGTTGAGTATCTAGGCATATTATCATTTTATCCAATCTTCAATATGCCATTTATCATTAAATTTGAAACACATATCTCACAAGAAATTATCCTCATTCTCTGTTGAAACATTCACAAGTTCTGAAATGAAGTAAATTATTTATACTATCAAATCAGCCATATAAAGTTGTTTTTCTTCAGAGTAAATGGATCATAAACAATGACTCTTTTCTATTCCATTTATAGGTGACATTATCGAGCTCACTTTTCTCTTGTGATAATCAAGTGGATGGAAATAAAAGTGAGCAAAAATAAAGTTAATGTTTGTGAAGATGTTTATTGCTACAAACTTGGATTCCTGCGGACTCCACCTAGATTCCATATGGGAATCTGGATTCTCTATGGGTTTTGCACTACAAAATCTATGGAGAATCCAGATTCCCATCTAGCAATTGCATGAAATCTGAGAAAAATCAGAACTAGGATCACATTGGAATTAGAATTCGAGCCTAAATAGAGGGATCCAATAACTGAGGATAATGTTGTAAGAGCAACCTCTATCCCTAATTGGAAACTAAATGTCATGATGGAGAGAGTTCTAGAGTTACTATTTTTTTAAGCATACACACATGATGATGTTTATAGGGAAGCAAACAAGGAAGATGATGAATTCGTAAACTAGGTAGTTGATTGAAGACTTTTTGGGGCCATGAGACCACTCAATGGAGTGATTGAATAAAAGAATACCACCAAACTGATATAACATAACAAGCCTCAAATACATAATAGAATGTCATTATTGTATGCACCTTAAAATGGTCGCCTAGACTTTGGGCCCCCATTCAGCAATTTATCAAATCCCTGAATCAATATTTTCAAAAATCAACATTTATCAATTATATCAATTTCCTTGATCAAATCCTATTTTATCATTTTCGATTATTTGCCTTGGGCTAACCATTTTATCCTAAGTCTTTATTTATTTAAAAGGAATATTTCCTCCCCTTTTATTAAATAAAAAGCCCCCACTTTTCCTTTATCCTAAGTTGCACAAATAAAACATTATTCTTATTTTATAAAAAGAAGAAAAATCACTTTTTGTTTCACATGGACACAAAAGTCAACTCTTATTTTCTCATTGGAGGATATTTGTGCACATGGATTGCTCCTCTTTCAAGCTCCACCTTTGATTAAATCTTTTGCCTCTTAATCTCCATGGTCCATTTCCTTTCATTTCCTATAAAAGAAGAGCTCTCTTCTCATTTTGCATATCTCATTTTTATGCTAATGTTATGCTGCAGGTTTTCTAGGTGACTTTGGAGCTTTTGAAGATTTGGAGCACTCTTGGCTTTTGCATCTACATTCCATTCTTAGTTTCATTCATGCATAGTAGCTTCATGTTTATGCTTTCATAGTTTATATTTCTTTTCAAGCTTTAGAATAACTCACATAGCTTAATAGGAAGGATTGTAATACTTGCATATTCTTTTCATAGCTTAGCTTCAATCTTTCATTTCCATAGAATAGCTTGCATATTTCCTTTCTTATCATAACTTTCATTGCACATTCATCTTAATCTAGTTTGCATTTGCATTTTCATAGTGATTCTTGGGGATATTGACATTCTTGCCCTTGTCTTCATTATGAATCTCTCATTGTGTGGTTGACTAGCAAGGTCATTAGCTTCATAGCTCTAGCTGAGAGAAAATCTTAGATAATCTTGCAACTCCATGCATAGAGAGCTCTAAATCGATTTCTAAGGTTTCCCTTTCATAGATTCCCTTGGATGTAATGATTTAGAGAAGTGCACATTTTAGTGTGTACAATTATTACCTTGTTATGGTGAAAAAGTACTATGTCACACTAGCAAGGATCAAAGGTGACATATGACTATCTTGATACTTTCTATTCTAATAATGGAATCTTAACATACAAGAGTTTGGCAACGAGGTAGGCCTAAAGGATGTCAAGAAAGTACGCATGAATGGAAGTGTATAAGATGAGTGGAATAATTGGAGGATATAACTACTAGATAGGTGGACATCTGATGTCATTTGGTAGGATTATAAAGATTATAAGCATCCCAATTTCAAAATTCAAGGCATGGTGGTGATCTTTTCAAAACTTGCCAATTTATTTCACTATCCTAATAATGGTTGGCAAACTATGGATATCGGGTGTTTTTCGCTATAAATTGGCTAAACAGTTCCAAAATTAACAAAATAATTTAGAGTCCTAAGCAGAGTAGGGGTTGTCTATAGAGCATTGAGTTGTCTATAGAGCATTGAGTCCTCTATGTTTCTTTTGAACATAATGGATACACCCATTCGTAGACAAAGTAGTAAGAGGAAAATGGCTTTTCTAGGGTTCATTTCATATTGTAGGTTGCATTCTATGAGCAAAATCTTGAGTATCATTACTAATGAGGATCTTTAGTATCATTAATAATGAGGCTATACATATGGTGTTTGGTAGGGAATTCATTGCATCCACTAACCGGTATAGAGTCAACTTGGACATTATGCTAAGGTTTTTATCTTCCTTACTAGACTTTGGGGGGGCAAAGATGGAGATTCTTCTTCTGTTGTGAGAAGTCTTTATAGAATAATTCCTCATTGATGAAATTGATGTCATGTTAATGGTATACATGAGGGAAGGCATTCCCTGGCTTGATGAAATCCCTAAAATATGGAATCTTGGAGTGAGGTAGGAAAACAACCTTTCATACTAAATATGAACAAGAAAAAAATTTCAAGGCATTTGATAGGGACCCCTTGAGAAAATGGGTAGGGATAGATGATGCAAAAGCTTTCCACTAGTTGGAATAGTTTTTGGAACTAGTGTGCAATGATGAATTCTATGAGGAAGCATGAAACATAATAGTAAATGGGTTTTTTTTTTAAATTTCGGTCTGTCCTAGTGATAATATATACTTTCTATAAGCAGGTGATTGTGGTATCAATGTCGGAACAAGATAGATCACAGTTTCAAAGAAGGGTAAGATAAGGATAATGGCTTTACAAAAAGGTGGTTTTGGCTTGACATGATGTTGGATCATGGTCTCTATGTTTACGTAAGGTTCATGGTATTGTCCCCAAGGACCCTCTATGACAACAATATGCTGGAAATTTTTATGGAATTAGGGCCTTTTTTGAAACTTTTGTATGAGTGATTGTATTCACTAATGGTTGGCCATGCTAGATTACTACTTAGGATGCATATATTTTCAAGCCTTACATTGTATTTTTTGTAAAAAAAAAGATAAAAGATATCCCAAACCATGTAAATATTTTTATACATATTAATTTAGTAATACCACAACTTTTGTTGTGCTTTATGGAGAAAAAAAATTATCTATTTTTCATCCCCCTTTATACTATAAATCAAATAAATACATATTTATTTTATTAATTCATTATCCTCTTCTTTCTAATTTCAACCAATCATCTACACTCACATTGATCAACTCTAAATTCCTAGGCATGTGACAAATGTGTCTCTTCATTTGACTTTTTCTCTATTCACATTAAGTAAACATCTCTTGAGAATAACACCATAAGTAAATACAATTACAACATCAAAATAGTCTAAATTTTCATCTTCCCTTTCCTAGCATCTCTAGTAAAAAATAATTGGAAGGGTAGGGAGTCTCATCTTAGAAGTCTGTTGTGGATGTGGCTCCTCTCTCTACACAACTCACTATGACTTGACCTCCATCCTAGATGTAGATGGTGTTGGCACTGGTAATGAATCATCATCATCCTCAACCTCCTCATTCTCCTCTTCCTCTTGAATGTCATCTAATCACATTGTGAATCCACCCTCCTCCATATCCCACCTCTCCAAATTGTAGATATCATCCTTTGTAGACAATGAAGGTTGTTCTTGTGATGTCCAATCACAGTAAGGATCTATTTCAACCAAATTCAATGGACCAACTAGTGTTTCCTCTACCTTTCTTGTGTGTAACTGAAGGTTATATTTCAGAAAGAAAAGGTCATTGAGACATTTTTGTGCTAACATTTTCCTCTTCTTTGTGTGGATGGCCTCGAACAAGCTCCAATTGCACTCACAACTGGATGAACAACAAGGTTGGTATATGTTTCGGAGGACAATTATTTGTAGATTTGGGGCATTTCCACCCCAATTTCAATACCAAACATCTGCAAAATAAAATATGGAAGAGTTAAAAAGAAAGGTGAAAACGTATTTTAGTTTTTATCTACTTATCATGCATGTGAAAGACTCCAAAATTCCAAATATTGTACTTGGAGTTTGAGTGTTTATTCCTCACTTCGCAATGTCTGGAGAGAATAGCTTGCCTCTTTCATTTGGATACATGTTCGATTCATAACAAATGAGGTCTCTTGCCCCAAATTTATGTGTCATCCTCTACATGCATTCAATGAGGCCCTCTAGGACCTCTCCATTGGGATCCAAGTAGGATGGAGAGAAGGAAAAACAAGGGTTGAGGAAGTAACTTGCTATAGAAATGGGTTGGTGGAGTTGATTGTTCCACCTCCTATCAAGGAGTCCAAAAAATGCTTTATGTTTTTCCTGGAGGATCTTACCCACCGCCACATATGTCATTGCATTGTCGGTTATGATTTGAACCACATTATCAATTCCCACCTCCATTACAACTTACACTAACATTAGAGCCAAAGTTTCAATAGTCTTTACCTTGTTGGAGGCATCCAAAAGTTTCAAAAACACCACATCATCCATGCATTTAACCAAAAAAATAATGGTGCAATTTTTTCCATCCATCTATCCATTTGAAGGAACAATGCAACCACATTGTTTCCATTGTGTTTTTTTCTCTTCTACCACTTATTTGGCCCTAGAAATTGCATATGTGAGTAACCTACAAGTGTAAAGTAAAATTAACATTGAGTACAAAATTTTGATTAATATATAACTTACATTCAACAAAAATAAGTAATTACTATAAAATTTATTAAAAAATATATAACTTTAGTCTACACTCTAAAAATCAAAAGTCAACATAAGCTATCAAGATTCAAAACTAAAAGTTAAAAATAAAATATTTAAAAATTAAAACAAGTGAACTAACCTCCCACTCAAGTCTACATCAGAAGGCACCTTGTAGCCTTTTCCCATCACAATAATTCCAACAACAAAATTCAACCAATATGGATTTTATACAACATTAAAGGGGATGTTGTTGAAGTACCAAAAATTGGCACAAGCAGTGTCTACTTGCTAATGCACATTGCTATTCCACCTAGTAACCTCCAATGATGGTTGTACTCTTGGTATGTTTTTGTGCACAAAAAATCTATCTATATGTTAGAATAGCAATGTCCCAATCAACTGAGGGGGGGGTGAGTTAGTTGATGCAAACTTATTAAACCTAATTCTAAATAGAAACTTTATGCACAATGCAAAAAAAAATAACACATGAGAGTACAATAACACCAATATTTATTTTTGAGGAAAATCTTGTTAAGAGAAAAACCCCGGTGGGGATGGTACCCACAAATTAGTACTATAAGTATAATAACCCGACAAAGAGTTCTAGCCATGTAGGAGATGAGTAAGTACAATAGTACAATCCTTGTTAGATGACATGCCCTATTAGAAGTCAAAACCCTATTAAAGGTTTTACAAATGGCTCACAGCCTGGTCACTTGACCAAAGGAAGGTTAAATCCACCTTCAGGACGAACTGTCCAAAGATCTAAAAGATTTACAATAACATTATTTGAACTGACTTCTAGAACTAATCTCTGCCAAGATAGTCCCTTCCTTATGCCTTAATGCACAACCTCTGCTCTATATCAACAATCCTTGCAACTCACAAGTTTTCACCACTTCCATACCAACAATAAAAAGGAAAGACTTCCTTTTATACAAGTTACATTCATAATTCCCAGGTCATCCAATTATAGGACTTCTCCCATAAAACATTACATAGACCCATGTGAGGATACACACAACATCCTTAACAATATTACAATAATTATAAATCATGAAATAGTCACCCACAACACTAGGGTATGTGCAAGATCATGAGGGGCCAAACTATGCCCTTAAATGGCAATGAAAAATCAGCAAATCAGGGTCCATCGACTTGACGTGAAAATTTTAACTAGCTATCCACCTAATACCAAAAAGTTGTAAGAATAGAATCTGTAGGAAATTGAATTTAGTTTCTAAACTACTAGGCCTTTTCTAAAAAAAAATTAATATAATTGGTGAAAAGCATAGATTTCAATACAGCAGTACAAAAATTTTAGGAAAAAAATAAGAAGTAGGTGTATGTCTGACCACCTTAATCATGATCAAATGATAATATTTTTTTGTAAGATTTTATATATAAGTAGTAGACTCATTCCCAGATGTGACGAATATTTTTTTGTAATTTTATTCCAAAAAAAAAATTAATTATGAATTTTCTGCTACAACATTTTCAGAATAAAAAAACTCCCATGTCTGACCACCTTAACTCATTCAAAACATTACAAAATTCAATTTTATTTTATTTTTCTTATAGTCGGTGAAGCATAGAATGTGACGCATTTTTCGGATTACAAAAATGTTATACCGTTTGAAAGTTATAGCCATTTTTCAATCAGTATATAAATCAGCACTTTAGAGGTAACTCAATTAGAAAATAACTAATAATTACTTACCAAATTCAAAATTTGACAGCAATTATATCGATCAAAAACTGATAATCTCCTTAAAATACCCTTTTCATTTCATCAAATTCAGGTGAAAAAAAAATTGTCAACTACATGGTCGAAGTCTGGAACTCAGAGAAATAGGGGAAAAACACGTTTTTGTGACAATTGAAGAGTTGACCAGGTAGGTTTGGTGCACAAAGCAATACCGAGCCTAATCGGGTACCCAATTTTGCCGAGTATGAAAAAATGGCGGGAGTATATGAAAAATTTGAACTTTTTGAAATCGGGGAAATCGGGTACCTAATTTTGCCAAATATGAAAAAACGGCGGGAGTATATGAAAAAATTGAACTTTTGTATATAATGTTTAAATATGTATTACATATAATTATATATTAATTTATATATTTTATATTATAATATCTTAGGGGTTTTAAATTGTATGTCATACATATTTTATATTATATAAATATATGTACAAATTATATATATATAACGTTTAAGGGGTATTATGTAAATTTTTAAATATATATTATATATAATTATATATTAATATATATTTTATATTAAAATATTTTATATTATAATATTTTATATTAATATATTTTTTTATATTAATATGAATTGTATATAAATATATTTAACGAACTTATATTATATTTATATGTACAAATTATATATATATAACGTTTAAGGGGTATTATGTAAATATTTTATATATTTTTTAATATGTATTATAGATATAATTATATATTAATATATAAACTTTATAGATCATAATATTTAAATTGTATGTTGAAAGGGGTTACCGAGACTTCCTAGGGGTCCTAGTGTGCCTTATCACGCGTTAGGACCCCTACGAAGTCCCCATGACCCCTTTTGACACATTGGAATGCTCAAGTGTATCTGAAGGGGTCACTTCGAACAAACTCAAGCATTTCAATGTGACAAAAGGGGTCACGGGGACTTCCTAGGGGTCCTAACGTGTGTCCGAAGGGGTTGTTTCGGACACACTCAAGAATTTCAATGTGTCAAAAGGGATCATGCGGACTTCCTAGGGGTCCTAATGCGTGGTAAGGCATACTAGGACCACTAGAAAGTCCCCATGACCCCTTTTGACACATATGAACCCTCCAGTGTGTTTGAAGGAGTTGTGGGACCCTTTCAGATACACTTGAGGGTTCAGATGTGTCAAAATGGGTCATAGGGACTTCGTAGGCATCCTAGTACGTCTTATCACGTGTTAGGACCCCTAGGAAGTCCCCATGAACCCTTCTGAAACATTCAAATGCTCAAGTGTGTCATAAGGGGTCGTAAGACCCATTAAGACACACTTGAGCATTCTAATGCATCAAAATGGGTCATGGAGACTTTGTAGGGGTCCTAGTACGTCTTATCATGCATTAGGACCCCTAGGAAGTCTTCATGACCCCTTTTGACACATTAGAACACTCAAATGTGTAATAAGGGGTCGTAGGACCCCTTAAGACACACTTCAGCCTTCCAATGTGTCAAAAGGGGTCATGGGGACTCCCAAGGGGTCCTAATATGCTTTATCACGTGTAAGGACACCTAGGAAGTCCCCATGACCCTTTTTGACACATTGGAATGCTAGAGTGTGTCTTAAGTGGTCCTAGGACCCCTTAAGAAACACTCTAGCATTCTAATGTGTCAAAAGGGGTCATGGGGACTCCCTAGTGGTCCTAGTATGCCTTATCACGCGTTAGGACCCATAGGAAGTCCCCATGACCCCTTTTGAAACATTGGAACACTCAAGTGTGTCTTAAGGGGTCGTAGGACCCCTTAAGAAACACTTGAGCATTCCAATATGTCAAAAGGGGTCATGGGGACTCCCTAGGGATCCTAGTACACCTTATCATGCATTAGGACCCCTAGGGAGTCCCCAACACCCCTTTTGACACATTGGAATGCTCAAGTGTGTCTTAAGGGGTCTTAGGACCCCTCAAGACACACTTGAGCATTCCAATGTGTCAAAAGGGGTCACGGGGACTCCCTAGGGGTCCTAGTATGCCTTATCACATGTAAGGACCCCTAGGAAGTCCCAATGACATCTTTTCAAACATTAGAATACTAAAGTGTGTCTTAAGAGGTCCTAGGACCCCTTCAGACACATTTGAGTGTTCTAATATGTCAAAAGGGGTCATGGGGACTCCCTAGGGGTCCTAGTACACCTTATCACGCGTTAGGACCTTTAGGAAGTCTCAATGACCTTTTTTGACACATTGGAATGCTCAAGTGTGTCTTAAGGGGTCCTCGGACCCCTTAAGACACACTTGAGCATTCCAATGTGTCAAAAGGGGTCATTGGGGCTCCCTAGTGGTCCTAGTATGCCTTATGATGTGTTAGGACCCCTACGACCCCTTAAGACACAGTTGAGAATTCCAATGTGTCAAAAGGGGTCATGGGGACTCCCTAGGGGCCCTAATACACCGTATCACATGTTAGGATTGCTAAGGAGTCCCCATGACCCATTTTGACACATTGGAAAACACAAATGTGTCCTAAAGGGTCCTACAACCCCTTAAGACACTCTTGAGCATTCTAATATGTCAAAAGGGGTCTTGGGGACTTCCTAAGGGTCCTAATGAGCGATAAGGTGTACTAGAACCCCTCAGGAATCTTTATGACCCCTTTTGACACATTGCAATGCTCAAGTGTGTCTTAAGGGGTCCGAGGACCCCTTAAGACACACTTGAGAATTCCAAACTGTCAAAAGGGGTCATGGGGACTCTTTAGGGCTCCTAACGTGTGATAAGACGTACTAAGACCCCTAGGGACTCCCCATGACCTCTTTTGACACATTAGAATGCTCAAGTGTGTATTAAGGGGTCCTCGGACCCCTTAAGTCACACTTGAGCATTCCAATGTGTCAAAAGGGGTCATTGGGAATTCCTAAGTGTCCTAACACATGGTAAGGCATGCAAGGACCCCTAAGGAGTCCCCATGACCCCTTTCGACACATTGGAACACTCAAGTGTGTCCAAAGGGGTCCTATGACCCCTTAAGACACACTTGAGCATTGCAATGTGTCAAAAGGGGTCATGGGGACTCCCTAGGGGTCCTAACGTGTCATAAGGCGTACTACAACCCCTAAGGAGGTACCATGACCCCTTTTGACACATTGGAATGTTGAAGTGTGTCTTAAGGGGTCCTAACGTGTGATAAGGCATACTAGGACCCCTAGAGAGTGCCAATGACCCCTTCTGACACATTGGAATGCTCAAGTGTGTCTTAAGGGGTCCTACGACCCCTAAAGACACACTTCAACATTCCAATGTGTCAAAAGGGGTCATGGGGACTCCCTAGGGGTCTTATCACATGATAAGGTGTACTAGGACCCCTAGGGAGTCCCCATGACCCCTTTTGACACATTGGAACCCTCAAGTGTGTCTTCAGGGGTCGTAGGACCCCTTAAGACACACTTGAGAATTCAAATGTGTCAAAAAGGGTCATGGGGACTTCCTAGGGGTCCTAACGCGTGATAATCATGTGTTAGGACCCCTAGGGAGTCCCCATGACCCATTTTGACACATTGGAATGCTCAAGTGTGTCTTAAGTGGTCGTCAGAACCCTTAAGACACACTTGAGCATTCCAATATGTCAAAAAGGGTCATCGGGACTTATTAGGGGTCCTAACACATGATAAGGTATACTAGGACCCCTAGAGAGTCCCCATGACCAATTTTGATATATTGGAATGCTCACGTGTGTCTGAAGGGGTCCTAGGAGCCCTTAAGACACACTTGAGCATTCCAATGTGTCCAAAGGGGTCATTGGGACTCCCTAAGGGTCCTAACACGTGACAAGGCATACTAGGACCCCTAGGGAGTCCCCATGACAACTTTTGACACATTGGAATGCTCAAGTGTGTCTTAAGGGGTCTTACGACACCTTAAGACACATTTGAGCATTCCAATGTGTCAAAAGGGGTCATGGGGATTCCCTAGGTGTCCGTATGCATGATAAGGCCTACTACGACACCTAGGGAGTCCCCATGACCCCTTTTGACACATTGGAACATTCAAGTGTGTCTTAAGGGGTCCTAAAACCCCATAAGACACACTTGAGCATTCCAATGTGTCAAAAGGGGTCATGGGGACTTTCTAGGGGTCCTAATGCGTGATCAGGCATATTAGGACCCCTAGGGAGTCCCCATGACCCCTTTTGACACATTGGAATGCTAGAGTGTGTCTTAAGACACACTTGAACATTCTAATGTGTCAAAAGGGGTCATGGGGACTTCCTAGATGTCCTAACATGTGATAAGGTGTATTAGGACCCCTAGGAAGTCCCCATGACCCCTTTTGACACATTGGAATGCTAAAGTGTATCCAAAGGGGTCCTAGGACTACTTAAGACACACTTGAGCATTCCAATGTGTCAAAAAGGGTCATTGGGACTCCCTAGGGGTCCTAACATGTGATAAGGTGTACTAGGACCCCTAGGGAGTCCCCATGAATCCTTTTGACGTATTGGAATTCACAAATGTGTCTTAATCTTTCTTAAGACCCCTTAAGACACATTTGAGTGTTCCAATGCATCAAAAGGGGGTCATGGGGACTCCCTGAGGGTCCTAACACATGATAAGGCATACTAGGACCCCTAGGGAGTCCCCTTCACCCCTTTTGACACATTGGAATGCTTAAGTGTTTCTTAAGGGGTCCTACAACCCCATAAGACACACTTGAGTGTTCGAATGTGTCAAAAGGGGTCATGGGGACTTCCTAGGGGTCCTAACACGTGATCAGGCATACTAGGACCCCTTGCGAGTCCCAATGACCCCTTTTGACACATTGGAATGCTCAAGTGTGTCTTAAAGGGTCCGAAAACCCCTAAAGACACACTTGAGCATTCTAATGTGTCAAAAGGGGTCATGGGAACTTCGTAGGGGTCCTAACACATGATAAGGCATACTAGGACCCCTAGGGAGTCCCCATGAACCCTTTTGACACATTGGAATGCTCAAGTGTGTCTTAAGGGGTCCTCAGAATGCTTAAGACACACTTGAGCACTCTAATGTGTCAGAAGGGGTCACTAGGACTTCCTAGGGGTGCTAACAAATGATAAGGCATACTAGGACCCTTAGGGAGTCTCCATCACCCCTGTTGACACATTGAAACACTCAAGTGTGTCTTAACAGGTCCTAAGACCCATTAAGACAAACTTGAGCATTCCAGTGTGTCAAAAGGGGTTATGGGGACTCCCTAGGGGTCCTAACACATGATAAGGCATACTAGGACCCATAGGGAGTCCCCATGACCCCTTTTGAAAGATTGGAATGCTCAAGTGTGTCTTAAGGGGTCCTACGACCCCTTAAGACACACTTGAGCATTCCAATGTATCAAAAGGGGTCATGGGGATTTCCTAGGGGTCCTAACATGTGATAAGGAATACTAGGACCCATAGGGAGTCCTCATGACCCCTTTTGACACATTGGAATGTGCAAGTGTGTCTTAAGGGGTCCTAGGACCCCTTAAGACACACTTGAGAATTCTAATGTGTCAAAAGTGTTCATTGGGACTTCCTAGGGGTCCTAATGCATAATAAGGCATACTAGGACCCCTAGGGAGTCCGCATGACCCCTTTTGACTCATTGGAATGCTAAAGTGTGTCTTAAGGGGTCCTAAGACCACTTAAGACAAACTTTAGCATTTCAATGTGTCAAAAGGGGTCATGGGGACTCCATAGGGGTCCTAACATGTGATAAGGCATACTAGGACCCCTAGGGAGTCCCCATGACCCCTTTTGATAGATTATAATGCTCAAGTGTGTCTTAAGGGGTCCCACGACCCCTTAAGACACACTTGAGCATTCTAATGTGTCAAAAGGGGTCATGGGGACTTCCTAGGGGTCCTAATGTGTGATAAAGCATATTAGGAACCCTGGAGAATCCTCATGACCCCTTTTGATAGATTGGAACGCTCAAGTGTATCCGTAGGGGTCCTACAACCCCTTAAGAAACACTTAAGCATTCCAATGTGTCAAAAGGGGTCATGGGGACTCCCTAGGGGTTCTAGTATGCCTTATAATGTGTTAGGACCCTTAGGAAGTCTCAATGACCCCTTTTGACTCATTGGAATGCTCAAGTGTTTCTTAAGGTGTCCTAGGACCCCTTAAGACACACTTGAGCATTCCAATGTGTGAAAAGGGGTCATTGGGACTCCCTAGGGGTCCTAATATGCCTTATCACACATTAGGACCCCTAGAGAGTCCCCATGACCCCTTTTGACACATTGGAATGCTCAAGTGTTTCTTAAGGTGTCTTAGGACCCCTTAAGACACACCTGAGCATTCCAATGTGTCAAAAGGGGTCATGGGGACTGCCTAGGGATCTAGGTATGCCTTATCATGTTGTTAGGACCCCTAGGAATTCCGAATGACCACTTTTGACACATTGGAATGCTCAAGTGTGTCTTAAGGGGTCCAAGGACCCCTTACGACACACTAAAGTGTTACAATGTGTCAAAAGGGGTCATGGGGACTCCCTAGGGGTCCTAATATGCTTTATCATGTGTTAGGACCTGTAGGAAGTCTCCGTGACCCCTTTTGACACATTGGACCCCTTAAGACAAACTTGAGTGGACCTCTTATGACACACTAGAGTGTTCCAATGTGTCAAAAGGGGTCATGGGGATTCCCTAGGGGTCCTAATATGCCTTATCATGTGTTAGGACCTATAGGAAGTCTCTGTGACCCCTTTTGACACATTGGACCCCTTAAGACAAACTTGAGTGTTCCAATGTGTCAAAAGGGGTCAAGGGGACTCCCTAGGTGTGCTATTACACCTTATCACACATTAGGACTCCTAGCAAGTCCGCATGACCCCTTTTGACACATTGCAACGCTCAAGTGTTTCTTAAGGCATCATAGGACCCCTTAAGACACACTTGAGTGTTCCAATGTGTCAAAAGGTGTCATGGGGGCTCCCTAGGGGTCCTAGTACGCATTATCACATATTAGGACAACTAGGATGTCCCAATGACCCCTTTTGACACATTGGAATGCTCAAATGTGTCTTAAGGGGTCCTAAGACCCCTTAAGACACTTGAGCATTCCAATATGTCAAAATGGGTCATGGGGACTCCCAGGGGTCCTAGTATGCCTTATAATGTGTTAGGATCCCTAGGGAGTCTCCATGACCCCTTTTGACACATTGGGACCGCTTCGGACACACTTGAGCCTTCCAATGTGTCAAAAGGGGTCATGGGGACTCCCTAGGGGTCCTAATATGCCTTATCATGCGTAAAGACACCTAGGAAGTCCTGATGACCCCTTTTGACACATTGGAATGCTAGAGTGTTTCTTAAGGGGTCCTAGGATCCTTTAAGACACACTCCAGTGTTCCACTATGTCAAAAGGGGTCATGGGGACTCTTTAGGGGTCCTAGTATGCCTTATTAGAGTTTAGGACCCTTAAGAAGTCCCCATGTCCCCTGTTGACACATTGGAATGTTCAAGTGTGTCTTAAGGGGTTGTAGGACCCCTTAAGACACACTTGAGCATTCCAATGTGTCAAAAGGGGTCATGGGGACTCCCTAGGGATCCTAGTACACCTTATCAATCGTTAGGACCCCTAGGGAGTCCCCATGACCCCTTTTGACATATTGGAATGCTGAAGTGTGTCTTAAGGGGTCCTAAGACCCCTTAAAACACACTTGAGCATTCCAATGTGTCAAAAGGGGTCATGGGGACTCCATAGGTGTGCTAGTATGTCTTATCACACATTACGACCCCTAAGAAGTCCCAATGACCCCTTTTGACACATTGGAAATCTCAAGTGTGTCTTAAGGTGTCCTAGGACCCCTTCGGACACACTTGAGCATTCCAATTTGTCAAAAGGGGTCATGGGGACTCCCTACTAGTCCTAGTATGCCTTATCATGTGTTAGGACCCCTACGATATCTTAAGACACATTTGAGCATTCCAATGTGTCAAAAAGGGTCATGGGGACTCCATATGGGTCCTAGTATGCTTTATCACATGTTAGGAGCCCTAAGGAGTCCCCATGAACCATTTTGACACATTGGAATGCACAAATGTGTCCTAAAGGGTCCTATGACCCCTTGAGACACACTTGAGCATTCCAATGTGTCAAAAAGGGTCTTGGGGACTTCCTAGGGGTCCTAACATGTGATAAGGCGTACTAGAAGCCGTACGGAGTCCCCATGACCCGTTTTGACACATTGGAATGCTCAAGTGTGTCTTAAGGGGTCCAAGGACCCCTTAGGACACACTTGAGCATTCCAATGTGTCAAAAGGGGTCATGGGGACTCCTTACGGCTCCTAACATGTGATAAGGCATACTAGGACCCCTAGGGAGTCCCCATGACCCCTTTTGACACATTGGAATGCTAGAGTGTGTCTTAAGGGGTCGTAGGACCCTTTAAGACACACTTGAGCATTCCAATGTTTCAAAAGGGATCATGGGGACTTCCTAGGGGTCCTAACGCATGATAAGGTGTACTAGGACCCCTAGGAAGTCCCAATGACCCCTTTTGACACATTGGAATGCTGAAGTGTGTCGTAAGGGGTCCTCAGACCCCTTAAGACACACTTGAGCATTCCAATGTGTCAAAAGGGGTCATTCAGACTTCTTAGGGGTCTTAACGCATGATAAGGCATACTAGGACCCCTAGGGAGTCCCCATGAACCCTTTTGACACATTGGAATGCTCAAGTGTGTCTTAAGGGGTCCTAAGACCCCTTAAGACACACTTGAGCATTCCAATGTGTCAAAAGGGGTCATGGGGACTCCCTAGAGGTCCTAACACGTGATAAGGCATACTAGGACCCCTAGGAAGTCCCCATGACCCCTTTTGACACATTGGAATGCTCAAGTGTGTCTTAAGGGGTCCTACGACCCCTTAAGACACACTTGAGCATTCCAATGTGTCAAAAGGGGTCATGGGAACTTCCTAGGGGTCCTAACGCGTGATAAGGTGTACTAGGATCCCTACGAAGTCCTCATGACCCATTTTGACACATCTGAACCCTCAAGTGTGTCCAAAGGGGTCCTACGACTCCTTCAGACACACTAGAGGGTTCATATATGTCAAAAGGGGTTATGGGGACTTTCTAGTGGTCCTAGTATGCCTTATCACGCATTAGGACCCCTAGGAAGTCCCCATGATCCCTTTTGACACATTGGAAATCTTGAGTGTGTCTAAAGCAACCCCTTTGGACACACGTTAGGGCCCCTAGGAAGTCCCCATGACCCCTTTTGACACATTGGAATGCTCAAGTATGTTCGAAGTGACCCCTTCAGACACACTCAAGCATTCCAATGTGTCAAAAGGGGTCATGGGGACTTGCTAGGGGTCCTAACGTATGGCAAGGCGTACTAGGACCCCTAGGAAGTCTCGGTAACCCCTTTCAACATACAATTTAAGTATTATGATCTATAAAGTTTATATATATATATATATATATAAGATATTATTATATAAAATATATTTTAATATATAATTATATCTATAATACATATTAAAAAATATATAAAATATTTACATAATACCCCTTAAATGTGTTATATATATATATATATATATATAATTTGTAGATATAAATATAATATAAGTTCATTAAATATATTTATATACAATACATGTATTAATATAAAAAAAATATTATAATATTAAATATATATGACATACAATTTAAACATTCTAAGATATTATAATATAAAATATTTTAATATAAAATATATATTAATATATAATTATATATATAATATATATTAAAAAATTTACATAATACGCCTTAATACCCCTTAAACGTTATATATATATATATATAATATGTATATAATTTGTACATATATTTATATAATATAAAATATATAAATTAATATATAATTATATATATAATACATATTTAAACATTATATACAAAAGTTCAATTTTTTCATATACTCCTGCCATTTTTTCATACTTGGCAAAATCGAGTACCCCGATTTCCCCGATTTCAAAAAGTTTAATTTTTTCATATACTCTCGCCATTTTTTCATACTCAGCAAAATCGGGTACCCGATTAGGCTTGTGCTTTGGTGTCAGGTTTGCCTAGGTGTACTGAGACCCAGGCCTACTAAAAAGTCAACATACATTTTCATGCGCTTTTGGATGACTGAAAAGTGGATTTTTTTACATCGCCACTTTTTGGCCCCTCATGATCTTGCACATACCCACTAATCCATGCATAATTATTCAAGAACACACTACCACTCCTGGGTCAGCTTCCAAACAAATCTTTGTTGAGGTACACGCCAAAGATAATGTCATTAATCACACTAGTACTCTGCGATCACACGGTAGACTCTCCCATGTGTCTTCTGACATGCTCTAGTCTTGCAAGGTTTAATCCATTTCCATACTAAAGTTATACTACTACTACTCATGAGACCAACTTTGTGAGTTTCCCAGTCACTCACCCTGTAACCAGTCTTTGCCAATTCATCCTTAAATGGAGAAACTAAGCATATAAACATATGCAAACACAAACATGAGTAGTAAACATGTTGTGCTACACAAATTTCAGTTCGCAAGAGCTAAGTCTTTGTACATTGTCCATATAATTCTTTGCAACCTATCTATCTAGTTTGTCTACAACTTCTAGATTCCTTTACTAAAACATATGTTGACATCAATGACAAAAAAATGAATGTCAACAACATAGACTACAACAATTCCAACAATCTCCTCCTTTTACATTGATGGAAACATATGTGAAAAAACCATCAATCAAAAAAGTAGCCAACCTTCTTCAAAGCTCCCCCTAAACCAATAAGGGTTTTTCACCAATATTTCTCCCCCTTTGACATCAATGGAAAAGGGTGCCACTACAAACATTTTTTTTTGCCTGCTTTGCTAAGTGTATCATTTTCAAGTCTTTAAGACCTTCAATTACTAGGTGCAAGATCACCTTGATCTAATCAACTATGCTCAAACCATTACTCCCCCTGAGGAGTAAAACCTTTTCATCAAGTCCACAAATGATATAGCTCTGATTTCTAATGGACTTGTGCATTACTACATCTCCTTAATTACCTCTAGGTGGGGCTCTAACCCCAAGCTTACCTTTGAGATATTCAAAGGTATCTTTGTCTAGTGGTTTGGTGAAGATGTGTGCAATCTGCTCCTTTGTGCTTACATATTCAAGCTTCACCTCTTTCTCTTTCACCTTATCCCTCAAAAAATGATACTTAATTGAAATGTGCTTTGTTTTTAGTGCATCACTAGATTTTTTGACATATTCATTGTATGTTTGTTATCATAATGTATGATAACTATTTCTCCAAGGTTCACACCAATGTACTTCAATATAAATTGTTTCATCCAAACAATATGTGTGCAATTAATTGCAGCAACAACATACTTTGATTTAGCTATTGAATAATCTATACAATCTTGTTTCTTGCTTAACCAAGAAACTAACCTCTTCCCAAGGAAAAAGGCTCCCCTACTTGTGATCTTCATGTCATCTACACTGCTTTCCCAATCTGCATCAGTATATGCTTCTAATACAAAGTCTTTTGATCTATCATACCATAGGCCAAGGTCAATTGTGTCTTTTAGGTATCTAAATATCTAATTGACTGCAATAAGATGTGTTTCCTTTGGATCTACCCAAAATCTAGCAACAATTCCAACTACACTTGGCATATCAGGTAGATAGTATGTGTTAGATATTGAATACCTCCTATCATAGATTTGTATTATGTCTAAGGTACACCTTTTGTCTCATCTAAAGTAGATAACTTATTCCATGTTACCATGGGATTTCCAACTAGTTTACTATTATCCATGTCATATTTCTTTAGCAGCTCCTTAAGATGCTTGGTTTGAGATATGAAAATCCCATTCTTGCTCTGATTTATTTGTAGTCCTAGGAATAACTTTATCACCCCTATCATAGACATCTTCAAATTCACTCTTCATCTCTTTTGCAAACTTCTTACTCATAGAATCATTACCTCCAAAGATAATGTCATCAACAAAGACTTCTACTATTAAAATGCCTTCTTCATTACATCTCAAGTACAAATTGCTATATACATTACCTCTTTTGAAACCAAGATGTAATAAATAAATGTCCAATCTAGCATACCAAGCTCTAGGCTCTTGTTTCAGACCATATAGAGCCTTCTTCAATCTACAAACCATGCCTTCATTACCTAATAGAGGAAAACCATCGGGTTGCTCAATGTAAATTTCTTCTTCTAAGTCACCATTAAGAAATTTTGACTTGACATCCATTTGATAGACCTTGAAATACTTATATGCAAGATAGGCTAAGAGTAACCTAACTACTTCCAACCTTGCAACTGGTGAAAAAGTTTCCTCAAGGTCAATTCCTTCTTGTTGTGAATATCCCTTGCATACCAATCTAGCTTTGTTTCTAGTCACAATACCATCTTAATTCATCTTATTTCTAAATACCCATTTTATGTCAATAACATTCTTGAGTCTAGGAACCAATTCCCAAGTGTTGTTATTTTTTTTTTATCTAATTCTTCTTCCATTGCTTTCATCCATGATTCATATTTGCATGCTTCTTCAGTAGTCTTTGGTTCAACCTAGGAAATAAAATACATTGCATCGCTATTGTAACCTTGTTCTAGTGTCTTTATTGTTGTCTCCAATGATCTAGTTATATGGATGATTTCTCTACACATATTTAGGTATCCTAGACACCTTTGTCTGCTCATCTAGCTTCATATATATCATCAAAATTTCTTGCAAATGGTCCTAATTTGTTTCATGTCCTTTCTTCATTTTGACCTTTATTTTGACTTTGATTATTTTGATTTATTCCTTCTTCCCACTCTAGACCATGATAATTAACTTTGCAAACTCTTTCTTGTACTTGAAACTTTTCATCAATCCTAACATTTGCACTTTCAATCATCTTTCTAGTTCTCAAATTATAGCATCTATAAGCCTTACTCTTTGTAGAATACCCAAAGAATATGCCCTCATTACTCCTTTCATCAAATTTCCCTATGCTATCATCCCTTCTAATGTAACACTTCCTACCAAAAATTATGAAGTACTTGACAATAGGGGTATGACCAAACTATAGCTCATAAGGTGTCTTACCAGTACCATCTCTGACCTAAACTTTGTTCATTGTATATACTATGGTGTTAACTGCCTCTCTCCAATGTATGTGTGCAACTCTTCCCTCAATCAACATAGTCCTTGCAGCATCAAGAACTGATGTGTTTCTTCTCTCAGCTACACCATTCTATTGTGGTGTTCTAAGTACATATATTTGTCTCAATATTCCATTTTCTTTAAGAAGGTATTAAATTTACTTGATATGAATTCACCACCTTTGTCCAATCTCAAACTTTTGATCTTCAACCTTATCTTTGTCTCTACTTTTGCCTTAAAATTTTTGAATATTTTAAAAGCTTTTGATTTCTCTCTAAGAAATCCTACCCACGTCATTTTAGAATAATCATTAGTAAATAGAATGAAATACCTATCACCAAAGTATGACCTGGTCTAAGTAGGTCCATATAGATCTGTATGAATCAGATCTAACTTGTTTCTAGCTGAAAAATATTTTCCATGAAAGCTACTTCTTGTCTTCTTTCCCATTACATGTTCTTTGCATGTTGTGTTAGTTAACTTCACAATCTTAGGTAGATCTCTAATCAAATTAGTGTTTCTTGCCTTTACAATATTAGAAAAGTTTATATGACAAATCATTCTATGCCATAACCAACTGTCATCAAATTTAGCAACAAAACAACTCACTTCAGTAGAGTTCAACTAAAAGATATTACCTTTTTGTCTTTGTACCAGATGCAATTAGATCTCCTCTAGCATTTCTGATTGTATAGTGTCCATTCTTGAATTGTAGATGATAACCCTTGTCTACCAATTGACAAACACTCAATAAATTATGTCTCAATCCATCAACAAACAAAACATCATTAGTGTTAGTTTTACCATCCAAAGTAATAGATTCCCTTCTAATGATTGTCCTAGGAGTATTGTCACCAAGCCTAACAACACCACCATCATACTTTCTTAACTCAACAAATTTGTCTTTATCACCAGTCATGTGTTGTGAACATCCACTATCTATGATCCAATCAGCTTTCTTCTCAACATGAGATACCAAATTTTTTCTTTGTGGATAGGTTCTTCCTCTTTGATTTCCACAAAACCAAGTATATCATTTATCTCTCCATCATCATCAGATGCACCATCACTAACATATTATCACTTCTTGTCTTTCATATATTTACCATATTTAGTTTATGTTTAGGAACTCTTGTTGGACATCTAGAAGAAAAATGACCCACCTTATTGCAATTAAAGCACTTTAAAGGTAATTTTCCTCAAACTTACCTTGACCTTTCCTTTCTCTTCTTGCAATCAAGGCTAGGATCTTTTCATCCACATTGTTTTCCAATTCTTTAATTTTCTCCCATTGCTCAACATATTCTCCCATTTCTCAGCATATTCTCCCAATTCTTTGTTGTATTTACTTGCTCAATTGGAACCTGCAAGACTTGTTCCCTCTTTTCTATTTTTATGCATTATCACCTTGAATGTTGTCTCAACTTTTGGTAAATCCTCCTTAAGTTCTCCGATCTCAAATGTTGTTAGCTTGGATACTAACATTTCTCTTGTGAAATTCTTAGTTAATGGAATGATCTCCTCTATGGCATGCACTTTAGTTTTGTACGGTGGTGTCAAAGATCTTAGAATCTTTGAAATGACTTCATCCTCAGTGTAAGTTCATCCATTGTTCCTGATCTCCATCACACATTATGTAGCCCTTTGAACAAACATTCTTACTGTTTCATCTTCTTTCATTTGAAGTGTCTCCATCCTCACTCTCCAATTTTGATGTTTGGCTCCTTTAGTGTATATATCTCCTTCATATAGAGCTATCAATATTTTCCATATATCATGTACTTTTTCTAGATATCTGATCTCGGATAATTCACCTTCTAATAATGCACTTATTAGTGCTTCTCTGGCTAGCATGTTGTATTGAAAATTTTTCTTTTCATCATCACTTGTAACAGGATCTTCCAAATCATCTACAGTCTTGAGTACTACATATTTCTTCATCACCAACCAATAAACCAAGCCTAAATAGAACAAATGAGTCTTCATCTTGTCTTTCTATGCATCAAAATTATTTGCATCAAACTTGGGACTTTATTTGTTCAAGTAAGACATCTTGGATATTTTTCCTCAAGTAGTCAATCTTTCTCTCTTAGGTCCAATAACTCTGATACCAATTGTTAGAATAGCAATGTCTCAATCAACTGAGAGGGGGGGTTGAATCAGATGATGCAAACTTATTAAACTTAGTTCTAAATAAAAATCTTATGCACAATACAAAACAACCATAACACATGAGAATACAATAACACCAATATTTGTTTTTGAAGAAAACCCTGTTAAGGGAAAAACCCCAGTGGGGATGGTACCTACAAATCAGTATTATAAGTATAATAACCTGGCAAAGAGTTTTAGCCCTGTTGGGAGTTGATTAATTACAATAGTACAATCCTTGTTAGAGGACATACCTTGTTAGAAGTCACAACCATGTTAAAGGTTTTACAAATGCCTCACAGCTTGGTCACTTGACCAAAGGAAGGTTAAATCCACCTTTAGGACTTACTATCCAAAGATCTGAAAGATTTACAATAACATTATCTGAACTGAATTCCAAAACTAATATCTGCCAAGATAGTCCCTTCCTTGCGTTGAACTACAACTGATTTGGAATCTAATTGAAGAATCTATGATTAAAGATCACTGAGGAGTTGCTGATTAGATATGTAATATGATTAAATCAATATTATGTTGTCATTAATGTCAACTAGTTTGACAGTACTTATCTTGTAAGTTACTATACCAAGACATCTGAAGAACGGAGAAAGAGATGAAGAACAAAGAAATCTACATGAGGGAAGATGTACAGGACATATGAGGATAAGGAACATATTGAGTAACTTATTGATGAGTCTATGACTTGATGATATTGACTTTATTATGTTGCATTTATCTATAATGAAGTATAGAGATGAAAGACACAAAGCAGTGTTGTCGGTAAATGAAGCATTTCTATTATAGACCGATGGAGTGTAGTGTATACCGACCACAGTATTAACCGAGCAATGTTCACCAATGTATTTCTTTGTTAACCGAGCAAAACAGAATGAACCAAATGATTAGTTTAGCCGATAAGATTGATGAGCTGGAAAGTGTATAATATTGAGGTAACGGATAAAGTTTGTTACACAGATCGACGGCTAACAAAATTAAAGAAAGATCTAATGGAACAAATTGAAACATGTTAATGGCACGTCAGCCGAGAAAGTTTGAAGTGGCAAAATCTATGAATGTGGTTAATTGGAAAAATCTAATGGTGGAGAAGAAAATGATTTACTCGTCTATATAAGAGACATTGATTTCAATTGTAAAGATGCTGGAAGAAGAAGAAGTTGCAGGTATTTCACGTGAAACAAGCTTTCATGCATTCTAATCATACTGATTATTGAGAACTGAGCTGCACAATAGTTACCGAGCTATAGAGAGATATTATCGATAGACAGTAAGTGAATACAGTATTGAATTTGAAGTGAAATATTGATCAAAAGTATTTGTATGGACTAAATATTGATCTGTAATTTGCAAATGAAGTTGTATTAAGGCAGGTCACATACTATTACATATTTAACCATTGTATATAGTCAAATCTCTTAACCGAGTGGACTTTGAAAGTCTTATGATGTATCATTCGTAGAATGAACATTGTTATCCTGTCAACTACATAGTGAATGATTGGTTGGATGATAACTTCTAGTGTAAAATCCTCTAACAAGGTCACACTTGACAGTGTGTTTGTAACCTTTAACAGGGTTGGGTCTTAACTGACCTCACTTCAGAAGAGTCAACAATTTTGGGTTGCCGGTCCTAGGTGGTTTTTCCCTTAACAGGGTTTCCACGTTAAATCTCTTGTGCTATGTGTTGATTGTGATATTAGTTTGTTATCATTCTTTACATGTTACATGTTAGATTTGATTGGTAAACTATTTTAGTATTTGACTGGTAATCGGTAAAAGCATAGATAGTAAAGTATTTATTGTTTACTGATGAGTAGAAATTGAAGAAGTTGATTTGGATTATACATTTTGTTTTGGGACACTGGATAACTGATTCACCTCCCTCTCAGTTATTCTAACAATTGGTATCAGAGAGCTGGTTGCTTGGAAAGGAGTTTTAAGGACTTAAGCACAAAGGTTTCAATATGTATAAGAGGGAAGTACCGAAACTGAACAAAGAGAACTTCCCAGTATGGTAAAGCAGAATGAAGCTGCACTTATCTGGAATTGGGAATTCTGCACTAGATCTGATGGAGAACGGCTACATACAACCGCCCACTGGTCCCTTGACTCTTGATCAATTGAAGGACAAGCATGAACATAATGTTACTATGATGGAACTTGTTGCTGCTTGTATCGACATTGAATTTGAAGATATCAAGACATGCACAACTACCAAAGCAATGTGGGATAAGTTAACACTAATATACAGTGGAGATCTGAATGTCAAAAGAGCCCGAGTTGAAAGCCTAAGAGGTAGATTTGATGATATGAAAATGAAAGAAGGTGAGAACATTGTCCAGTATTCAAATAGACTCAAAGAGGTGGTACATGCTATTAGAGCATTTGATGGAGTAATTGATGATGAAACAGTAATAAGAAAGATTCTTAGAACTTTGCTACCAGTTTATGCAATCAGGATTTTTGCAATTCATGAAACAAGAGCTACATCCAACCTGACTCTTGACACTTTGATTGGTAAACTTACAACCTTTGAATTAAACAATTATGATAATATTATTGTTCCTTCTGTTGAATCCGCATTCATGACTTCTTTGAAGATTGGAAAGTCTAGCCAAAATAGTAAGAATTGTGATAGTGATGACTATACCAATGATGAACTTGATGAGCTTGAAGCACTTATGGCCAGAAGATTGCCCAAAGGAAAAGGAAGGTATAGAGGTAAGCTACCTTTGGCATGCTTTAATTGTAAAGAAGTCAATCACATCACTGCTAGATGTCCTCAGAAGAAAGATAATGATAGATCTAAAGACCGATCTGATGGAAGTTATGGGAGAAGAGCCAATAGAAGCTACTGACACAACAATAGAGACAACCGAGATGAAAAAGGCAAAAAGATATGTTATATAGCTAAAGATATTGAAACCGAATCTGATTTTGATGATGATATAGAAGTAGTATTTGTTGCAATGAAAGATGATTCAGAAGAAGAAGAGAAACATGAAGAGACAACACTGATGTCTAAAGTAAGTAGAAATGATACATGGATCATAGATAGTGGTTGTACACATCATATGATTGGTGATGTAGAGAAGTTTGATCATCTTGTTGAATATAATGGAGGATCTGTAAGAATGAGAAATGATGCACCTTGTATGGTAAGAGGTAAAGGCTCACTGATGATCAATGATAGATTACAATGTGAAAATGCATATTGGGTAGATGGATTGAACTATAACTTGTTAAGTGTGGCTCAGCTGAACAATTTAGGCCACCGACTAGCTTTTGAGAGCAAAAAGGTGAAGATCATAATGATGGAGGAAGACTTGTCAGAACTGGTACACAAGCCAGAGGTAACCTATTTTATCTTGATATGGATCAGTCTTCTTGTTTGTTAATAAAGGATGAAGATGTTTGGTTGTGGCACATAAGGTTATGCCATGTGAACTTTGACAACATGATTAAAATTAGTAGAAAGAAAAGAGTTAGAGGACTGCCTAACTTGACAAAACCTGATCATGCCATGTGCCATGAATGTCAAAGAGGTAAAATGACTAAGTCTAGTTTCAAAAGAAAAGACTACACAACAAAGAAGATACTTGAGTTGGTTCATACCGATCTATGTGGTCCTATGAGAACTAAGAGTTATTATGGTGATATATATTTTATTCTTTTTGTTGATGACTATACTAGACTGATGACTGTTATGTTCTTAAAAGAAAAATCTGAAGCTTCCAAAATGTTTTAGTGGTATAAAGCTAAGGTAGAGAAAGAAACTGGAAAAGAAATAAAATGCTTAAGATATGATAGAGGAGGTGAATTTATCTCTGATGAATTTATTAATTTTTGTAATGAGCATGGAATCAAAAGGCAGGTATCAGCACCAAGGACACCTCAGCAAAATGGCATTGCTGAAAGGAGGAACATGTCTATAATTGATTGTGCAAGAACATTGATGATACAGAAGAATGTTGCTCAGACATATTGGAGAGAAGTTGTTAGTACTGTTGTGTATGTTCTTAACCGAGTACAACTGAAGAAGGACTCCAACCGAACACCTTATGAATTGTGGTTTGGACATAAACCTACTGTATGTTATTTTAGAATTTTTGGAAGTAAATGCTTTATTTTGAAAGATGAGAGAAATGAAAATTTTGATTCTAAAGGAGATGAAGGAATATTTCTGGGATATTCCACTACAAGTAAAACATATAAATGTTTGAATAAAGCCACAAATAAGGTAGTTGAAAGTACTAATGTTCATGTCGATGAGTTTGATGACAAGAACACAGGAGAAAATACAACAGAACCGAAAGACTACGGTAGATTCACTTACATTGAACATCCAGAGTATCTATCGACACCACAAGCTGTGTCAACCAGTCAATAGGGAAATAATACAGTATAACAGGCACCACAAACAGATGAACATGAAGAAGTTGTTGAGCAAGGAAACGATCTTGAACAGGATGAGCAAGAAAGAAGAAACCGAATCCTGGCTAATTTTGTCAGAAGACACCATCCTGAAACACAAATCATTGGAGACAGACATGCTGGAATGCAAACTAGAAGAAAAACAAGACACGATACATGTTTAATTTGTGAATTTGAACCTAAAACTGTGAAAGTTGCATTGGAGAATGAAGAATGGGTTAATACAATGAAGGAAGAAATAGAGCAAATAGAAAAGAACAAAACTTGGTCCTTAGTACCCTGACCAAAAGATAAGAATGTTATCGGTACTAAGTGGATATACAGGAATAAATTGAATGAAAATGGTGAAGTCACAAGAAATAAAGCAAGATTACTATGCAAGGGATATGCACAGGAAGAAGGCATTGACTATGGTGAAACATTTACACCTATTGCTAGATTAGAAGGAGTTAGAATGCTACTTGCATATGCTGCACACAAAAACTTCAAAGTCTATCAAATGGATGTGAAGTCAACATTTTTAAATGGTATACTTGAAGAAGTCTACATTGAACAACCTGAAGGATTTGTTGATCCCAACAATAAAGACATGGTACGTAGATTACATAAAGCTTTATATGGTTTAAAGCAAGCACCAAGAGCATGGTATGAAGGACTGCATACTTATTTGTTAAGTATTGGATTTGTTAGAACAAGTGAAAATAGAAATCTGTATATGAAAGGTGATACTGATGACACAATTATCATTGCTGAAATATTTGTTGATGATATTATTTTTGGAGGCACCGATCTTGTCTGCAAGGCATTTGCTGATGAAATGCAAAAGGAATTTGAAATGTCTATGTTCGGAGAAATTAAGTTCTTTTTTGGACTACAAGTGATTCAGCAGAGTGATGGAATATTCATCACACAATCTAAATACATAACAGAAGTACTGAAGACATTTGGCATGGAAGATGCTAAACCTATGGGAACATCAATGGCTACTGGATGCAAATTGACAAAAGAGGATGAAACTATAGAGGTAAATCAGACACTTTACCGATCCATGATTGGTAAGCTAATGTACGTAGTTCACAGTAGACCAGATATAGCACATGTTGTGGGTATAGTTGCAAGATTTTCTGCTAATCCTAGAGAATCACACATGATAGCTACAAAAAGAATCTTAAGATACTTGAAGAAAATAAAGAATTATGGATTATGGTATCCTAAGGAAGGGAAGTTTGAATTGAAAGTTTACACCGATGCTGATTGGGTTGGAAATGTGGATGATAGAAAGAGCATCACCGAAGGAGCATTTTTCTTTGGTGAAAGACTTGTAACCTAGACAAGTAAAAAGCAGGCTTGTATTTCTCAGTCTATAGCTGAAGCAGAGTATGTTGATGCTGCTACTAACTGTTCAAACATTGCATATATCAAACAAGTGTTGGAAGGAATGAATGAGATAATCACTGACCCAGTGATTATATATTGTGAAAACACAAGTGTAATTAATATTTCAAAGAATCCTGTGATGCAATCGAAGACAAAGCATATATCTATTAAGTATCATTACTTAAGAGAACAAGTACAAGAAAAGAAAGTAAACTTAGAATTTGTCACATCTAAAGAACAACTTGCTGATATTTTTACAAAGCCTCTACCGAAGGACACTTTTGAATATTTGAGGTCTAGACTTGGGGTTTGTCCCCTGTCTATCGGTCACTAAGGTGATCTGGTTGTTGCATCAGCTTATTTTTATCTGAAGATCATACATGTTGATGCAGCATAGCTCACACTTTGAATTTTGTTCAAGGTTGTGATTAAGTTTAAAAAATTGAACCAATTGAGATATCAGTATACAGAGATACCGAGGACGTAATGGACACCAAAGAGTTACTTGGCTATTACAGAGCTGATTGTTTATTTGTTTCTTTGGCATTGTTGTCAAAGGGAGAGATAGACAATATGAAAAGGACATGAAAAGGAACAAGAACCGACGAGAACTATCTAAGGGAGAGACAATCTAAATGAGATAGAATATTGAAGATCAGTTACAGAGAACATAAGCTGGAACAGGAGAACTAAAAAGAAGACAACTACAAAATGGTAAAGCTGTATTAGTTAATGTTGATTGAGTAACATAGTGATAAAACATATTACAACATTTTGTTCACAAAGTTGTAGAATAAATGTTTGGTATGTGTATGGTACATTTCATATTACTTGAGTTGCCATCAATGCCAAATGGAGAGATTGTTGAACTACAACTGATTTGGAATCTGATTGAAGAATCTGTAATTAAAGATCATTGAGGAGTTGCTGATTAGATATGTAATATGATTAAATCAATATTATGTTGTCATTGATGTCAACTAGTTTGACAGTACTTATCTTGTAAGTTACTATACCAAGACATCTAAAGAAAGGAGAAAGAGATGAAGAACAGAGAAATCTACATGAGGGAAGATGTACATGACAGATGAGGATAAGGAACATATTGAGTAACTTATTGATGAGTCTATGATTTGATGATATTGACTTTATTATGTTGCATTCATCTATAATGAAGTATAGAGCTGAAAGACACAAAGCAATGTTGTCAGTAAATGAACCATTTCTAGCATACACCGATGGAGTGTAGTGTATACCGACCGCAGTATTAACCGAGCAGTGTTCACTGACACATTTCTTTGTTAACTGAGCAGAACAAAATGAACCAAATGATTAGTTTAGCCGATAAGATTGATGAGTTGGCAAGTGTATAATATTGAGGTAACGGATAAAGTTTGTTACACAGATCGACAACTAACAAAATTAAAGAAAGATCTAATGGAACAAATTGAAACATGTTAATGACACGTCAGCCGAGAAAGTTTGAAGCAACAAAATCTATGAATGTGGTTAAGCGGAAAAATCTAATGGTGGAGAAGAAAATGATTTACTCATCTATATAAGAGACATTGATTTCAATTGTAAAGATGTCGGAAGAAGAAGAAGCTACAAGTATTTCGTGTGAAACAAGCTTTCATGCATTCTGATCATACTGGTTATTGAGAACCGAGTTGCATAATAGTTACCGAGCTACAGAGAGCTATTACCGACGGACAGTAAGTGAATATAGTATTGAATCTGAAGTGAAATATTGATCAGAAGTATTTGTATGGACTAAATATTGATCTGTAATTTGCAAATGAAGTTGTATTAAGGTAGGTCACATACTATTACATAATTAACCATTGTATACAGTCAAATCTCTTAACCGAGTGGACTTTGAAAGTCTTATGATGTATCATTCGTAGAATGAACATTGTTATCCTATCAACTACATAGTGAATGATTGGTTGGATGATAACTTCTAGTGTAAAATCCTCTAACAAGGTCACACTTGACAGTGTGTTTGTAAGCTTTAACAAGGTTGGGTCTTAACCGACCTCACTTCAAAAGAGTCAACAATTTTGGGTTGCCGGTCCCAGGTGGTTTTTCCCTTAACAGGGTTTCCACATTAAATCTCTTGTTTTATGTGTTGATTGTGATATTAGTTTGTTATCATTCTTTACATGTTACATGTTAGATTTGATTGGTAAACTGTTTTAGTATTTGATTGGTAATCGGTAAAAGCATAGACAGTAAAGTATTTATTGTTTACCGACGAGTAGAAATTGAAGAAGTTGATTTGGATTATACATTTTGTTTTGGGACACTGGATAACTGATTCACCCCCCTCTTAGTTATTCTAACACCTTGTGCCTCAATGCACAACCTGCGCTCTACATCAGCAGTCCTTGCAGCTCACAAGTTCACACCACTTCCACACCAACAATCAAAAGGAAAGACTTCCTTTTATAAAAGTTACATTCATAATTCCTAGGTCGGCCAATTATAGGACTTCTCCCATTTAACATTACATAGACCCATGCAAGGATACACATGATATCCTTGAAAATATTACAACAATTATAAATCATGAAATATTCGGCCACAACACTAATCCATGCACAATTATTCAAGAATACGCTACTAGTCTTGGGTCGTCTTCCAAACAAATCTTCATTGAGGTACATGCCATAGATGATGTCACTAATCACACTAGTACTTTGCAATCATATAGTAGACTCTCCCATGTGTCTTTTGACATTCCTCAAGCTCGCAGGGTTTAATTCATTTCCATACTGAAGTTATACTTCTACTACTAAGACCAACTTTGTGAGTTTCCCAATCACTAGCCCTGTAACCAATCTTCGCCAATTCATCCATAACTAGAGAAACCGAGCATATAAACATATGTGAACACAACTGTGAGTAGTAAACATGTTGTGCTACACATATCTCAATTCGCAAGAGCTAAGTCTCCATACATTGTTCCCACAATTCTCTGCTACCTGTCTATCCAGTCTATCTGCAACTTCTGGATTCCCTTATTGAAACATATGTTGACATCAATGACAAAACAATGAATGTCAACAACATAGACTGCAACAATTCCAACACTATAAAAGACAATTGTTGTATTGATGGTGGTGCTCTACTAGGAGAAACAAAAGTGGTGGTTAAGGGGATACTGCATTTGCAGATACATGGGCCATGAAGAGAGACCACTATGCCCTTAAGTGTTGCTTCTTCTTCAAGGTTGACTGTGATACCTTGAGATTCAAAAATAGTTGCCCTCACATGTGACTAGTTTTGCCCTTTCCCTTTGCAATTTTTTCTCCTCTTGGGTAGTGAGAAAGACATTCATTTCTCATTTTGTTTCTTTTGTGTTTGCCTCACAAACCCTCATGCCATGCTTCATGATGCTTACAAGGTGGTATTTCAAGCAATATATGCCTCCACTAATTACTTTTTCAAACTTCATGCAAATTATGTTTTTAATTTTAGGTCTTCAAAGGCATACTTTTAAGCTTTATCTCTAGCCCTTTTAGGACGCGTGCCTACATATTGAGATGGACATGCATCTATTGAGGCACTGGTAGACCTTGCAGTTGACCTAGTTGTTGATGAATCTCTATTTGTCATTTTAATCAAATTTCAACCTACACATACAAATTGAAACCACAAATTAATATATTACATTTTAATAAAAGAAAATTAGCAAACAAACTAAATAAGTTTAAATAATTTTTAACATAGTTGACACTTGAAAAAAAAAGTGTTAGGGTTTGAAATTTTTAAGAGAATATATATGTTACCTGGAAACGTGTTTTCACCCCTAATGGCCAAGTTTCGAAAACAAAAATGGTTTCAGGGACAGGGGGATGACCGGGGATGTTTCCAAGTTGTCCTTGATTAGTCAAAAAACTTAGAAACACCATTGACCATTTTTGGATGGCATTGATCATCCCTTAGACATTCGAGGATGGATTATAGTTTCTGGTGGCCTTTCATAATAATTTGCAAAAAACTTTATGCAACCCTAACATATTAAAATATATTATAAGTTATAGTATATTTATAACTTATAAGGCATAAAGCAACGCTAAAGATTTAAATTTAAAACTTAAAACATTTTAATTATTGTGTCTACATGTGTCGACACTAGGTCTAGGTCTAGGTCTAGGTCTAGGTCTAGAGAGAGAGAGAGAGAGATATTTGGGTTTGAAGTTGGATCTTCATCCCTTTGTCATGTTTGAAGTTAGGTATTTACCCCTTTTTGTGGATGGAGAGAAGGAAGAAAGTTGCAATTGCAAGGGTTTGCACTTGTGGAGAAATAATTTCTCAGCACATTTTCACTTTCAACCTTAGACTTAAGTAGTCATTCTTAGATGCAAATACTTTTAAATATCCATTGATTAATTATTCAACAGTTTTGTTAACCATTGATCATAAATTTATCATTGATAATCAATGGTTAACAAATCCATTGAATCATTAATCAATGTTTTAAGAGCATACTTTACTGTATTAAGTTTTAATCATTATGTCAGTTTAAAATTTAAATCATAGTTTCAAAAAAATAAAAAATTTTGATTTCTATGTAGTTTTAAGCATGAAAGATCTAGTTTTTATTTTTTTCTTAAATTACAGATTTTTTTATTTTGAGCTTGCATTATCCAGTACAATTATAGTTTTAAACATTAGTAGCAGCAGTGGTTGTGATGGAGAATGGGAAGGGGAAGAAGTTGCGATTGGGGGTGGTGGTGGAAGTGTTGGGTGTAAATCAAAAGATGAACCAAAGAAATTTGAAATCCCTTCAGCTCTTTTAAAAGAGTTTGCATGAGGCCCTTTTAACCCTAAAGAACCTCTACTTTGCCTTGTTCATCCAATTGATATAAAATTTTTTTTTTGAGTGGAAGTAGGGTGTATAAATGTCATGTATGCAAAGATGAAATTAGAGGGAGCTACACAAGGGTGTGGTCTCATTTCTTGGGTTGGGTGTTACGAACCAATAAGTTAGATATTATGAAAATCTAAAAGAGGATGCAAAATTATAGTGTTATAGCTTACACATGGAGGCTAAATACAAGTCTAAAGGTCTGCCCTTAATAATGCCTTAGCCCTCACAACCATCTAATCATAGTCTTCACTCTATGTCATCTAATGGTAGTGACATTCATAGTGTGGGAACAAAAAAAATGAAAAGGGAAAGAGGAATGCTAGTGATAGTGGGCAGCCAAGGTCAATTACAAATTTGTTCAATGCACAAGCATAGGAATTGACAGAGTGTTCCATTATTGATTTCTTTTTTGCCCATGCCATTCTATTTCATATTGCTCATTCTCCATTCTTCAACAAAATGATCAAAGACATAGGTAATATGGGTCTCTCTTTTGTACACCCTAGAGATCACAAACTACGCACTACCCTCCTTGACAAATCATATTCCAAGGTGAGTTTGGTGATGGAGGATATGAGGTGTACATAGATGAATAGTGGTTTTTCTATTGTGATGGATGGGTGGACTGATATTAAACATCAACCACTTATCAACATCATTGTCACATGCCTAGCTAGATCTTATTTTCTTAGAGTTGTTGATTGCTCAAGGAAATGCAAGGATGTAGATTTTCAGTTTGACATTCTAAGAAAGGCCATATAGGAGGTTGGGCCCTCAAATGTGGTTAAGGTGATCATTGATTCGGCACGTGTGCAAATTGGCTAGTATGATGGAGGGTGCTTACAAGCACATCTTTTGGACTCCATGTTGTGTTCATGCATTAAACAATGCATTTAAGGACATGGGGAATTTGTTTTGGGTAAAAGGAGTGGTGACATAAGGTAGAGATATTTGGATGTTCATTTGCAACCACCATATCTCACTTGTTCTCTTTAGGATGTTTGCAAAGAAGAAATTTCTCAAACCTATAGAGGCAAGATATGTCAACTACTACATTTTTCTAGAGAGGATGGTTGAAGTGCATGATGCTCTGCAAATGATGGTAGTGAATTCAAAGTGGAATAGATGGCCTACTGCAAACACTCTAGAAGGAAAATCCATCAAACATAGCATCCTTGGTGACGATTGGTGAACCATTGTGAGGTAAGACAATGTTGATTCTCATTTTCATCTAAACATCATAAATTTCTTTCAATTTTCAAATTTTCAGATTTCTGAATTTAATTTTTTTAAAAATGATTTTTAGT
The DNA here is from genome assembly GCA_027943335.1 of Chamaecyparis obtusa. NCBI lineage: Eukaryota > Viridiplantae > Streptophyta > Pinopsida > Cupressales > Cupressaceae > Chamaecyparis > Chamaecyparis obtusa. The sequence goes on along the minus strand of BSBK01001410.1, from coordinate 1,525,627 downwards.
CATTTAATTTAAAAAATCAGATTTTGACATTTTGTTCTTATTCTTATTGTTTTCTCCATCATCTCTCTTGTTGTAGATGTCATGAGATATGCTAACCTAGACTCTCCTAACCTTGGACAGATATATGAGACTATGGGGAGCATGCTCGAGAAGATGAAACATATAATTTTGGCATATGATAACGATTTGGTCTTATATGAAGAATACATTAAGCCAATTTTCATGTGGAGGTGAAACACGATGAATACTCCACTTCATATGGTAGCCTATGCACTAAATCCAAAATGGTATGAGCCTAGGCCTGGAAGGTCTCCTCCTAGTGAGGATGATTAGGTGAGACGTGGGATTATGAAGGCCCTTCAAAAGATGTATTCATCTCAAGAATCTAGTACACTTTGTGAGCAATGGGCTGCCTTGACAAACCTTGATGGTCCAAACTTTAGCATACCAGAGGCAAAGATGGATAGAGCAGTAATGGCAAAGAAAAGCCTTGTTGGATAGTGGAAATGACATGGGGAAGATGCACTATAGTTGAAGATACTTGCAATTTTTATCCTCTCACAGGTTGCTAGTTCTTTTTCCATAAAGAGGAATTGGTCTACATATAGCTTCATCCACTTCGTAAAGAGGAATAGGCTTACCTCTAAATGAGCAGATAAGTTAATGGTTGTGCATAGTGCTCTAAGACTTGTAGATCGTAAGACTCCAAAGGATCGACAGACCCTAGCTTTATGGTGGGATATTGATTCCAAAGATGCCACCCAGGTTGATGAGGATGACACACTATCATGATTGCTTAGTATTATGTTGGATGATGCAACCTTTGAGTCTCAGGCTGATAGTGACAGTGACATTGATATGGATCAAGATTAGGGGTAGTTGAAATACTATCTTTATTTTCATTTTGACTTTGATGTTTCATACTTTGAGTCTTTTGACATTATATGATACATTAATACAATGATAATTGAATCTTTGATATATGATATGATACTTTAATTCTTTAACTTTTTATTTTGTTGAAACTTGTAGCCTTTGCGCATTTTGATATATGATATGAATCTATGTTACTTTTCATTGTTTCAATAAATTATATCTATGAATGTATGAAAATGAAATTTGAACTCTTATTTGATTCATTTGATGTCAATGTCATCCTATGTTCCTATTCTATGATGATTTGATTTAATGCTATGTTCCATGATGATTTGATGAATGACATTGATAATTATGTTGCTATGATGAATGTTACAATGTTATGTAATTCTGAAATTCATGAATATATTTGAAAATTCATATATATATATATATATATGTGTGTGTGTGTGTGTGTGTGTAGCCGTCCCCTACTTCAACAAAAAAAGTCTCGGAAACCCATTTCTTCATCCCCCCATCCAAGAAACTTTGAGTAACATAGGAAAATATGAGATACTTGAGAAAACTATGAAAAGATCTAAAAAAAGATGTTAAAAATTGGTGATAATTTTGTTTATTACGCTCTAAAATAATTTAGAGTACTTAGGAAATGTTGTTAAAGAGTTTTTAAAAACCTAGATGCAACAAAGAGAAGACAAAATGATTTTAAAACAAAAAAGAAAAAGAAAATTGAAAACTTACCTATGAATTTGATTTTGCTTCAAAAAACTCTTTAGATCCACTAAAACTCACTCTCGATCCCTGCAAATCACCTTTCGAAACCTTGGAACCTTTTTTTTTGCTCAAATAGCAACATACAACTCACAAAATTGTTGGAATTACCGCTATCGTTACACCAAAAGCTCCAGTTGTTAGTGAACACCACAACGGCTAGAGACAAGGATCCACAAGAGATGGTTAAGCACATGTCACAAATCCATCGGTCAACGTTGAATAGTACCTTCACCTAGAGGGGACGGAGGTACCAACCTTCCAACAATTCCCCCTCCCCACCCTAGCATGACCTGGGGGATTTGAACCCATAACCTAACACTCTGATACCACTTGTTGGAATCACCACTATTGTTACACCAAAAGCTCGAGCTGTTAGTGAATGCCACAATGGCGAGAGACAAGGATCCAGAAGAGGCAGTTAAGCACACGTCACACATCTGTCGGTCAATGCTGAATGGTACCTTCACCTAGAGGGGTTGAAGGCACCAACCTCCCAACAAAAATGAATAATGGCTTTTTGTTTTGTCGTCAATCCCTATTAGGCAATTGCGACCAATAAATAAATGGCTTATCGCTGATATAACGGTGATAAGTTCACAACTTATCGGTGATAAAAAAAATGGCACTAAAATGTAGTAGTTTATTGCCGTTCATATTTTATTACGATAAAATCACTTATCACTGATAAATCGGTGATAAGTGCATCTATGGAAACAACATTAGAAATCTGTAACCATGAATGACAAAATCCATATAAACTATTTCTATACATAAGCTGATATGTTCAATTTAATCCCAGATGGTAGACCAAACATAGGCACAGAAACTACTGTACAGACAAGAGGACGATAAAAATGACAAAAGGTTGGAGTAAAGAACTATCAAGAGATGCCATCCCCATCATCTCCAAGCACTGTATTGATTCTAATTCCCTATCCCACATTCCTGTCAGAAAAACATCCTTTTATTTCCTGAAATTGTTCCCCTTCTTTTGATTTTTCCTCTTCAAAGATCAACAGGATTCCCGAGGAACAAATCAATGTTGCAGCACCACCATGGTATAGCAAAAACAGGCTTCACAAATAACCCATCAGTATCTATAAGCAGTGATTCCTGTTGCATACTGAAGTCAACAGCATGGTCAATACCTCCAACCTTAGAGGAAACCAATTTTTAGGAACTGAAAAATAAAGCCTGATCCCTTCTTTATCATTGCAGGTTTGACATGGTGCACCTTGTTACAGTACAACACCTATGTCCAAGCATCACCAATAATCTCCACATGAGCATTGTCCTTGCTTGAAATGATGGTGTCAGTTTGCATCTCTCACAACAATTTGTCTTCCAACAATCTTGGAGATAAACTTAGTTGCTGTGTGGCACTCAACACCCACTCAGAGGTTCTTGACAACTCTAATGGTTGTTCCAGGGAGCGTTCTTAATAAACCAAATGCAATTGCTAACTTCTCACTGTGGTGGCAGAGGAATAATTCTTTCTCCTCCTTTTTCCACATCATTAAGTACACTTTTTGAATCTGCAAAATACCCTGCTGCCTTCATCTCCCAAGACAAATCCTCCAACTTTGCATAGATTTCCCATGTCTGTGGATGTGATCTGTCTCCTGCACAAAAAGCATGCACCATTTTATTGCCTCCAATCCAGCTGCGTCCAAGTATCTTTTTTATTCCTCTATCTTTCATCACTCTTCTTAGCATTTCAACCTCAGCCCGCCTGCCAACTTCTGCATTCATGTTTGACAAACGAACAGAAGTCACAGCATTCTTAGTATCCAGCTCAACAAGGAGAGTGGCTATAAATACTCCTATGTAATTTGCGGGCACTAAGAAAACATGTTCACAGAGCTACTGGCGGTTTAATCAGCATTTTTATGATAAAGTTCAGAGTTTCCTCAAAATGTCCAACATGACCAAGAAAGTCAGCCATGCACGCATAAATATCAATTGTAGGCATAATGCAATAAGAGTGAGTCGTGCCATTGAAGTATTTACAACCCTCGTAGACTAAACCGGCATGGCTGAATGCAAATAAAACACAAGTGAAGCTCACATGGTCAGGGTATGTCCCAGAGTTTTTTATTAGTTCAAAGAGTTTGAGTGCATCCTCTCAAAAGCCATTTTGTGCATATCCTGCAATCATGGCATTCCATGAGATGACATGTCGTTGAGTATTTTGTCAAACAGTCAAACAGTTCACGTGCCTTGTGTATGTTTCCACATTTTGAATAGATGTCTATCAAAGCATTTGCAACTATAACATCAAACAATAATCCATTTTAATTATGCTTTGATGGATATTCATGCCTGTTCCAAAGCTCCCATTTTAGCTCAGACAGGGAGGATGCTGACAAAGGTTGTGGAGTCTGGCTTTACACCTGCTGATTGCATTTGCTTAAAGGTTTCCAAGGCCTTCTCAACAAACCCATTTTGTGCATATCCCACAATCATTGCCATCCAGAAGATCCCATCTCTTTGAGGTATTTTTCAAACACTTCAAGTCCCTTATGTATGCTTCCACATTTTGCATACATGTCTACCAGGGCACTTGCAACTGCAACATCTGACAAAAATCCATAATCAATAATGCTTTGATGGATGTCCATACCTTCCTCTAAACCTCCCATTTTGGAACAGGATGGGAGGATGCTGCCAAAAATTGTGGAGTTTGGCTTTACACCTGCCATTTGCAATTTCTTAAAAGTTTCCAAAACCTTTTCAACAAAATCATTTTGTGCATATCCTGCAATCATTACATTCCATGAACACACATCTCTTTGAGGCATTTTCTCAAACAACTCAGATGCCATGTCTATGCTTCCACATTTTGCATTTGTCTACCAGGGCACTTCCAAATAGATCATCAGATAATAATCTGCTTTCGACTCTTCTTCGATGGATGTTCATGCCATGTTTTAAAGCTCCCATTTTGGCATAGGCAGAAAGGATGCTAACAAATTTTGTGGAATCAGGCTTTACACCAGCTAAATGCATATTCTTAAAAGTTTCTAAATCCTTTTCATCAAGCCCATTTTGTGCATATCCTGCAATTATTGCAATCCATGAAACCACGTCTTTTAGACAAATTTGTTCAAAAAGCTCATTTGCCTTCTCTATGCTTCCACATTTTGCACACATATCTACCTGGGCCTTGAAACTACATCTGACAAAAAAACACTTTCAATTATGGTTTGATGGATATACCCTGCTCTAGAGATCCCATTCAGGTACAGGTTGAGAGGACACTAGCAAAGGTTGTGTTGTTTGGCTTTGCACCTGCCAATTGCATTTGTTTAAAAACTTCCAAAGCCTTTTCAGAAAATCCACTTTGTCCATATCCTGCAATCATAACATTCAATGAGATTATATCTTTGAGGGCATTTTGTCAAACAGTTCATGCACCTTCTGTATGTTTCCACATTTGGCATACATGTCTACCAGGGCACTTGCAACTACAAAATCTGACAAAAAACCACTTTCAATAATACTTAGATGAATATCCCTACCCTTCTTTAAAGCTCCCATTTTAGCATAGCAAGGAAGGATGCTAACAAAAGTCGCAGAATTTGGCTTTACACCTGCCAACTGCATTTTCTTAAATGCCTCCAAGGCCTTGTCAACAAAACCATTTTGTGCATATCTTGTAACAATGGGATTCCACGAGATGGTATCTAGTTGAGGCATCTCTTTGAAAAGCCTCAAAGCCTCGACAAGAACACCATTTTGTGCACATGCTGCAATCGTTGCATCCATGCAAGTGTATCTCTGAGGCATCTAATCTAACAGGTCACATGCCTTTTGTATGCTTCCGGACATTGCAAACATATTTACCAGGCCTCTCTGACAAAAAGCCTTTTTCCATTATCTTTTGATGGATGTCCATACCCTGTCCCAGAGATCTTATTTTGGCATGAGCTGGCAGTATACTGGCAAAGGTGAACCCATTGGGTTGGATGCCTGTTTGTTGCATTTGGTGAAACGGTGACAAAACTTCATGAGGGTACCCATATCTTCAGTAAGCTGAAATTATAGTATTCCATGAGGAAACATCTTGTTCTTCTGTGTTCACAAACACTTTATGGGCATACCCCAAACTACTGCATTTGATATACATGTTCATAAGGTTATAAGCCTGTACTAAATACATATCCCCTGTGATTGATGAAAGAGTGGATTTGTTTACCTTGTGAAAGCACATTCTTGGCAATGCGGGTTTGCAATAGTTGAACATATACATAAAAGGCCACAGGAGGATTGTGGATTGTAAGCAGAATGTGCAGCACCTCCTTCAACTGGCCCTCTCTACATAATACTGTCAAATTTGAGATTGAGATTGAGATTGGTCAGGGTTGCAACTGACATTGGCATTATAAATGAAGTGTAAAGATATTTAGATTGTTACAGTGGCAGTGAAACAGCCACTGTGTCCATCTTGAAAAGTTATATCAATTTATTGAATACTGTCTTTGAAATGACACTAGGGAATGGCAATATCAGAATGGGATCATTTACTTTCCTCAATTACCCAAAATATTTACTCTCTTCAAGAAATCTCTCTGGCCAGATTTCATGAGGCAACGCCCAAATCTCGGGGTAGTGAGTGATGGACCACATGTTAACCATGGCTATCGTTCCTGCTGAATTATGCATGCCGCCTGCTATATCCACGCTCTCTGTGCAGAGACGAGCCCATGATAGGAGAGACCCCAGTGAATGCATCAGAAAACTCTTTTTCCCCACCGCCGGCAGGTACGGAGGAAGCCTTGCTATATCTACATGATGGGTTATTTTTTCGAACACTGGAAATGTCATGTCTCACTTGCTCGTATATAGATTATAATGGTTCATTTCTAATTGAAAACAAATAAATTAAAGTTAGATTTTAAAAAAGATCCGAGACTTCAGAAATCTATTTGCTATCTCACCAAGCAAAGAGATGTGAAATAATATGTAAATATCTAATAAGACAAGATTTTCATTCATTTATATAAAATACATATTGAATCTAGCACAGGTAATTTAATATAAAATGGTTAAAGTTATCATAAAACAAGTCTTTAACAGATACCCAACAGTGTTTATAAGCAGTGATCTGCATTGCATTTTATCCCTTCAATTTTATGAAAGCAGTAGCATGCTCTAGATTGCAAAATACTTAAAACAAAATAAAACAAAAAAAAATCTAGCAACCGAACATACTTCTCTGCGGCTCTGACATGTCACATATTATGGTGTGAACCTATTCTTCAGATTGCGTCATTTAGCATTTCCAATAATCGCCCAAAGAACATTCTCCTTGATTAAAATGAGAGAAATGTTTTGCATCTCTTGCAAGAAATCCCCAACATTCATGGAAATAAATTTCCTTGCAGTGTCGCAATCAACAGATACCATAATGTTCTTAACTCCTTTATGATAGTTGTTCCTAGGGATGCATTTAGCAAACCAAATGCAATTGCCAACTTTTCACTATGGCAGAAGAGAGAATTCTTTTTGCCTCTCTTCCAAATCATTGAGTACATGTCTTGAATCAGAAAAATCCCCTGCTGTCTTCATCTCCAAAGGCACTTTCTCCAAATTTGGATAAATCTCCCATGTCTGTGGATGTGATCTATCTCCCACACAAAAAGCATGGACCATTTCTTGACCTTCAATCCAACTACATCCAGGGATCTTCTTAATTCCACTATCTTTCATCAATTGCCTTACCATTTGAGCCTCACCCCACCTGCCCACTTCTGCATAGATGTTTGAGAGAAGAACAAAAGTCGCAGAATTTTCAGGATCCAAATCAAAAAGCAGCATCGCTGTAAATACACCTAAGCCTACATTCATATGTAATCTACAGGCACCAAGAAAACACATCCACACAGCTGCCACAGGTTTAACTGGCATCTTTATGATAAAGTTTAGGGTGCTCTCAAGATAGCCAGCTCGGGCAAGAAGGTCAACCATGCACACATAATGATCAATATTAGGTGTAATGCAATAAGGGTTACTCATATGATTGAAGTATGTACAGCCCTCATCCACTAAACCTGCATGGCTACATGCAGATAGAACACAAGCAAAGGTTGTGGAATTTGGCTTTACACCTGCCAATTGAATTTGTTCAAAAGTATCTAAAGCCTTTTCAACAGATCCATTTTGTGCATATCCTGCAACCAGTGCAGTCCATGAGATGACATCCCTTTTAGGCATTCTGTCAAAAAGTTCACGTGCATTTTCTATGCTTCCACATTTTGCATACATGTCTACCAGAGCATTCCCAACTATAATATCCGAGGAGAAACCCCCTTCCATTATGCTTTTATGGATGTACATGCCCTGTTCTAAAGCTCCCATTTTGGAACAGGCAGGGAGAATGCTGGCAAAGGTAGTGGAATTTGGCTTTACACCTGCCAATTGCATTTGTTTGAAACTTTCTAAAGCCTTTTTAACATATCCATTTTGTGCATATCCTGCAATCATTGCATTCCACGAGATAACATCTCTTTGAGACATTCTGTCAAACACTGCACATGCTTTGTCTATGCTGCCACATTTTGCATACATGTCTACCAGAGCATTTCCAATTGTTCGATTTTGCAAAAACCCATTTTCCATTATACTTTGATGCATGTCGATACCCTGTTCCAAAGCTCTCATTTTAGCACAGGCAGGGAGGATGCTGACAAAGGTGGTGGGATTTGGCTTTACACCTGCCGATTGCATTTGCTTGAAAGTTTCTAACGCTTTTTTAACAAATCCATTTTGCACATAGCCTGCAATCATTGCAGTCCATAAAAACACATCTCTTTGAGGTATTCTATCAAACAGTTCACGTGCCTTGTGTATGCTTCCACATTTTGCATACATGTCTACTAGGGAAGTTGCAACAACAATATCTAACGAAATCTCTCCATCCTTAATACTTTGATGGATGTCCACACCCTGTTCCAAAGCTCCCATTTTGGCACAGGCAGGAAGGATGCTGGCAATGGTTGTGGAGTCTGGCCTTACACCTGCCAATTGCATTTGCTGAAAAGTTTCTAAAGCCTTTCCAAAAAATCCATTCTGTGTATAGCATGTTATCATTGCTGTCCACGAGAAAACGTCTCTTTGAGGCATTCTGTCGAACAGCTCGCATGCCTTTTCTATGTTTCCACCATTTTGTGCATATCCTGCAATCATTGTAGTCCATGATAACATATCTCTAACAGGCATACTGTCAAACAGTTCACGTGCTTTTTCTATGCTTCCACATTTTGCATACATGTCTACAAGGGCAGTTGCAACAACAACATCTGACAAAAGTCCTCTATCCTTTATGCTTTTATGAATGTCCATACCCTGTTCCAAAGCTCCCAATTTGGCACAGGCTGGAAGTACACTGGCAACTGTATACCGATCTGGTTTGAGTCCTGTTTGTTCCATATGATGAAAGAGTGTGACTGCCTCTTGAGCATACCCATGTCTTCTGTACGCTGCAATTATTGTATTCCATGCCACGAGGTCTCGTTCTTTCATGTGATCGAACACTTTACGGGCATCTATCAAACTTCCGCATTTGACATACATGTACATAAGCTTATGAAAAAAAGCTGTGCTTGTAGCAAATGCAAATCGTCTGTGAGTGATGAAAGAGTGGACGTTTTTCCCTTGTGAAAGCGCGTTCTTGAGAATGCATGTCTTCAATAATTGAAGGTATGTAGAGTAGTCTTCAGGGGGGTTGTGTGTAGTAAGCAGACTGTGCAGCGCTTCCTTCAGCTGACTTTCTGTAGAGGATGTCAATGGCATTTTATGATTGTGATTGGAGCATTTTAAGCAAGTTTCTGGATAATGAAAACCTTCGAAGGTAATTTGTCGAGGACTGCCAGCATTCGCAACTAAACAAACAGTCGAGAACATCCAACATACATACAGGAGAATGGCAACGTTTTGATTATTGTCAAAACTCCTTAAAATCTATTGATGCTGTTCGTGCAAGATAACAAAACTCACATGGAAGAATCCTCTTGAAAAATTCTATGAAAGAAAATTTTCATCATACCTTTGAAAAGAGCAATGACGGAGCTTTGCTACTCAAGAAAATTCTAATTCCAAGTTTCTTGACCTTGAGGATAGAACCAGCAAAGGTTTGAGGGATTCAAATTGATTCCAAAGAGGACAATTCCTCGGAGGAACTCCCATGTGAGTGAGACACGTCCCCATAGGAAGACCTTGGTATAATAGACACCAAGCAAAGTGAGCTACTTAGGTTCAATAAGGATACCCACATCTTGGAATATTTTTTTAAACCCCAAAAGAGGATTGCATGTATTAGTGATAATTGATTTATCAACCATATGCAAGTTTAGGAGAGAGCCAGGAATATCTCTTGGAGGGATTGTAACTTGGAAAAGGAGTATTTGGAAACCATTCTCATTCTATACACTTAGCTTATGAAGTGATTTTGGAGGGATGGGGTCAACAATCATTAAGCAATCTCCAAATCTTGGTTAGAAAGTCTATATTTTAATTTGCATTTCAGTCAAGGGAGAAAGTTATTGGTCATCTAATGAATAAAATCTGATAAATTTATCGTTATACAAAACTTATAAGGAACGAAAGCCAATAACTTCTCTTGAGAATCAAAAAGATGGGACCACCAAATCGAGTATTCATTAATGAATAAACCGTTATGAAAGTCATCTCCAAGCCAGTAGAGCTAAGGCTTTTAGGTTTCCCATTTAATGGTTATTAGAAAAAAAAATAGAAAAGATAAAGAAATATACATCTAGGTAACAAATGTGGTGATTGTCTTGGCTTCATTGTTGACTTCATTGTTTGTAGGTTTAGATATCTAAAAGAAAAGAGAAGGAATTAGGAAAATTAATAAGAAATAATGAAAAGGAAGATACCATGAGAATTCAATTGTTTGGATGATAAGTATCCTCCACTAGGACTATGGATGCTAAGTTGGAAGTAAAACTATGCTTTGAGTGGATTTATAGGCAATACATGATAAGTTACCTAGGCCTATTAATTCACAACTAACAAGACCAAACATGATAAGCTACCTAGGCTTGCTTTAGTTTGGTTGGTCTTGTTTAGTTTTAGCTTTGATATTTTTCCCTTGTGTTTATTTCATAATTTTTCCTTTTGGTAGACTTTCAAAGTTAATGATAACAACATAAGTGTAAAGGAAAATCTAAAAATCTAACATTTTTGGAAGAAAAAGCTTGTAAGTCATTTTCTAGACCACCCTCATTAAAATTTTGGATTTGATCATCCAAGCATGACTATCAAAGCATAGCTGAAACTCTAATGCTAAGTATGAGCAATTATCTTCATCCATGTTTGAGCGAGCTACATTAGTGGCAATTTTCTTACGCATGCTACTTTCATTTTATTTTTCATTTTGTCTCATTCATATTCTATATGCTTGTATTTTTGTGTAAAATTTGTTCATATGCCTATTTGGGTACATGTTTTGGTTTCCTCAAAGTCAAATGCTTAACTATTTCATCCCAAGTTATTGATTGAGATCACATTTTTGGGAGTTTTCTTATTTGACTATCCATTTTCTAGTATCCCTAAAGTTTGATTGTTGACTACCCTATGATATATTATTTGATGACGTTTGATTTTGGGGACAGTTTTATTAAGGTGCTCATTTTATAGTATCTCTAAAGTCTAATCCTTGACTATTTTGTGTTATCATTTTATCGATGTCATGACTTTTAGTGTTTGTTTACTCAAGTACTCATGCTATAGTTTTTTAAAAGTTTGATCCTTGACTACTCTATGCTATATTATTTGATAGCATCACGAGTTTGAGCATACCTATTCAAAGGCACTCTCAACCTTGAACCTTAACAACTTATAACTACCTTTCACTATGGATCCAAAGGTTGGTTTTCTTCTCATATAGTAGCTTTAGACATCACTAAAAAGTTTTTGCTCACTTAGTGGCCTATTCCCATTCATTTTTCAATTACACTATGACATTTAAGTGGAAATTTTTTTATGAATGCTAAAGCTAGAGACGTGAACTATGACCAAGGTACCACTTTATGTCTTAACTTCTCCATCGTGGAGAATGCTTTCTCAATAAATGACTTTGTCTTATTTAATAATTAGAGCAGAGAGGTACTAAGGACAATCATCAATATCAAATTCTTATATACAATTCTTTCATATTAGAACACTTAGCCTAACCATGGAGAGATCAAACTAGATGCACTACACACACATGAATCTAGATTGGATCGGTTCCCAAATACCTATGCTCCTAATAAGTGTCAATGAAAAGATGCAAACCATGATCTCCCACTTTGAACTTCGCAATGCATCTCTAAGTTTTGTGATGTTTACGTGATTCGTAGTTTTTGTGAAATACAATATGATTGCTTTGTAGAAATTTCCACATATGTGTGACAATAGCATTTTTAATGACCTTAATACTCACCTATATTATAGCCTGTAATTTTGTAGATTTTCTATTAAAAAAATAATTGGTGGTGGCACATATATCTAGTGATTTAAAGAACCACTTTACATATTTACATACTTCTATAATGTATTGTATGCGATTATTTTATAATTTTTTGAATAATAAGATTCCCACATTTTAGAATCAAGTAAGAAAATATTAGCTCAATGATTAAAATTCTTTGGGCATTGTGAATTAAGTTCCCTATTATAAAACTTTGACATGAAACAAGCACAAAAATTTAAGATTTTTAATGTAGTTTTGGTTAAGGATTGTAAACAAACATTAGACATGATATATGCAATTTGATATTCACTAGGATTTGTGGGGTATGTAATTAATGCTTGAAATTATTCAATTCTTGTCATATCAAATGGAATTTAAACTTATTACAAAAATTTGCTAATTTTTTGACAAGTGAATAAAATAGTTGATTTAATCATATTATGAATATGATTGTAAAATCCTTTTCAAACCTATATCAATGTCACCCATTTTGTTTCTTTGAAATTACCCCAATTTTTTTTAGTTCCTCTTTTTTTAAAAAACTATTGCGACTCAAACACTTACAAAATGTCTTATTGAGCTCCAAGTCATGTTCCCTCCTTAGTTCGGACCTAAATCTAACTTGTTATTAGGTCATATGGTCCCCATGAGCTAACTAGCCTTGCAAGGGAGGCCATTTGAGAGGGCACACTTGTGTGCCACCTTTTCTTAGATATGATCTATTTAAAATTTTAGCAATTGTAGCGACCATTTGGGTTAGCTGACTAGTTTCTAATTCTAACTCTTGACCATCATACTTATTTTGATTTTGGCAGATCATTATGATCTTTGATCAATCTTTCATATACTGGATTTAATTGGAGATTGTAGTTTTGGAGGTGAGATGTCCTCCCTAGTCTGTCGTTTCTCCAATAAGGTGAAGTCTCTTAGAGGCCTTATTAGACTAGTATATTTGAATTATTTTTCCTCATAGACCAATAATATCATTCTTAGTTCAAAGGTCATCTTCAGCTATATGAAAAACTATTGTACCAAGCATACTAATGAAATATTAATTTCAAGAGTTGAATCTATGTGATAGAAATGCAATAAAACATAAGATAAACTCCTCAAGGCCTTCTCATTTTCCTCTAATTTCAAGGACCTATTGTCTTTTAGATTGCTCTCAGCAACATTTAGACTATTTAGATGAAAAGTTGAGATATATGATTGAATTAAAATGCTTCAAATGCAAGACATTATGATTGAGGTGTTTGATTAATAGTCCTAGATGCAAGATTCATGATGCAAGCTATGAAAATGAAGTAAAAATGCAGCTATGTGATTCAATCCATGTTGATCTAAGAAAATAAATGATATAGATGAGTGCAATAATAAGCTACAAATGGAGATACAATGCACAATTAAGCTAAGATGAGATCTATTATATTTAAATGAGAACTAAAATAGCATTATCATGATGCAATTGAGAGCTAAAATTAACATTATGCCTATGCAAATGAGAAAGTAGATGCTTCTACCTCTAAAATGAGGACTGTTTATAAGATTTTCAAGGCCCAGCCCAGTGATGTTTCACCAATGAATGGTCAAGATGTGATTTGTTGAGATTGAATGGCTAAGATTTAAAATGGAGATTTTCCTCAACCATATAGAAACAAGTGTCAATTTTCCTGGAATGAGATGCGGGCATGTGTCGGCCAATTTGGTTACAAATAAGGAATATGACAGTCCCAAACGGTGCTGAGAGGGGAGGGGTGAATCAACACCTCTAAAAAATTCTTCAATAAATCTTGATGAAATATACTTATAACTGGTATTCAAACAGATTCAAGCATATAATGATAGTAAGAAAACAATCACATAATGACACCAGATTTATCACGTGGAAACCCAATTAGGGTGAAAACTATGATGTGAAGAGACCTCACAAATTTTGTACTCTTCTGGAGTATGCCCTGTTAGGAGCCTTCCCGGTTAGAGGATCAAAATGCACTTGTTAGATATGACCTGGTTAAAGGATTTGTTACAATGAGGCATGTTAGGACATGCTTGGTTAGAGGACTTTGAACACCTTGAAAGATGCCACCTGGTTAAGGGATTTGATACAAGGGACATGTTAGAGTCCACCCAAATACTGTGATTTAACTATTGTAATTGCTAGAAAATAATAGAAAGATGACCTTTTACAAATGGCTTTGCATAGCTTGATAAGATCTCTACTTGTGCTCAACTGATAAACATCACTGGTTGCCACAGGTGTGTTATCCTTTGTTATTTTGCTTCTCTGCAGAATCTTCTTTCTCTCTTCTTCTATCTTCTTTCTCGCCCTGGCTTCAACAACAAACATGTTCACTCTTTTTCTCGGTAGAATGAAGCCAACCCATATTCTTGGCTAGTAGAAGAATACATAGAGTTTTTTGCCCTAACTGCACCTCTCATGCATGACCTAATCCTGAGATCCCTTTCAAATACATCACTTAGTGGAGTATTAGTTCACTGAGGAAACATCAAATGCATGCTCTAGCTTTATTCGATTTATGAAGAAAGTAATAGATGTGCATCAATCACCTTTCCTTCACAAGAGATAACTCTCTATTTTAAAGCCATAGAATCCAGCTTTAATACCTCTAGACACGCCTCAAATCAATGACCATGTTAATTCAAGGTCTTTCAAATTTACTGCAATAAATCCTAGTCAAAGAGTTGGTTGAAACAGACAGTTGACTACGGCTTCCTCGGTTCATACTAGAGTCATTACTAGATTGGTTGAGATCCTTATGAAGTGAACAGGTAAGAGTTTTAGACCTGTCACTATCCCTTCCTTTTCTTACTAGTTGCATCTTCCTCAGTTGTGTTGCTCGGTTGTATTGTTGACACCAGTTTGTGCATTTTCTTCCTCTAAGCTTATTTTCACCGGTTCTAGCTTGGGGTGGTCCCATAATAGCGTGTCCCTCTTTTTGGCCAACTTTGACACAAAGATCAACATTTTGAGAAAAAAACTTCACTTTCGAACACCTGTTGCTGCAAAACTATTAGGAATTTAAAGATAATGTAAACTAGACTCATATTTTTAAAAAAAAATTAAAATTCATTTTTCCTTCTCCTTCGAATAGTGGTTTGTGTGAAAATTTGTGTTTTTAAGGAGTTACTGTCACTTGGATCAACATAATTTTTTTAAGAAATATGATGACAGTGTAATTATTTCAAGATTATATTGTTAACTTCAATATCTAAAGGATGCAATTGGTTTCATTCATTTTGGGTCAATATTTCTCAGTTTATTAAGTTCTAAAGTGACAATAATTGTAATTTAGACATAAGGTCACTTGGATCGCTCTAACTTGATCTGTGTATATCGAAATTCATTTTTTCTTTTTTATATATAAAGGTAACACAAATACTCTTTTCCTACATATTTTTCATAATTTTTTTTTGTAATTTACTATTTTTCCCAAAGTCTTGAAGATACATGTTGTTGAAGGACCAAACAACCCATGTTTAGTTAAAGTAATATTTAAAAGTGATAATGAACTCAATATGTATTAAAATTATATTCATTAGAAAGCTTGTTTCGAATAACATCATACTACATAGATAGGTTTTTCAAATGGATTCATTTAATCTACCAAAACATAAAGTCGAAGTGATTTTTTGTTAGCATTTTAATAGGTGTGAAGGAGACTCCATTGTAGGTATAAATGAGGAGTATAGATGTTATATCAATTTTTTTTAAATCTAAGAGGCTTTGAGCTAACCATTTGTAATTAATTCCTTCAAATAGAACCTCTCAAGGCTTAAATCATCATATTTTATTAAAAATGTGTTATTTCAGCAAAAATCAACATGTCTAAAAAAGTGGGACACACTATTGTGAGGCCACCCCCTAGTCCTTAGTTGTCTGCCATTTTTTGACTATATGCATTACTTGTTTGTTGATGCTTAGAGCAGTGATTAGTTACACTAGATTAAAGTCATTCCTTCCTTGCATGATGTCACTGGGTGCCAAACCAACCTCTGTCATACCAATCTCCTTAGAGTTTTAAATGTTATAGAGATGATAGATCTCTATCCTCTTTTGCCAATCAATGATAATATATGTACTGGCAGCAAGCTTATCGGTTACCAGCTCTTAATGCCAACAATCTCCCCCTTTGGCATTGATGGCAAAAACTTGATGGGCAATCATATCATCACCATATTAATCTTGCATCTCTATACCACTTCTACTGCTACTTCCTTTTGAATACTTATGGTTGAGTACCGGTCTAACCAGATTTATTGCCAAACTCTCCCCCTTTTTGACAATAATGCCAAAAGGCTAGTTAGAAAAACTTTTTTTCTCTACTCTTCTCCCCCTACGAGCAACAGTCCTTTTCATCAGTCCAAAAAATATGAGGTGTAACCCTCTGTTGAAGCATAATGAGCTGATGATTCCTTGTTGAAGATTATTGATTATTAGAGAGGGGTACAACCCCTAGTTTACCTCTGAGATACTCAAAAGTACTCTTTGGTAATGGCTTTGTGAAGATATCAACAATTTTTTCTTTGGTGGGAACATACTTCAATCTTACCTCTTTTTCTTGTACTAGTTCCCTCAAGTAGTGATACTTGATGGAAATGTGCTTTGTCTTGGAGTGCAAGACAGGGTTTTTGGATATGTTGATTACATTGGTACTATCACAGTGGATTACAATCAGTTCAGGTACTTGTTCCTGGATTCCTTCTAGCAGTTTTTGGATCCAAATCACCTATGTATGATTGATTGCAACAACAACATATTCAGCTTCAACAGTAGACTTTGAAATGCAGTTTTGCTTCTTACTTGTCCAAGACATAATCCTCCCACCTAGAAAGAATGTGCCTCCACTTGTCCTCTTTCAGTCATCAATGTTGCTAGCCCAATCTGTATCAGTGCAGAATTTTATTTGGAATCCTCCCTTGTGTGGAAACCACAAACCATATTCCTTGGTTCCCTTTAGATACCTGAAGATTCTCTTTACTGCCATTAGATGTGTTTCTTTGGGATTAGTAGAGAATCTTGCCACTATGCCAACCGCATGTGCAATGTTCAGTCTGCTGTGAACAACATACTGCAATTTTCCTATCATGGACTGATACATTGTTTCATTTACTTCTTTGACATCATCCTCCTTTGATAACTTGAGATTAGTTATCATTGGAGTTCTAATAGGTTTAGATTATTCTAGTCCAAAAGTTTTAAGAATTCATTTTATGTACTTGGACTGAGAGATAAAGATACCTTATTTTAGCTGATGAACATGTAGTCCAATGAAGAATTTTATGGCGCCTATCATCGGCATCTCAAATTCTTTCTTCATTTCTTCAGCAAATGCTTTGCTCATCCTGTCATCTCCTCTAAAAATGATGTCATCAACAAAGATTTCAGCAATCAGATTTCCATCTTATCTAGTCTTGAGATACATATTGTTGTTGTCACCAGTTCTTGTGAATCCAATGGTTAGAAAGTATGAATGCAACATTTCATACCAAGCCCTTGGAGCTTGCTTAAGCCCATAAAGATCCTTTTTTAGCTTGCAGACCATATCAACCTTTTGTGCAGATGTGAAGCCTTCTAATTGCTCAATGTAGGCTTCCTCCTCCAGTATTCCCTTGAGGAATGCAGACTTGACATCCATTTGGTAAAATTTAAACCTTTTGTGGGCTTCATAAGCAAGAAGAATTCTTACCCTTTCCAATCTGGCCACCGATGCAAAAGTTTCTCTATAGTCTAGTCCACCTTCCTGGGCATATCCTTTGCACACTAGTCTTTCCTTATTTCTTATTACTTTCCCTTCCTCATTCAGCTTATTTCTATAGACCCAATTGGTCCCTATGAAATTCTTGTCCTTTGGTCTTGGCACAAGATCCTATGTGTCATTCTTCTCAATTTAATCAATTTCTTCCTCCATGGCCTTGACCTAGTTTTTATCTTCTAGTTGTTTTGGGCTCTATATAGGAAAGTAAAGATATATTCTCTTTGGCCTTTTTCCTAGTCAAAAAATTATCATGTTTTTTGCCAATAATGTTATCAGTAGAGTGATATGTGACATACCTTGGGAGAACTGAGCGTTGTTCATGGTCAGGCTCTTCCGGTTGAGTAATTTCTTCACCATGATTTTGAACATCTTCTTGTTCACCACCCTATGCTTCAGGTGTAGTTTCCTGAACTGAGTGTCTATTCACATGGTGTTCTTCTTCGTCTTCAGTAGCTGCTTCATTGAACTCAAAGGCATTTCCTTCATTTAGACCTCCAAGACTGTCATGATCATCATGACCACTCTTATTCGGTTATGAAGATTCATCAACTTTTACATTGATGCTTTCAATTATCTTGCATGTTCTCTTGTTCAAACACTGATAGGCCTTAGTTTTGGTAGAGTAACCCAAAAATGTTCCTTCAGCACTCTTGGGATCAAACTTCCCAGAATACATATCTCTTTTGATGTAACATTTACTACCAAAGATTTTGAAGTAACCTACATTGGGAGTATGCTTAAACCATAGTTCATAAGGAGTCATACTAGCTCCCTTTTTGACTTGAACTCGGTTGAGTGTGTAGACAGCAGTACTGACAACTTCTCTCCAGAAGTGATGAGGAAGATCCTTCTGGATCAACAGGGTTCTGGCACAATCGATCAGAGTCCTATTTCTTCTTTCTGCTACTCCATTTTGCTGCGGAGTCCTCAGTGCAAAAAAATGTCTTTTTATTCCATGTTCCTGACAATAGTGAGTGAGCTCCTGCAAGGTGTATTCAACTCCTCTGTCTGACCTTAGGCACTTCAGGCTTTTACCGATTTCCTTTTCCACTGTAGCTTTGTAGATTCTAAACATTTGGAAGGCTTTTGATTTCTCTCTGAGAAAGAGTGTCCACATCATTCTTGAGAAATCATATGCGAAGATCATGAAATAATGGTCTCCATGGTAGCTCTTTGTCTTCATTGGTCTACAGATCCATTTGCACAAGATCTAGAACATTTTCAGCAGTAAAAGACTTACTGTTGAAGCTGGTTCCTATCAGATTTCCTAACTGACAATATTTACAAATACCACTTATGGGTTTTGTAATATCAAGAAGTCCTCTAACTGATTTCTTTTTTCTCACTTTGATGATACTATCAAAGTTTATGTAGCAGAGTCTCTTGTGCCATAGTCATCTATTGTCTTCTTTGGAGACTAGACAAATTTGACTAGATTCTCCTCTGACTGAAGCTATCAAACAAGATCCTTTCATTGAGTCTAGGTAGAATAGATTTCCTTTTCTCTATCTACCAGTTGCAACATGGGTTCCAAACTAATTTTTGACTATACAAGAACCATGTCCAAATTCAAACTAGAATCCTTTGTTGTTTAGTTGTGCAACACTCATTAAGTTGTACTTGAGTCCTTCAACCCAGTACACATCTTTACAGACAACATTGTTGCAGAGAGAAATAGAACCTTTATCTTTGATGGCACAAGGGGCATTGTTTCCAAAGGTAACTGATCCACTATCATTGAGATCCAAGTTGATAAATTTATTCCTATCACCAATCATGTGGTGAGTGCATCCATTGTCAGTGATCCAATCATCAAGCTGATGAGATCTAGATATGAGTGCTACTTCATTCATCATAGGGCTCTCCTCCTTTATTGCAACAAATGTAATTTCTGGATCATCAGAGTCTACAGATTCATTTTCTGTGACTCCTTCCTCTGCAAGATAACATTCCTTTTTTGCTCTTCTCTTGAACCGATACTTCTGATCTTTATTTTCATTGTTAGGACATCTTCCAGCAATATGTCTTATCTTGTTGCAAGAGAATCATTTCAGAGGAAGCTTTCCTTTGTACTTCCATTTCCCTCTGGAGAATCTCTTAGTGATGAGTGCTTCAAACTCATCTTGCTCCATCTCTTATGAGAGAAGATTCTCAACAAGGTTACTAATCTTACCAGTAGAGAAGTTATCAATTTCTTTTCCCTTTTTGGAAGAGATATTGACAAAAGACTTTAATGTTGCTTCCTGCATGGGCAAGCTATTATCAAAATTACTTAATTCAAAAGAATCTAGATTACTAATTAGGAAGTCTAGGGTGACTTGATCTGTGGTCACCAATCTAAGCTGTTGAATGGCAGGGATCTTAATGGCATAATGAGGTCTAAGAGTTCTCAATATCTTGCTAACCACCTCCTCTTCACTGAGCTTTCCTCTAGTGCTTCTGATGGAGTTGATCACCTCTTTGATCCAGTTGCTATATTTCTCAATGTTTTCTCCTTCATTCATCCTCATGTCATCATACTTTCCTCTTAAGCTTTCAACCTTGGCTCTTTGAACATTTGGGTCTCCTCCATATACCACTTGCAATTTGACCCACATCTTGAAGGCAAAATCTAGATGTTCAATCTCAGCATAAACATGATCATGTATCATGTAGCATGCTAGCTATCATATCCATAGCATCTATGTTCTTGGTTTTGATCTTTAGTTCATCGGGTAACAGGGTGCCAATGAGTTCACTGTAATCAGTGGTAACATGATTCCAGTACTGATCACCAATGGTCTTCGTGTACAACTTCATTTTTCTACACCATAGAGTAAAGTTTTCCTTTGAAAACTTTGGTCCTTCCTTTCTCATCATCTTGCCTTTTTCTTTATGTGGTTAAGTAGTAAAGAAAACAAGACTTGGCTCTGATACCAATTGACAGTCCCAAACTGGTGCTGAGAGGGGAGTGGTGAATCGGCACCTCTAAAAACTTCTCTAATAAATCCTAATGAAATATATTTATAACTACTATTCAAATAGATTCAAGCATATAATGATAGTTGGCAAACAATCACATAGTGACACTAGATTTATCACATGGAAACCCGGTTAGGGTGAAAACCATGGTGTGAGGAGACCTCACAAATTTTGTTTTCCTCTAGAGTATGCCTTGTTAGGAGCCTTCTTGGTTAAAGGATCAAAACACACTTGTTAGATGTGATCTGCTTAAAGGATTTGTTACAATGAGGCCTGTTAGGACCTGCCTGGTTAGAGGACTTTGAACACCTTGAAAGATGCCACTCAGTTAAGGGATTTGATAGAGGGACCTATTAGAGTACACACAAATACTAGGATTTAACTATTGTAATTGCTAGAAAATAATAGAAAGATGACCTTTTACAAATGGCTTTGCATAGCCTGATAAGATCTCTATTTGTGCTCAACTGAGAAGCATCACCGGTCACAATAGGTGTGTTCTCCTCTGTTGTTGTGCTTCTCTACACAATCTTCTTTCTCTCTTCTTCTATCTTCTTTTTCACCCTGGCTTCAAAAGCAAACAGGTTCACTCTTTTTCTCAGCAGAATGAAGGAAACCCATATTCTTGGCTAGTAGAAGAATATATAGATTTTTTTGCCCTAATTGCACCTCTCATGCATGACCTAATCCTAAGATCCCTTTCGAATACATCACTCAGTGGAGTATTAGTTCACTGAGGAAACATCCGATGCATGTTCTAGCTTTATCCACTTTATGAGGAAAGTAATAGATGTGCGTCAATCACCTTTCCTTCACAAGAGATAACTCTCTATTTTAAAGACATAGAATCTGACTTTAATACCTCTAGATGTGCCTCAAACCGATCACCATGTTAACTCAAGGTCTTCTGGATTTATTTCAATTAATCCCGGTCAAAGAGTTGGTTGAAACAGATAGTTGACTATGACTTCCTCGGTTCATACTGGAGTCATTACTAGATCGGTTGAGATCCTTATGAAGTGAACATGTAAGAGTTTTAGACCTATCACTATCCCTTCCCTTTCTTACTAGTTGCACCTTCCTCGATTGTGTTGCTTGGTTGTATTGTTGACACTAGTTTGTATGTTTGCTTCCTTTGAGCTTGTTTTCACCAGTTGTACCCTGGTCCTCACTTGTTTACCATTTCTTGATTGTATGTATTACCCCGTTGCTGATGCTTAGTGCAGTGATGGGTTAAACTATATTATAGTCATTCCTTTCTTGCATGATGTCACTCGGTGCCAAACTAGCCTCTATCATATCGATCTCCTTAGAGCTTTAAATGTTATAGAGATGACAGATCTCTATCCTCTTTTTCCAATCAATGACAATACATGTACCAATAGAAAGTTGACCCATTACCAGCTCTTAATGCCAACATAATATTTTTTCCATGTGTCCTTTGGGTTTGATAAGAGAAAATAAGAATAATTAAATCAAAGAAATTAAA
Organism: Chamaecyparis obtusa; assembly: GCA_027943335.1. Classification (NCBI taxonomy): domain Eukaryota; kingdom Viridiplantae; phylum Streptophyta; class Pinopsida; order Cupressales; family Cupressaceae; genus Chamaecyparis; species Chamaecyparis obtusa. Next base: position 1,503,273 of record BSBK01001410.1, on the reverse strand, counting down.
TAGCTTAGTCATTAGATGATGTGGGAATGATGTGTCATGAGTTGGTTATGAAAGAGGATGATGTGGAAATGATGGGAATGGGGTGGATTTTGAATTGATTTGATTGATGAATTGGAAGAAATTAATAATGATATGAACTATATAATTAAATGGTTAAATTTAATTACATAGTAGAAGAACTAGGACTTTGATTAATTAAATAGCTCATATTTAATTATTGTTGCTTCTTGACCAAATTTAGGTGTATACATTTTGCCCATCTTTGAATTAATGTACGAGTAGTGCATTGGTTTAAATAAGTTTTGATTTGTGCTTCTGACTAATGTGTTGATGTGGGACTGATTTGATGGATGTTCCTATTGATGTGATGGTGTTGAAGAGATTCAATAAATGTCTTAGATTGAAAATTGGTTTGATTGATACCCCAGATATAGAAAATATTTCATCAATGCCCCAGATATACAAATGTTGTGATAGAAGGTTGTATGCCCCCTCAAGAGTTAAATCAGAATGATTTTGCAATTTTCAGGCTTTTTTAAGGATTTTATGATTTTTTAGAATTTTTCAAATTTTTACGATTTTTCAAGCATTTCTGATTTAGCTCCCAATAGATTGATGAAAAAATGATTCCCTAATTGAATTAGATCATTGATGTATAGAAAATTAATTTGCAAAATAACCCCATAAAATATCCTTTAGGTCAAATTTGGTTTTAAAATGGATTAAAAATCACTTTCACCACTCATTTTGTCTTCACCTTTGGAGATTTTACCTTGGAGAGAGAAAGCCCTTAGCTAATAAAATGGTGATTCCTTGGCTTGATCATATATTTGAGCAACTTTTTTGACACCAGCGCTTGCCACAGTACGATCCTACGGTAGGTACCTCTAATTGATCTTCATTTTGTCATTTTTGGTTGACTTTAGCACACTTTTCTTTTAAATTTTGTTGCTTTTTCCATTTTAGCACATATGCATTTAGTTTTATCATATATACATAGAGTTTTAGTGCATTTAAGACCAAAATATCGCATATGCATAATTGATTTAGGGCTAGTTTTTCATTAGTTTAGTGCATATAGTTTGTATAACGTTGCATATACTATTTCATCGCATATGAGTAAAACAATATTGTATGCACCAAATACTTCATCGCATATACTAAACTTGTGCGTGCAAGCAAATTTTTATCACATATAACCTGCAAAATATCGCATATAAGTTTTTATAGCATTCAAAGTGCATATTATCGCATTTGACCTTAAGATTATATTTAGAGCCTATTCAATGAGTCAATCAATATGGGCCCATTTGGTGCATGGAATTAATTTATCCAGAATAGGCCTATTCTAGAATAAGTACCTATTCTTGGATTAATTAATCCTAAAAATGAAAGCAGGAATAATCTATTCTATGTTTGGATCCCATGATGTGGAATTGGAATAAGGATTATTTTTCATTTTTTAAATTAATTCGAACAATATATATTTTTAACTTATTAAAAAATTATAATTATAAAAAAATATTTTCTTACAAATTTTAATTTTTGAACTTATCATTTTTGTTGCTGGTTTTTTAATCAAAATATATATTTATTTTTAACTTATATATTTTTAAATTAAAATATGTATTATTAACTTTAAAAAAATAAGATTATAAAAAAAATTATTCAAAATAAAATTATAAAAATAAAATTTAAAAAAACTTATTAAAAAAATAAGATTATAAAAAAAAGATTTTAATCAGTTAACTGTTCACGTACAGACCTGACGACTTGTACATTTTGTTGTAATTTTGGATCCATGAAAAGCTTATTCTGGAATAAAAAGTGAATTCCAAGTTTTTTTTGGAATTAATTAATCCAAGCATTGGCCCAAAATGGGGCTTAATTTTCTAATTCGGGAATTAAAAAAGTGGCCACAAATGGTGAATTACTTAATTCTCACATTAAATAATGACTATTCTAGATTAATACTGGGAACCAAATGAGCCCTATGTTCCTATGTGTGATGATGGATAGGATGTTTTGACCTCACGATGTAGAGAGTCGATGATAGATGTACTCACTGAGATTGTAAGAAATCTTAATTGAGTGGATAGGACAGGATGATTTCTAATGCTTGACTGGTTAGGATGATTGATAGATGATTGATTGATTGATATTTTGTTTTATAGTCTCATTTAGATGTCTTGATGATGTGGGTTCAATACCCCAAGATGTTCAGGATGATTCAGTAGTTATCTTAGGATGACCATGTAGTGATTTCTACATGTGGTCTTTCTTCACTACTCGATATGCCCCATTATTGGGTAAACAAAGGGCTATTGATAGCACTAGCAAAGTAGTGGCACAGAGACCACAACACATTCCACCTAGGGAAAACTTTAAGAAACCCCCTCCCTAGAAATTTATAAAATCTCGGCAAATCCTACATTATTTTGGGTGGAAAAAAATAATATTGTTGGCGATTTTTTTAATTTGAAAGGAAAATATATTAATTTAACTGGTGATTTTTTTTCAATTGTATGAAAATTCTATAAAATCCTGGTGAATCTTTCATTGTTGAAGAAAATCACAGCTAGAAGTACACATACCTAGAAACCATCATTTCACCATTATTGTCAAATGGATAGGTGTCATAATTTACTTTTATATCATCTGACATATAGTAAAACTATTTTTTATAACTGTTGGATGATGTTAAATCAATGGCATATATCCTATTTTGGGCCAAACTTTTAAAGGACACCGAGTTCCAGAGAAAGTCTCTGAAATAAAGACATGTGTCCATAGTCAAATTTATTTTAGGCCAAAATTTGAAAGAATAAAAAGTCCCATGAAAAGCCTTCAGAATAGAGACATGTCAAATCTATGTACTTAATCTATACCCTAACTTAATTTTGACCACATATTGGCTAATATATTCAATTTACTATGTGGAAAAATTAGATTCTATTGGCAAAATCATCATTGAAGTCCATATAACTATTGGCGATTGGCCTATGCATGTGACCCAATTTTTATAAAGTGCTGGTGACATGGCCACCCTAAAAGTCTAATTTTTTTAGCCAAATTTTGGGTCCCCAACAAGTAAAATTAGCCAATTGGCAAATATTCACCACTAAAGTTATCCTTGATTCCACCTTCCTATAGGTGAGATGATTGCTATGCTAGAGGATGTGTATTGTATTATGTGAATTGCTATGCTAGAGGATGTGTATTGTATTCTGTGAATACCTATTGTTGGTGATGTGGTGTTCTATGATATTTAGGAGGATGAGAGGTCCAATGCTCTAAGGAGAGTATTTGAAGATTCACGTATTGGAGGATATGAAATTTAGTGGCAGATGATGGTTGATTATTATGTGCCCTTGCCTTTAGTCCTCACTAGATTTATAAATGGTTTTATGTTTCCAGACAAGAGAGCACATTGTTTTGATGTGGGTTGGGGAGGATTCTAGAGAGTACGATCACACAAGCATGACAGTATGCTTAGGGATCATGCAAATTAGTGCATTTGTATCATGCATTACACCAGGTGATCTATGATAGGGCTATCAATTTGTTAGTAGGTGTGATGCAAATTAGTGCATTTGTATCATGCATTACACCAGGTGATCTATGATAGGGCTATCAATTTGTTAGTAGGTGTGATGCTACTATAGATATGGGCTTGAGAGAATATTTGAGAGAACATTTTAGCTACATAGGCATAGTTGTCTAGCTCAATATGGGCAAGCTAGAGTACTGGTAGTGAGTTATGGATGACATTGACACAGTGTGTTGGATGTTGCACTTGGATTGTGAGGGTTGGATGAAGGACCTAATGAAGATTCTCTTTGTCTTCACAATATGATAGTTGATTGGTTGCACACCTTTTGTGATTGAGAGATTCATCACTTCCCAAGTTTTGAGACAGTATGGCCAGATATAGGGCATTTTGCAAGGGACTTATGCATACGACCATATACAAATGGACAGAGTTAATTGGGGAAAAACTATTTATTATGAGAATGTTCTTATAGATTACCTTGGACTAGCACCAATAGCTTGGGATTACATGGGAGACATGGTTGATGTCAGTGTGACACCACAATTTTCTCACTAGTTTACTTTAAATCCATTCTCCAGGTTGAGATCACCTGATGGGCCTATTCCGCCATTAGAGGATGATGATGATGACCAGCCATGACCTCTAAGATAGTGGAGAGGAGAAGCTAGGGGATAGGTGGGCAAGGAAGAGGAGAGGGTGGAAATGGAGGTGGAGGAGGTGATGGTGGTGATAAAGGGAAAAGATATAGAGGGGTGGAGGAGGAAGAGGAGGTTGAGGTTGAGGAGATGTCCTTGATCATGGATAGATCACACAAAGGACTAGATCATGTGTTTTATGAGGTGCACGTGATGCTGCAACATAGGTTGCAACAACATAGGTTTCCCAAAAAATCCACAGGTTGCTTTAGTTCTACCAGGTGCCCCAAATTATCTTGGTCATCAATGTATTTATATCAGAGTTTATTCGTCTTAGCCAAGAGGCATGGATCGAAGGGGTAGAGGGTATTGTTCAAAGATTATAGGGAGATCTTTCTCAGACATGGAACATGATTCAATATCTTGAGTCTCAGTTGGTCATCTGAACATCAGAGAGGGATGATGCTATAGAGCAATAGGGGGAAGCAGAGGAGTTAGTTCAGACATTAGATAAAATTTTCATACAAGGCCTTATGAGGGAGATGATGAGATATTTGGTACATCATAATGGTTAGGATGATTATCATCATGTTTCTTATTTTGTGGTAGTGCCTCATGACAGATGAATCCCTTCATATTCACACATTTCTAGAGAAGGATGCAATAGAAAATATTCTAAGAGACAAAGTGTTGCAGATCCACCAACCAGACCTCCAAGTGGCCTATTTGCATGTGTAGGGACTGTAGTGGCATGAGGCCATCTACAAGTTCTACAAGTGGTGTAGGTAGTACAGGTGGTGTTTTGATGATGAGGCCTATAAACTCTGATGGAGGTCATGCATAGATCTATTGATTCATGATTTTTTGATGATGGGTGAACCCACAATAGTGGGTTACACTTTTTTTCCTGAACGGACACTGAAGTCTGCATTTTGAAAACAACTTTTAGATTCAAATGTATATTGCCCTTAAACCATTTGAAATCGGAACATGAAGTAAATTAGAGTCTTTGAAGATTTTCTATCTAGATTATAAATATATTTTTTATTTTTATTGTTTAATTAATTTGAATGGTTTTTTCTTTCTCCCATAAAAAATGGTATGTTGCTGAAAACATCATTTTCAAAGAGTTACATTGTTTTCATAGAGCATAACTTTTTTTCTAAAATAGATATCAATGTTCTTATTTCTAATTTAGTTTTGTAACATCCATATGAATGGCATGCAATAGGTTTGATGAAATTATCATGATTATTGCATATTTTATTAATGTTTGAAGTTGACTAAACTGTAATTTTGACATACCTTGACTACATAGCTTATAACTTGTCGTGTATTTGTCCAATTTCATTTTTATTTTATTTTAATGGAAAGATAACTTCAATACCTAGGGCATAGATATTTTTAAGATTTTTTTTTCTCTCATTTACTATTTTTCTATAAGCGTCAAACATAGAGGTACACATACGGTGAAATATCTATGTTTAGTAAAACTAAAAATACAAAGTCATAATAAAATTAATATATATTAACATTATAATCATTGGAAAGATTGTTATTAGTAGTACCTTACTACATAGATATGTTTTTCAAATGGATTCATTTTATCTACCGAAAGATAAAGTCAAAGTGATTTTTTGTCAGCATTTTAATAGGTGTGAAGGAGACTTTATTATAGGTATGAATGAGGAGTATATATGTTATATCAATATTTCTTTTATCTAATAGACTTTGAGTTAACTATTTTTAATTAATTCCTTCAAATGGAACCTCTCAAGGATTAATTCATCATATTTTATTAAAAATATGTTATTTCAGCAAAAATTAGCATGTCTAAAAAAGTGTAACCCGCTATTGTGGGTTCACCCTGATGTATACTCCTATATTGTTGTAGACATTTGATCATTGAGGACACTCATTTGATCTACTTTGATGTGTACCCATGATACTTTGATATTCTCCTTTTTTATGTCATTGTACATAGACACAACATTTTTGAGATATATGATGATGCAACAACAGATTTATGGATGCATTCTATATGGTTTATGATTTTTACTATGTATGATGGATGGATGATTTATGCTTTATGTTTATGCATTTACAAATGATTATGCATATTGTATATGTGATTATTTATGTTCAATGTTCTTTTATGATGGATGCATTTATGGATGCTTTATTATGATGCCTATATGATTATGATCTTATGATGCTTATGTGATGATTTTATGTTTATATATGTGTATGCACCCTAAAATGGTCGCCTAGACTTTGGGCCCCCATTCAACAATTTATCAAATCCCTGAATCAATATGTTCAAAAATCAGCATTTTCAGCTTTATATCAATTTCCTTGATCAAGTCCTATTTTATCATTTTCAATTATTTGCCTTGGGCTAACCATCTTATCCTAAGTTTTTATTTATTTAAAAGGAAAATTTCCTCCCCTTTTATTAAATAAAAAGCCCCCACCTTTCCTCTTATCCTAAATTGCACAAATAAAGCATTGTTCTTATTTTATAAAAAGAGGAAAAACACTTTTTGTCTCATATGGACACAAAATTCAACTCTTATTTTCTCATTGGAGGATATTTGTGCATATGGATTACTCTTCTTTGATGCTCCACCTGTTACCAAAATTTCACAACATGCTGAATTTTACTTCAAGTAACATCATAGAAAGAGTTGCAAAAGAAAGCGTACATTTTCTATTCATTCATTTTCATCATTTTTGCAACCATATATGAAATCATGAGCAAAGAAATACAATGTTCATTGTATAGATCATCAATTGATCTGTACAATTTTCATTTTTACAAAATATGAAATGAATTAAGTATGCTAAATAGAGAAAGCCTCACACAAGCCGTGAGTGTAACTATCTAATTTTTCTTTTATCAAGAAATACATGAACAGATAAATATCTAATGAAAGAAATAAAGAGTAGGGATAACCAGTCATTGCCTGTTGCTTTGACTGGTTATGAGCTCTTTCTCCGGCGCAGCAGAATCCAGCTCCGAGCTCCATGATCCTGAGCATCTGCAAAAACATAATAGAAACTAGTGTTAGATCCCGAGGGATCTAAGCAATAACTACTTATCTCTACGGCTACATACTATATCTGTCAATGCATTTCATCATAAAAGAAAAGTAAGCAGTAATACTGACATTTAGTGCTGAAGGAAATAGAATCATTTGTGGGTGTCACGAGCCCGTGCTCGAACCTCATAAAACATGCAATAGGCAGATAACAGAATTGTTGTTTAGTCTGGTAGAGGAACTTTTAAAACCATTCACAAACGGATAGTAGAAGGTGAAAAGCATTTCAAAATGTCACAAAGAAAATGACATATGATTCAAAAGGTCTTATGTGAAAAATGGATTATGATTTGCAGAGTGACAGTAAGGAAATGAAAGCATCTGCCGTAGGCAATCTTTAAGAGTTGCTTTCACCATTCATTAGCTATTATAAGGGAGGAATTCTTTAAAAATTTCCCGGACTTACAGAGTTTGTGGTAATTTTAAAACTCAATGCAGTACAGTTGAAAGCACTTAGTAATTTGAAAACCTGTACAAGGTTCAGACTCAGTAAAGATGTACAGTCTTCTGCTGTTTGCATACATCCTTCACTACTGAAATTAAGTACAGGGAAAGAAGACAATGCTTCTGACTGGTTGGATTCTAACATTTGCAATGTTGGTGATATAGTGGCGGATCCTAATGATGGTGTGAAGACTAAATTCGTTCTTGACATATTTTCACTTTGCAAATGCAAATGAAGAGAAGCTGTTAGTTTTTAGCCAGTCCCTTTCCCCTTTGGCCTTAGTTGAAGATGTGATTACTAGAACAAAGAACTGGACTAGAGGTGAATAGGGTAGACAAAAGGGTATATGCATATCGTCTCATAGCTGCAGATACATTTGAGGAAGAAATTCTTGGAGCTTCTTTTGACAAGGAAATTTTGTCAAAGATAATTTTGATGGAAATGACCAATGGGAGAATTCAGGATCCCTTATGCTCGAGGTAAAGGAAAATGAATGTGAAGACTCATTTTTGAAAATAGAACATTGAAAGAAAATGTGAAGACCCTATACAAATTGAAACTAGTTTGATGTGTTCCAGTTGAAACAACTTCACATAAAACAATTTGATCTCTGCGATCATGACATACACAGATTTTCAGAATGAAAGAAGAGGCAGTTCCATTGCAACAAATAGAGAGTGAAACCAGTTTCCCTTCCACTACTGATATTTTGAAGACCTCTACATGGAAAGACTATGCAGATGAACAAGGTCAACACGAACTGTGTTCTTGTGATATCAAGTCTGATGTTGATAACACATCGAAATCTACGCTGACAAGTGCAAATTTAATCCTTGGAAAAGGATCACCTGGTGGGATTCAGTGGGAAGCATGTAACAGAAGTACTTCACAAGATCCCGAACAAGGACAAAGAACATCTGAAGAGGCTCAAGCTATTGTGTGGAGTGTGGATCAGCAAACAGATGTTTCAGAAACAAGCTGAAAAACACTAGAGACAAAGGTGGAAGGACTCAGCAAGGCCAGATCCTTGGAAAAAAATGTCTTTGAACAGGAGCAGCTACAGAAGTGGGGACAGATTACGGCCTGAAGATGAAAGGGAAGTTCTTGAAAGAGTTCTTATTCACCATCCAAACGTAGCAGCAAACCCTTTTTCTCATAATTTCATGGGGAAATAAAGAATGTGCTTGAACTTTCATAGTTTCACAAAGCCTTAATAGAAAAAGTTTTGAAGGTTTCAAGACCAGTTTTGTGGGGTTTTATATACGAAATTCATTAATATTTCATCTCTTTCAGCAGAAGGAAAAGCGACAGCAAATGTACACCAGCATGGTAGCCATTGATAAGTCAGTTAATAAAAACGTGTACAGAGCAAAGAACAGAAATTCAGCAACAAGAGATGCAGAGAGCATGCCATTTGTGAAAATGATACAACTACAACAACAAACCCTTGCTCATTGCAGAAGGAGAAGGAAACAACTCTTTCAAGTGCATGGCGAAAGACATAAATTCTCAGATTTTTTAAAAACAAAAAAAAAATTCAAAAAGTCAAGTTTTTCAAAATGTTCCAGGTTTTCAGAATATTCAGGGTTTTAATGTTCAGATTTTCAAAAGATGTTCAGATTTTTACAAAAAATGCACATCATTTCCGAGATTTATGAGGGATCATTGCAACAAAAAAACAAAACTCTAAACCCAGATGTGAAATTAAAAGCACAAAGTGGAGAAACTAGCCATACGTGCCTCAGTATGATGTTTAGATAGTTAAGATACCTGCAGATATGGTTGCACTTCACCTGCTGTTCCCAGCCAAGAAAGACTCCACCTTCAAAAAAATCGACAAATAAAATAGCAGAAAGATGCCTCAAGAAACCGAAATCCCCAATGGCGTTCCTTCCAGCAGTTGAAGCCGAGTTTAGCAGCAAGCGCCCAAGAGAAAAAAGGAGAAGAAAAAGACAGATTTGAGCTTCAGAGATTCATGGCGGCCAGAATAGCAGCATTCTCCTTGTTTTTTCTACAACCTTCTGAGGGTTTGAAACCCTCATGGCGGCGCCCAGGCAGAGCTCCAACATCAAGCACAAATAAAAAATGAATGATATTTTTTAGGTTTCATTACCCCCTTGTATGCACGTAAAGATGGGCATTTTGCCTTTATGATTTTTATTCACAGCAAAAGGAAAATGACACCTCTTGTCATTTTTCTAAAGTCTCAAATCATAAAGTCAATAATAGTTCTATGTTTTCTTTCTAATATAAAAATAAATATTTTATTTTGCAATTTAATAAAATTTCTTATATTCATTTAAGTTAATGACTATTAAATACTTTAATAATATTATTAAGTAGTTTCATTATTACTTAATTAATATTATAAAGTATTTAATAAGTTATTATTTAAACTTAAAGAGAAATATAATAAATTTTATTAGATTCAACTATTAGATGTTTTATAATTCTTTAAAAAATGAATTATAAAGTATCTAATATTCGAATAATAAAATAAAATATTTATTTTTAAAGGACAACAAAGAACTATTATTGTATAATCAAATACGTTTTTTAATTCTAATAAAGATAAAATAAATATTTTATTTCAAAACTTAATAATGTTTATTTAATAATTTATAGTTCACTATTTTGTTGAATTATTTTAATAATATTATTAAGTGGGTTATCACTACTTAATTAATATTAATAAAATAATTAATACAAAATAGTAAACTTTAAACTATTTAATAAAAAATTATTAAATTAAAGTATTAAATACTTTATAATTCATTTTATTTAAGTGAATTATAAAATATTTAATATTCAAAATACAGATATTTATTTTACCTTTAAGGGATTAAAAGCAAATATTTTGCAGAGTCAAAGTGTTGAGGTCATAAGGATATGGATGCAGCTTTTGGGTCTGCAGTGAAGTTATGGCATTTCAGAGACTTTGTATGAGTCTTCTAGAGAGCATTTAGTGCATTTATGAGGAGAATTTATGTTGTTGTTATCTGGGTTGGCTTTTGAGCCACTAGGAGACACATTTTTCAAAGGTTTTAAAGGCTTTAATTAGGCCTTTTTCTCTGCATCCGACCCCTGATATTTTGCCCTCATAAATGAGGCAGTTGAGGAAAATGCTTAAGTATGAGTTGAAGGCTCATTGTAAAAGGAGTTCTGATTTTATGCATAGAGGTCTCTGTGACTGTTTTTTGAGTCCTGAAATATATTTGCAGAATCTGTAACCCATTTTGGAGATGCAATATATGTGACAGCAAAGGTGATTATGCTATTTTAAGTGTTGTTATTGAGCCTTTTTCCTTTCTGCAAATTTTGTGTGCAATTTCGAATGATTTGATCGGATAGCTTGTGAATGTTTCTCATTTCCTAGTTTTCTGTCTCATTCCAGCACCTGTTTGTAGGAGAGTATTTTTGCTTGTGGGTTATGATACTTGTTTTTAGGTGAAATTAGTTAAAGTGAGGTTTTGATTTCTCCTCCTTTTGTAGTTTCATTGCTGAAACCTTATCATAAATCATTTTTGCAAGCCTTTACAGGAAGATGTGCTTTATTTACACCCATATAGCTGTATAGTCCTCTCTGTCAAGTGTATTTGAGTCTCTATAATATCTTTGGTGTATCACCTCTTTTCTTACTTTAAGCTTTAGGTTTTAAAGTTTATTTTCTGCATCTTCTTCCCTTTTCCCTCAAGTTTTCATTAAGGTTTAGAGCTATCACCGAAAGATTCAATAGGAGCCGGCCTAGAACCCGGAGGTTTTATTTCATTGTCCAAGTCTCACGTAGTGAAATAAATCCCATGTTAAGTAAGGATTACTGAACTCCTTCAGTTCAGTCAAGGGTGCAAATCCTGAAACTTAACAGTTTTGGCACGCCCGGTGGGACACAAACCATTTTTCCAATTATGCTGGTACAACTAAAAGTCATTTTTCTACCAGCCAGCAGGAGATGATCAATTTATGAGAAAGATACAAACACAGAGTTTAGATTCTTTTGAGTATCTGCAATGAGAAACTCCGAAAAGACGTGGAAGGAGTGTTGTCAGAACGAAACCATCACCAAGAAGGAAACTATCAGCCCCTGGTTTTCGTGTGTACAACAGAACAGGTCAAAGGAAAGTCAGACGTTCAGCAAGTCCATCAGTAAGGGCTGAAGTATTTGACACATCTGCTGATTCACTTACAAATTCAGCAAGTACTGGTTTTGTACCAGCAGGAACAGCAAGTACAAGCTTTCAGCAGAGTGTTCCTATACAACAGCAACCTATACAATAGCAACCTGTGCAACAACCAGTGCAGCAGCCTGTACAGCAACCTCTGCCAATGGCAAGGGCATATGCTTTTGTGCCTTTTAATCAAGGGAGTCCCTTGAATTTTGCTCAACATCATGACATACCACTTGCTGCATTGAAAAGTCTGCCAGATTTCACTAGAGAAAACCAAACTACGGCTTATGAGCACATAAGGGATGTTGCTACTTTGTGCAATGTGCATCACGTTACAGAGGAGGATGTTGCTACTAAATTACTGGCGACATCTTTTAAAGGGAAAGCACTGCAGTGGTTCAGAAGCCTAACGGTTGGCTCCATAGGCTCATGGGATGCTTTGGGTGACGCTTTGACAAGACTTTTTGAGGACAAGTCCGACTTCTTGTTGCTGGTGGAGCAACTCACAACCATAAAGCGGGCACCACAAGAACAAATGATGGATTTCAACAACCGGTTTCAAAGGACCTGGACTAGAATACCCATTACGGTAAGACCTTCAGCTGATCACACTTTTCTTTATTATTTGAGAAGCTTAAATAGCGATATATCAGTAATGATTCAATCTATGGGAGGTGTTTCGCTACCTCAAGCTTATGATATCGCCATTAGAGCTGAAAATAGTCTTATCCAGGCTGGAAAAATAGCCCCTAGGCCTCCAATGCCCATTTTTCCAGACATTCACCCAAATATGCCATTGACAATTCCACAATTCAACCAGTTACCTACTATTCCCAGCCACAAAATTACTATGGCAGGCCCTTCATTAGAGCTGCAGGAGATTAAAAATAGTCAGCTCAAAATTGAAAATATGATGCAAAATTTTAGTAACAAGCTGGTTAATCTAAAAAAGCAGCAGTTCCAGCCTAAGCCACCTTACCAACAGTAGAATCCGGTTGTAAACCTGCCTTACCAGCAGCAAAATCAAGGTCAGGCCCAAGGAAATAGACAACCGTTTCAAGGTAACGCAATGGGTTATAGGCAGAACATAAATCAAAGGCCTTTCCGACCTTATAACCCAATGCCTCTTAATGCTACAAATCTAGTAAGAGACATAGTGCCCACGCAAAATAACCTTGCAGTGGATTTTGAGTGGTGTTACCCCTGTAGTGAACCACATAATCAGGCATTAATGGTACAAAATACAGTGGCAGGACAACAAAGTGTCACTAATGATGCATCTGAACAGCAGCATGATGCACCCACTCCTGAAACCGGTTTCCTTAACTGGCAGAAAGATGAGTTTTGTGCAGTCAATAATGACTCACCAGTATCAGCGAATACTCGGGCTAAAAAAAGGGCCCTTGAAGCAGAGAAAAAAACAAACAAGAGTAAACTACTTGATACTGTTGAACCATTAACCAGTGCTACAAACACGGTGGGAGACACTCACGTCCCTGTCACCAAGGAAACCGTTCACAAGTCAGCGGAACATGGTGTTGTTAAAGCACATCAGAAATCACACTTTACTGCACCATTCAATATCATGGAGAATATGAAGAAGATGAACGTGTCTATGTCAATGTGGGAGACTTTGGCTATTCCTGATCAAACGGATATCTTGCAAAAGGCTCTCTCGGATGAAGCAAATCCCGCAAGGGTGACGGATGAACCAGCAAAAGCGGTATTAACCAGTGCTGATGAAAAGGAGGGCAGTGATAAAGTTACCAATGAATCAAATAAAGTAATAAAACCACCTCCTTTCTATCTTTCCTTGATAATTGGTGATAAATTAGTCCATAACTGTATGGTGGACAGTGGGGCTACAAGCTCAGTCATGCCAAAAAAGATAGCTGACCAGCTAGGACTAAAATACCAGCCCATTGAAAGAGGTGTTGTCCAACTTGATGGGACATCTATAAGTACTATAGGCGTGATTAGAGATGCAAGTGTCACCCTTCATGCCTGTCCTAATTTTGCCATTCAGCAGGATATCTGTGTCATAGACTTACCTCCATACTTTGCCATCTGTTTGTCTAGAGATTTCACGGCAAAAATCAGTGGTTATTTGTCATCCGATTAGTCCCACATGATTTTTAGGACTAGATATGGCACAAAAGTAACGATTAAATCTGAGTTACTTGCAAAAAACCACATAGAGCCTTATGTTCCCAGTCCTGTCAATACAAATCTACTTGCATTTGACGAAGCAGAGTACCATACAACTGCTGAAAATCGAACCCAGCTAGAGGGTGTCCCAGATATTCTTCTTGATGAATGGGCCTCAAGTCAAACCTACGAAAATTAGTTTTATCATATGACAAATGCTAACTTAGGGACCTATATTATCCATGAACAAAATGAAGTTATTCCCAATCTGGTCAAACTGGCAAATCAGTTGGGAGAGCCCCAAGATCAGCTGTGGAGCATGTTTTTTGATGGTTCAAGGGGTAAACAAGGTGCTGGTGGAGGCGTCATGTTAGTTTCACCCGACAATGAGAGGTATTATGCCGCTTTTAGATTCAGTTTTTCTTGCACCAATAATACAGCAGAGTATGAAGGGTTAATTCAGGGATTAGAGTGGGCAAGAAAATACGGTATTAAGTGTTTGCAAGTATATGGTGATAGTGAATTGGTAGTAAATCAGGTCAGATGTCTGAATGCTGCAAAAAATGACATTTTAAAGTCTTATAGACATCGTGTTTGGGATTTGCTTGAAAACTTTGATGCATTTAATATACTGGCTGTTCCTAGAAAAGAAAACCAGCATGCTGACAGACTGGCAGCTGTAGGAGCTCAATATGACATTGTTAACAGCGTTTCCACACATACCGATCAGCAACATATTAGAATCATTACCAGGCCTTCAGTTCCTGATAATGATGCTAGTTGGCAAGTTTTTGACAGCGATGAACAAATTCTGCAATTTATGCTGGAAGAAGACATTTTTGCCAACTCTAACCAGCAGAGATATATAGATCAGTATGGTGATCAGGTGATACAGTTAAAAAACAACAAGTTACCCAAAGGTTTAGTAACGCTGGAAAGCATTTTCAATTCTGACGATCAGCTGAAACCTGGAAAAGCCAACTTGCTGGTCAAAGAAAACCAATATGCAGATCTGGAAATTACACCGGGTAAATGCCTAAAATTTGGCAAGGTAAATTCAGCTGAAGAAAAGGAGGCTTTTCTTCATTTGTTCCAGGAATTCAGCGATATCTTCACTTGGCAATACAGTGATTTAAAAGGGTTCAATCCACGACTGGCACAACATACAATAGAGTTGGAACCAGCATCCAAACCAGTGCGGCAAAAGCAAAGGCCTATTAATCCAAAGTTGGAACCTTTGATGCAGAAAGAAGTGTTCAGACTGATTGAGAGCAAAATCATTTTTCCTATTAAACACACAAGTTGGGTTGCTAACTTGGTCCCAGTAAGGAAGAAGAATGGAGAATTATGGCTATGTGTAGATTTTAGAGACTTGAATCGAGTCTCGTTGAAGGATAGGCACCCACTTCCATCCATGGAACAGATATTACAGTGTGTGTCAGGGGCTGAAAGATTCTCTTTGCTGGATGGCTATTCAGGTTACAATCAAATCCTGGTAAAGGAGGAAGATTAGTTCAAAACAACGTTTACAATAAAATGGGGGACAATGGCGTATAAAAGAATGCCATTCAGATTGTCCAACGCTGGAGCTACCTTTCAAAAGGCCATGGAGATGGCTTTTAGCAATCTGATGTACAGGTTCATCTTGGTTTATTTGGATGATGTCACTATTTATTCACAAAAAATAGCAGATCATATTAATCACTTAAGACAGATTTTTGAGCGCTGTAGAAAGTTCAGCATCTCATTAAACCCAAAAAAGAGTATATTTTCCGTTCATGAGGGGAAATTACTTGGATACATTGTATCTAAGTCAGGCATCACGGTGGACCCTGAATGAGTTGCAGCAATTCTGGAGCTGCCTCTACCACAACACAAGAAAGGCCTTCAAAGTTTCATTAGCTGCATCAATTTCGTGCGGAGGTTTCTGCCTGACATCGCAGCACTTCTCAAACCATTAACAGCTATGTTAAAAAAGAATGTCATTTTTACATGGACAAAGGAGGCCAAAGAGAATTTTCAGGCCATTAAAGACGCATTAGCAGTGGCGCCTGTCCTCATCAATCCTGATTTTGGTAAGGATTTCATTCTTTACGCATATGGTGGTTATGATGTAATTTCAGCCATGCTGGTACAGAAAAATGCAGAGGGATTGGAATAGCCGATTGCATTTTTTAGCAAGGGACTAGAAGAGTACGAACAGCGGTACAGTTTCGTTGAGAAACATGTCCTTGCTGTTGTAAAAAGCCTTAAGAAGTTTCGACACTTGTTGACACATAACAAAGTCATTTTGCGTGTCATGCATCCAAGTGTCAAGGAGTTTCTCCTAAGTAGAGATTTGAATGAGAAGAGAGCCGGCTGGATCACATGCGTCATGGAGTATGACGTGGATATCCAGATAACCAAGCTAGTCAGAGGAAGGGGATTGTGCGAGCAAATTGCGGATAAGGATATTTCGGAGCTTGAGGAGCAAGCAGATGCTATTTTGCTGATTGGTGCTGCTGGAAACAATGACGGGACAGCAAGCTGGTTACAGGATATGATACATTTTTTGAAAACTAGTCAATGTCCAGCCACCTTAGATCGAGCAAAGTGAAGGTATTATCGCTTGTAATCAGTCCCTTTTGTGCTAATAAATGACATTTTATATCGGAAAGACTTCAATGGAGTCCTTCTCAGATGCATAGATTCAAATCAGGTTGCTCAAATATTGCACGAATTTCATGATGGGCATTCCGGAAGACATTTTTCTCCTAGAACAACAGCCTAGAAGATCCTCCGAGCTGGGTATTATTGGCTGGATTTATTTAAAGACTGTCATGCACATGTCAGAAAATGCGCTAAATGCCCCATGTTTGCAGGAAAAGAGAGGCTGCCAGCTTTGCCCTTGCAGCCAATTAAGACAGAACAACCCTTTCAGAAATGGGGCATTGATTTTATAGGGGCCATTAATCCTCCATCAAGTGCAGGCCACAAGTGGATCATTACAGCCACTGATTATTTCACATGCTGGACTGAGGCAGCAGCGTTAAAGGACGCAAATGAAACAGCAGTCCTAAATTTTTATGATGACATTGTGAATAGGTTTGGAGTACCAGATTCTATTATCTCCGATAATGCGCTTGCGTTCATTGGAATGAAAGTTACCAATTGGGCATTTAAACATGGGATATATCTCAGTACGAGCTCTAATTATTACCCGCAGGGTAATGGATTAGCGGAGTCTTCCAACAAGAACCTCATAAGGATCATCAAGCGCAATTTGCAAGAGAATCAAAGAGATTGGCATTCAAGATTGAAAGCCACCTTATGGGTTGACAGAATCACCCCAAAGCAAGTCATTGGAAACTCGCCTTATAGGCTTGTATACGGGAAGGAGGCCAAATTGTCAATTGAGACAGAATTACCAGCACTTGATCTTGCTACACAACTGGTTCTATTTGAGGAAGGTGACCCTATGCTAGTACGGTGTGCCCAGTTGATGGAGCTGGAAGAAACCAGGAAAAGGGCTATGGAAACCATGGAGTATCAGCAAATGCAGATAAAAAAGAGCTTTGATAAAAGAGCTCGAGTTCGAGAATTCCATGTTGGTGACATGGTACTAAAGTGGGATGTTCTCAAGAGCAGGCCCGGCCAGCACAGTAAGTTTGATCATATGTGGGCTGGGCCATTTCAAATTGCTGAGTGTAAACAACATAATGCCTACCAGCTGGCTACCATGGAGGGAGACGTCCTACCGATCCCTGTGAACGGGATCCATCTCAAACCGTGCTTTGAGGTATGATTCTCAGTCCTACCTTTGTACATACTAGGTTAGTTCCCCTGCTTTCAATAAGTGCATCTGCATTTTTAGTTTAGTTTTGCTTTCAGTTCTAGTTTAGTTTCCTATTTTGTTGGTAGTCCTGGTTAGTAAAGTTGTTGGTTTATGTTGATGAGCCATCATAGTCGACCATTTCATTCATGCATGCATTAATGTGTGTGCTTAAACGCATACACCTATCCAACATACGCACACATATACACATATATATCACTGCAAATGTGTCTGGCTGTCAGCCATACATACATGCATACCCATGCATACGTTGCATACATGCATCCATTTAAACCCATACATTTATCCATGTATCAACCAAATGGTTGACTATGACGGTTTCGACTTCTAAAGTTGCTACTTGAGTTTTGACCCTGCATACCCGTCATCCAATAAGTTTTTCCGATCCTCGGAACTCACAAGCATACATTCAAAACTGAACCAGCAACTTTAGAAGTCACTTTCTGTCAGGTCTAGGTGCTAGGAATGCATAATCAGACTCTGTGCCCCATGAATAAAACAACTGGTCAAGTGTCAAGTAGGCAGACAAACAGCAGAAGTCGCCAAAAAATGTTACCAAAATTTCACAACATGCTAAATTTTACTTCAAGTAACATCATAGAAAGAGTTGCAAAAGAAAGCGTACATTTTCTATTCATTCATTTTCATCATTTTTGCAACCATATATGAAATCATGAGCAAAGAAATAAAATGTTCATTGTATAGATCATCAATTGATCAGTACAATTTTCATTTTTACAAAATATGAAATGAATTAAGTATGTTGAATAGAGAAAGCCTCACACAAGCCGTGAGTGTAACTATCTGATTTTTCATTTATCAAGAAATACATGAACAGATAAATATCTAATGAAAGAAATAAAGAGTAGGGATAACCAGTCATTGCCTGTTGCTTTGACCGGTTATGAGCTCTTTCTCCGACGCAGCAGAATCCAACTCCGAGCTCCATGATCCCGAGCATCTGCAAAAACATAATAGCAACTGGTGTTAGATCCCGAGGGATCTAAGCAATAACTACTTATCTCTACGGCTACATACTATATCTGTCAATGCATTTCATCATAAAAGAAAAGTAAGCAGTAATACTGACATTTAGTGCTGAAGGAAATAGAATCATTTGTGGGTGTCATGAGCCCGTGCTCGAACCTCATAAAACATGCAATAGGCAGATAACAGAATTGCTGTACAGTCTGGTAGAGGAACTTTTAAAACCATTCACAAATGGATAGTAGAAGGTGAAAAGCATTTCAAAATGTCACAAAGAAAATGACATATGATTCAAAAGGTCTTCTGTGAAAAATGGATTATGATTTGCAGAGTGACAGTAAGGAAATGAAAGCATCTGCCGTAGGCAATCTTTAAGAGTTGCTTTCACCATTCATTAGCTATTATAAGGGAGGAATTCTTTAAAAATTTCCCGGACTTACAGAGTTTGTGGTAATTTTAAAACTCAATGCAGTACAGTTGAAAGCACTTAGTAATTTGAAAACCTGTACAAGGTTCAGACTCAGTAAAGATGTACAGTCTTCTGCTGTTTGCATACATCCTTCACTACTGAAATTAAGTACAGGGAAAGAAGACAATGCTTCTGACTGGTTGGATTCTAACATTTGCAATGTTGGTGATATAGTGGGGGATCCTAATGATGGTGTGAAGACTAAATTCGTTCTTGACATGTTTTCACTTTGCAAATGCAAATGAAGAGAAGCTGTTAGTTTTTAGCCAGTCCCTTTCCCCTTTGGCCTTAGTTGAAGATGTGATTACTAGAACAAAGAACTGGACTAGAGGCGAATAGGGCAGACAAAAGGGTATATGCATATCGTCTCATAGCTGCAGATACATTTGAGGAAGAAATTCTTGGAGCTTCTTTTGACAAGGAAATTTTGTCAAAGATAATTTTGATGGAAATGACCAATGGGAGAATTCAGGATCCCTTATGCTCGAGGTAAAGGAAAATGAATGTGAAGACTCATTTTTGAAAATAGAACATTGAAAGAAAATGTGAAGACCCTATACAAATTGAAACTAGTTTGATGTGTTCCAGTTGAAACAACTTCACATAAAACAATTTGATCTCTGCGATCATGACATACACAGATTTTCAGAATGAAAGAAGAGGCAGTTCCATTGCAACAAATAGAGAGTGAAACCAGTTTCCCTTCCACTACTGATATTTTGAAGACCTCTACATGGAAAGACTATGCAGATGAACAAGGTCAACACGAACTGTGTTCTTGTGATATCAAGTCTGATGTTGATAACACATCGAAATCTACGCTGACAAGTGCAAATTTAATCCTTGGAAAAGGATCACCTGGTGGGATTCAGTGGGAAGCATGTAACAGAAGTACTTCACAAGATCCCGAACAAGGACAAAGAACATCTGAAGAGGCTCAAGCTATTGTGTGGAGTGTGGATCAGCAAACAGATGTTTCAGAAACAAGCTGAAAAACACTAGAGACAAAGGTGGAAGGACTCAGCAAGGCCAGATCCTTGGAAAAAAATGTCTTTGAACAGGAGCAGCTACAGAAGTGGGGACAGATTACGGCCTGAAGATGAAAGGGAAGTTCTTGAAAGAGTTCTTATTCACCATCCAGACGTAGCAGCAAACCCTTTTTCTCATAATTTCATGGGGAAATAAAGAATGTGCTTGAACTTTCATAGTTTCACAAAGCCTTAATAGAAAAAGTTTTGAAGGTTTCAAGACCAGTTTTGTGGGGTTTTATATACGAAATTCATTAATATTTCATCTCTTTCAGCAGAAGGAAAAGCGACAGCAAATGTACACCAGCATGGCAGCCATTGATAAGTCAGTTAATAAAAACGTGTACAGAGCAAAGAACAGAAATTCAGCAACAAGAGATGCAGAGAGCATGCCATTTGTGAAAATGATACAACTACAACAACAAACCCTTGCTCATTGCAGAAGGAGAAGGAAACAGCTCTTTCAAGTGCATGGTGAAAGACATAAATTCTCAGATTTTTTAAAAACAAAAAAAAAATTCAGAAAGTCAAGTTTTTCAAAATGTTCCAGATTTTCAGAATATTCAAGGTTTTAATGTTCAGATTTTCAAAAGATGTTCAGATTTTCACAAAAAATGCACATCATTTCCGAGATTTATGAGGGATCATTGCAACAAAAAAACAAAACTCTAAACCCAGATGTGAAATTAAAAGCACAAAGTGGAGAAACTAGCCATACGTGCCTCAGTATGATGTTTAGATAGTTAAGATACCTGCAGATATGGTTGCACTTCACCTGCTGTTCCCAGCCAAGAAAGACTCCACCTTCAGAAAAATTGACAAATAAAATAGCAGAAAGATGCCTCAAGAAACCGAAATCCCCAATGGCGTTCCTTCCAGCAGTTGAAGCCGAGTTTAGCAGCAAGCGCCCAAGAGAAAAAAGGAGAAGAAAAAGACAGATTTGAGCTTCAGAGATTCATGGCGGCCAGAATAGCAGCATTCTCCTTGTTTTTTCTACAATCTTCTGAGGGTTTGAAACCCTCATGGCGGCGCCCAGGCGGAGCTCCAACATCAAGCACAAATAAAAAATGAATGATATTTTTTAGGTTTCATTACCCCCTTGTATGCACGTAAAGATGGGCATTTTGCCTTTATGATTTTTATTCACGGCAAAAGGAAAATGACACCTCTTGTCATTTTTCTAAAGTCTCAAATCATAAAGTCAATAATAGTTCTATGTTTTCTTTCTAATATAAAAATAAATATTTTATTTTGCAATTTAATAAAATTTCTTATATTCATTTAAGTTAATGACTATTAAATACTTTAATAATATTATTAAGTAGTTTCATTATTACTTAATTAATATTATAAAGTATTTAATAAGTTATTATTTAAACTTAAAGAGAAATATAATAAATTTTATTAGATTCAACTATTAGATGTTTTATAATTCTTTAAAAAATGAATTATAAAGTATCTAATATTCGAATAATAAAATAAAATATTTATTTTTAAAGGACAACAAAGAACTATTATTGTATAATCAAATATGTTTTTTAATTCTAATAAAGATAAAATAAATATTTTATTTCAAAACTTAATAATGTTTATTTAATAATTTATAGTTCACTATTTTGTTGAATTATTTTAATAATAGTATTAAGTGGTTTATCACTACTTAATTAATATTAATAAAATAATTAATACAAAATAGTAAACTTTAAACTATTTAATAAAAAATTATTAAATTAAAGTATTAAATACTTTATAATTCATTTTATTTAAGTGAATTATAAAATATTTAATATTCAAAATACAGATATTTATTTTACCTTTAAGGGATTAAAAGCAGATATTTTGTAGAGTCAAAGTGTTGAGGTCATAAGGATATGGATGCAGCTTTTGGGTCTGTAGTGAAGTTATGGCATTTCAGAGACTTTGTATGAGTCTTCTAGAGAGCATTTAGTGCATTTATGAGGAGAATTTATGTTGTTGTTATCTGGGTTGGCTTTTGAGCCACTAGGAGACACATTTTTCAAAGGTTTTAAAGGCTTTAATTAGGCCTTTTTCTCTGCATCCGACCCCTGATATTTTTCCCTCATAAATGAGGCAGTTGAGGAAAATGCTTAAGTATGAGTTGAAGGCTCATTGTAAAAGGAGTTCTGATTTTATGCATAGAGGTCTCTGTGACTGTTTTTTGAGTCCTGAAATATATTTGCAGAATCTGTAACCCATTTTGGAGATGCAATATATGTGACAACAAAGGTGATTATGCTATTTTAAGTGTTGTTATTGAGCCTTTTTCCTTTCTGCAAATTTTGTGTGCAATTTCGAATGATTTGATAGGATAGCTTGTGAATGTTTCTCATTTCCTAGTTTTCTGTCTCATTCCAGCACCTGTTTGTAGGAGAGTATTTCTGCTTGTGGGTTATGATACGTGTTTTTAGGTGAAATTAGTTAAAGTGAGGTTTTGATTTCTCCTCCTTTTGTAGTTTCAGTGCTGAAACCTTATCATAAATCATTTTTGCAAGCCTTTACAGGAAGATGTGCTTTATTTACACCCATATAGCTATATAGTCCTCTCTGTCGAGTGTATTTGAGTCTCTATAATATCTTTGGTGTATCACCTCTTTTCTTACTTTAAGCTTTAGGTTTTAAAGTTTATTTTCTGCATCTTCTTCCCTTTTCCCTCAAGTTTTCATTAAGGTTTAGAGCTATCACCGAAAGATTCAATAGGAGCCGGCCTAGAACCCGAAGGTTTTATTTCATTGTCCAAGTCTCACGTAGTGAAATAAATCCCATGTTAAGTAAGGATTACTAAACTCCTTCAGTTCAGACAAGGGTGCAAATCCTGAAACTTAACACCACCCTTGATTAAATCTTTTTCCTCTTAATCTCCATGGTCCATTCTTTCTCATTTCCTATAAAAGAAGAGCTCTCTTCCTCTTATACTAATGTTATGCTACAAGTTTTCTAGGTCACTTTGGAGCTTTTGAAGATTTGGAGCATTCTTAGCTTTTGCATCTATATTTCATTCTTAGTTTCATTCATGCATAGTAGCTTCATGTTTATGCTTTCATAGTTTTTTCCTTTCAAGCTTTAGATTACTTCATCTAGCTTAATTAGGAGGCTTGGTAATACTTGTACTTTCTTTTTCATAGCATAGCTTGTACTTTCATTTCCATAGACTAGCTTGCATCCTCATTCTTAGCTTACTTGCATTGCATTTCATTTGGATTCTTGGGGATATTGGAATTCTTGCCCTTGTCTTCATTTGAATCTCTCATTGTGTGGTTGACTAGCAAGGTCATTAGCTTAATAGCTCTAGTTGAGAGCAAATTTTAAATAATCTTGCAACTCCATGCATAGAGAGCTCTAGGTCACTTTATAAGGTTTCCTCTTCATGGATTCCCTTGGATATAATTACTTAGATAAGTGCACCATTTGAGTGTGTACAATATGCATATATGAAATGATGATGATGATGATATATGAAAATGAAATTATTTTATTTCTATGTATGTAAATGAGATGTAATGTAATGATTATGGCATGTCATAATTTAATGATTTATGGTATGCAATGTGAAATATGCAATACAATTAATGTGATAATAATAATGCAAAGATTGTGCTATGTGATATGTGATAGATAATGAATAATGATTAATATATGAAATGGATAATGCAATAATGATAATGATATGGAATGGATAATGAAATAATGTTATGAAATTAAAATGGTTAATGACTAATGATATGAAAATGATTAATTATGGCCTAATGCAATATGATGAAATGATTAATGGTAATTCCAATGATCTAATAATGAAATGCAACTTAATGAAATGAACACGAGATGACTAATATGATAATGAAATGCACTTAACCATGATAATGATAATGAAAATGATGTTGATGTAATTAAACTAATGATTAATGATGATGTAATGAATGCAAACCTAGATGCAATGCTTAATGAAATGTAGATGGTTTTGCTAGTGCCCAATGTACTCGATCATAAAAGAGACAACCCATGATTTAATTCCAAGCCTTGAAAATCTCATGATGAGTTCTATGAATGCAAGATATAAATCTAATATGAATCTAACCTAAATGCAATGTTGTCATCTTTTCTGAATCTTTTTGTCATGTTTTTTTATCATCATTGAGATTTTGAAATTTTTGAAGTGAGTACAAACATCAATGGTAAAATTAAACCATGATAACCTAAGTATTGCTTATATGGACATCTCTATTGCAAGTCAATTAAATCATCGATGTATAGAGGAACCAAGATGACCTAAGTATTTATTGTGTAAAATAGATAGGAATTGACCCTTTTCATGTGGGAATCTGGAATGTCCTCAATGATTATTTTCTCATCATGTCCTAAGACAAATCTGCACCTTACTTGGAATTAACTCACAAATAGAAGAACAAGAAAATATAATGCTCAATCATTGCTTCTCTAGTCCAAAGACATCCCTAGATTGCTAAAGAGACATGATCTAACATAAATCAATAAATAAATAATGAAGACATATGCTATTGTAATCTAATCACTTTTTCAGAAGAATTCATCCATTTGGTGTTTTGATGTTGATCTTAGGTTGATGTTGTTGTAATGATGTTTGGATGTTGATGTTCAAAAGGAATAGGTCTTGATATTTGTCTCGATGTGTGGGTCTAATGCTTTTGAATTTTTTCTACTAAGCTCAATGATTGGTTACCACTAGGATCAATATTTTGCCCCCATTTTTATACAACAAAAATATTGATCGACAAGGTTCCAAGCCATGACAGGAGCTTATTTACATGAATCTAATATGCACAAGAAGTTTATTATGGATATGTACAATGATGGCATATGTGAATGAGATGCAATGCACTTTATAAATGGAGAAGCTAGCCTGATACAAGTAGCACCTGTTTGCGAGGTTTTCACCACTTATTTTTTATTGCAATTTTTTATGATATTTAATTTTTCTTTTCTTTTACCGTTTTCTATTTTTCTCTTTTTTGTATTATTTTTTTTGTTATTACCAAGGCTCCTATTTGCCATGTTTTCATCAAGATAACCATTTTTCAAGATCTTTCTTTTATTTTTATGTTATTACCAAGGTACCTCTTTGCTAGGTTTTCACCAAGATAATCATTTTTTAAAGATCTTTTAAAAAAATTTATGACTTTTTTAGGAACTTTTTCTTCTTTTTAAGATTTTATGGATTTTGAAACTATTTCACAAATTATGATCTGAAGTTGTCAGCGGTAGAATCTTTTAAGATGAATGTTATTTATGGGTTCTTGAAGAAAGTCACCATCGCATTTTGATAATTTATAGGCATCTAATCCAAAGGCTTATACTATGACAAAGGGACCTAACCAATTTACCTCAAACTCCCCCTATTTCTATCTATATTATTGATTACATGGATTCTCTCTCAACACTAGATCACCTGCTTGGAATTCTTTTGGTTTGACCTTGTGATTGTAACTCCTTGACATGTGTTTTTGATAAACATTGAAGTGATCACATGCTTGTTGTTGACACTCATAAACTAATTCTAATTTGCCTAGATAATTTTTATGTTTCATCTGAAAGGATTTCATGCAGTGATATTCTCAAGGATGGTATTTCTACATCAAGGGGTGGGATAGCCTCATCTCCAAAAACTAGAGAATATCATGTAGCTCCAGTTGGTGTTCTGATACTAGTATGATAGGCCCATAAAGTAGGATTCAGTTGAATGTCCCAATCCCTACTAGAATCATCAATTTTTTTCTTTAGGATCTTCAGTATATTTTTATTTGATGCCTCTTCCTAAACATTACCCTAAGGATAGTATATGGAAGAGAAGTGTTGAATGATGTAAAACTTCTCACGCAGTTCTTCTATATCCTTAATTTTGAAATATTTACCATTGTTAGTGATGATGAAAAAAGGAATAACATACCTACACATGATGTAGTTCATAATGAACATGGATGTTACCTATATAGTAGTAGTAAGGGGTACAACCTCAACCCACTTGGTGAAATATTTTATAGCTATGATGATGTACTTATGTCCATTGGACCATGGTGGATAGACCATCCCTATTAAATTAAACCCCCACTAATAGAAAATCCAAGGAGTAGTAAGATGCTACTATTTGTGAGAAGGTACATGAATGGGATTCCTATGAACTTGGCATTTTTGACATCTTTTGACACATTGAAAGGAACCATTCTCCATATTCATCCAGTAATACCCAATTCTTGAGAGTTTCTTGTAATACCCCAAAAAAGGGCTTTAGTACCATTAACCTCCTACATCGACAAAATCGATCGAAATTGACCCTAAAGTCCTAACCCAAGGCACATTTTCACATCAAGTTATCAAAACCCTAATCGATTCTATCACAATTCTGCATCAGAAAATATTCCTAAATATTCCTAATCTATCCTAATTATCTCCCATTAAATATTATTTGGCAATAAATGATATTATTTTATTTATCCTAAGTGCAATTGATTAAATATGATAAATATTTAATTAATTAAACTTAATTAAGCCACTTAATTAATTTAATTTGATTATTCTTAATTAATGTTTTTTATTTGATGATAAATCAAAAACTTAAAAATAATTGATTGAATATTTATTTAATTGATTAAAATCAAATTGTCAAATTTAATAATATAATTTTGGATAAAATTTGATTTGATAATTGATTAACCCATAAATCAGTTATTTAATTGATTAAATCAGTTAAGTTGAGAATAAAACACATGGAAAATTAAATAAACTCACAATTATCTATGCAAAAATCAAAAAAGTAGTTAAACTTAAAATCAACTCTTGGATTCATTTTGTTAACTTTCTAAACTCAACATGTGATTGTGATGCAGGTGTGTGCTAAAATGTTGACACACTTCTATGAGTCATTAAATCCAAGATTGCTCAAGAATGAGGTCTTAAATGGTGACTCATAGCTCTCTATTCATGGTGTGCAAGGGTTTATAATGGAGGCCCTCAGTTTAGACCTAGTTTGTGCCCATGCAAGTACACCATAAAATAAGAGATTCAAAGAGGAAAAGCAAGAATGCTAGTCTCCATGATCATCAAGTATGCATACAAATGAAAATGAAAGCTATTCTATATGATAACAATGCATGAAAGAAAACTAATCTATGAAAGGAAATGCTTATGCAAGATTATTCTATGAAAGGAAATATGAATCTAATCTAATATGCAAGTGCAATATTAATCTAAATGGATTGCCATGGAGTCATGAGAGAAGAAGACAAGAAAAGAGAAGTTGCAATATTCAAGCTCAAGTGCTCAAATTCTCCTTCAAAATCACTCTCCAAACCTGCATAACAATAACATAAAATCTTGATCTCTAAAATCTTCATTCATAAATGAGAAGGAGATGGCTCCTTATAAAGGATTTAGAAATGATTGAACAATCAAGATTAAGAGGCAAAAAAAAATGAGCAATGGTGGAGATTAAATCTTGGTTGATCCATGTGCTCAAGATTCTCAAGAGGCAAAATCAATGGACATGGTTAAGAGGCAAAAA
The DNA here is from genome assembly GCA_027943335.1 of Chamaecyparis obtusa. Classification (NCBI taxonomy): domain Eukaryota; kingdom Viridiplantae; phylum Streptophyta; class Pinopsida; order Cupressales; family Cupressaceae; genus Chamaecyparis; species Chamaecyparis obtusa. Next base: position 1,475,357 of record BSBK01001410.1, on the reverse strand, counting down.
GATGTGTGGAAGAGATTAAGAGGCAAAAGGAGATACCACGCATCTTGGAAAGTGTGCATTCAATGTGTAGACAAAAAGTCTTTTTCTTTTTATTTTTATTTTATTATTTATTTATTATTTTTAGCAAAGTGGTTTTCATTATTTAATTAAAAGATTTTTTATTTATTTAAAAGAGATTTGTTCTTTCAATTAAATGTGGCTTAGGATAAAGTGCTTTTATTATTTAATTAAAAGATTTTTTTAATTTAATTAAAAGGGAGCATGTTCTCTTAATTAAATAAAACTTAGGATAAAATGATCAAACCTTAGAAAATATCAAAATAATTAAATTAATTACGATTTGATCAAGGAAATTGATTTGAATTGAAAATATTGCAAAGCATTGATTCAGGAAATTGATAAATTAAGGAATGGGGGCCCAAAGTCTAGGCAACTATTTTAGGGTGCATATAGTAGGGGCATTCTGAAGTGATACAAGGGAAATCTTTGCCCTCGGTAAAACTACATGGATGTTTGTTGTTTTGGCCGGTTATACTCAGTTGCAGCCTTAACTAATGGTCTCGGTCATTGAAGGAAGCTCGGTCCTTGAAGGAACTCGACAGTCTCTGGTGCTCAGTGAAAGTGTTACTCGATGATGCCTATGATGGTCAGTTGACACTAGTGCTCAATGATGCTAGGCTTGCTCGGTGATTTCATTGTTTCTCAGTAGTTCTAGTTTACCGAATGGAGTTCTGTGTGATTTGTTGGGCCGAATTGGTGCATTTATTTTTGGTAGTTGTTGTTTTAGGCCGACATGTTGGATTTAATTATTTGTAAGGCAATTTGGATCCATCTTGTATTACATTTAATATTTGTTAGGATGAGTTAATGTTTTCATCCAGTTGAATTGTGGCTGATGATTAGTATTTAAGGGGTGTTTGGGTAGTTTTTTAGGCATGACTTTGGGCATCACTTAGGAGTGGTTCCTAGTAGTTCTTGGTAGCATCAGTTTTGGGATGTGCTAAGCTGGAGTTGGTGAAGTTGTGGAAAAGATCTTGCATGATCTGGTAGATCAGATTGCTATCTGATAATTTGTAATAGCAAAGCTAGTGGTTGATGCTTGGAGACAAGGAGATTTCTTGGAGGCTTGCAAGCTCAAGTTTAGATCTGCTTTAGGGTTTCCATCAGTTGCTGATTATTTTCAGAACTGAACTAGCTGAGATTTGTATTGGATCTTTGTGGATCTTGCAGAATTGTAATCTCTGAGTGTAATTGGCCCTAACTCAGAAGGCCTTATAGTTGGGCATGTTAAAGGAAATTATGTTTTGAAGCATATTTTGTCTTGTGATGTTGTGTTTTCCACTATGTAATTCTGAAGCTGCAAGGTTAGACTATCCTTCATTGGATTCTCTCACCTTGGTCTGCATCAGGTGGTATCAGAGCTGAGGTTTAGTCTTGTTGGAGAGCAAAAATTGTTCCGATTCTTATCAGAGCAAAGTTGATCTTGCGAGGGTTGATCCTGCGGATTGACCTTGTTGACAAAGAGATCGTATGATCTTGGTTGTAGATTTGTGGCATTGAACTTGTGGAATATTGCCCTAGTTGTTCATGCAAGGTGGTAGGCTGATCTGACTTGCATACAACTTGGAAGATTATCACAAGGTGATTGGTGTAGGTTTTTTTGTAGAGGGTTTCTCGCTTATCTTTAAGGATACCTTTGAGAAGATTGGAACCTAGAGTTATTGTAGATCTCTGTGATACTATGGAATCTAGGATTACAGAGAAGGTGAAATCAGATTTTAGATCTGAGATGGAATTGATGAAAAAGGATATGGTCGTTGAGATCATGAGAGTTGTTATTGGTGTACCTCAAAATGTTAGTACTGAAGATGGTTTTGAAGAAGTTGCTGAAGAATTTGAAGTTGCTGGATATAGTGGTGATGACTGGAGGGATAGATCTGGTGAAGACAGAACTACTTGGTTGCCTAGATCTAGAGCTTGGTTAAGTAACATTTATCGAATGGAAGTTTCTACTTTCTATTTGGTGCCTTGAAACCTAAGAACTTGATTGATTGGATTGATGAATTTGAATATTTCTTTGAGATGGAATAAATTGAAGATCCTCTTCAGGTGAGATTGGCACAGACTAAGTTGAAAGGACATGCTACTCTTTGGTGGAAAGAACTACAAAGAGATAGAGAAGATGAAAGTGAAATGAAGATCAATCAGTGGAGGGTGATGGTGACTAAATTGAAAGCTAAGTTCATACCGGTTGACTATGAGCTTGACTTGTTTATGAAGTTGCAGAATCTGAAATAGAAGGATTTTTCTATTGAAGATTATACCGAGGAGTTCTACAAGCTTACTATTCAGTCTGGACACTGAGAGATTGGTAAGGAAAAGGTAGCTCAGTATGTGAATGTTTTGAGATTCAATATTCAGGATGAACTTGGTATGTTGAAGATTGATTCTGTTAAAGATGCTTATTAGTATGCTCTGAAGGCAGAAGATAAGTGGAAAAGGAAACGACATAGTAACTCCCGAGGGAAGGAGAAGATTGATCACTTAGTGAAGTGTAAACTGACTGATGCAGAAGATGAACAAAAATTGTGGAACCGAAGAAGAAGATAGGTAGAGTTATCTTTAAGGGTACTTTATATAACTTTGGAGAGGAAGGACACTATTCTTTTGAGTGTACACAGAAGAAGGTTGACTGATGAACTATTGTGGTAAATGAGAACATTTAGAATGAACCTGAATTTGAGAACTTACTGCTTCGGTGAACATTGCTCAGTACAAAGGATGAACCTTTTCAGAGGAGTAACTTGTTTAGAACCCAATACAAGTCTGGAGGTAATCTCTATGATGTTATTGTTGATAGTGGTAGTACTGATAACCTTGCTGCTGAGGACATGGTTTAGAAACTTGGTTTGAATAGAATGAAACATCCACATCCTTATAGGATTGGTTGGTTGCAAGATGATCATGCTTTGGAAGTAAGAGAACAATGCTTCATTGATGTTTAGATTGGCCAGTATAAGGATCTTGTGTTATGTGACATTGTGGAGATGAATAGTTGTGATATATTGCTTAGTAGACCTTGGCAATATGATTGTAGAGCTATGTATGATTGTGTCAGGAATGTTTTTACTATTGAGAAGGATGACAGGAAGTTTTCCTTGATGCCTTTGCTAGATATGAAACTTGATAGGAGAAACCTGAGTATTGGTTATCGAGTTGAGTTGGTGGATCTAGAGAAAATGAATGATCAGTTTGGGGAACTGACCCGTGTATTGTCTAGAAAAGACTTGAAGAGATAGAGGAAGCTGATGTGGAAGAGTATGAAAGCTGAAAAAGTGGAGGAATTGTATGTGAAGAACCAGTTTGGGATTTATGTGTTGAATCCTAGAAGATGTTCTTCTTACATATTAACATCTTTTGGAACCTAGGGTGTCTGATGTAGGGGAATTCTGGAGTGATGCAAGTGATGAACTACAACTAATTTGAAACCAGAATGAAGAATCTATAATTTGAGATTACTGAGGAGTTGATGATTAGATAATGCAAGATGATTAAATCAATATTATGTTGTCATTGATGTCAACTAGCTTGACAATACTTATCTTGTAAGTTACTATACTGACACATCTAAAGGAAGGTGAAAGAGATGAAGAGCATAAATATCTACATGAGGAAGATGTATATGATAGGTGAGGATAAGGAATACACTGAGTAACTTGTTGATGAGTCTATGACTTGATGATATTGAATTTATTATGTTGCATTCATTTATGATGAAGAATAGAGCTGAAAGACACAAAGCAATGTTGTCAGTAAATAAAGCATTTTAGTATACACTGACAAAGTGTAGTGTATACTGAGCACAGTATTAACCGAGCTTGTGTTCACCAATGCATTTATTTGTTAGCCAATCAAAATAGAAAGGAATTAAATGATTAGTTTAGCCAACAGATTGATGAGCTATAAAGTACCTCAATTTCAGGGTAACAAATAATGTTTGTTATGAAGATCGACGACTAACATAAATAAAAAAGGATCTAATGGAGTAGATTGAAACATGTTACTGACACACCAGCCGAGGGAGCTTAAAGAGGCAAAATCTATGAATATGATTAAGCGGCAAAATTTGATGGAGGAAAGGAAAATAATTTACTCGTCTATATAAGAGACACTGGTTTCATTGTTGACTAGAGCTGAAAAAAGAAGAAGAACTACAAAATTATCACATGAAGGAATTTTGATCATACTAGTTAATAAGAACTGAGCTACAAAAAATTTATTGAGCTACAAAGAGTAATTACCGATGGACTATAAGTTGATATGAGATTGAATCTGAAGTGATATATTGGTCAGAAATATTTGAATGAGCTAAACATTGATCTGTAAACTACAATTAAAGTCGTTTCAAGGCAAATCATCTATTGTTACATATTTAACCATTGTACACAGTCAAATCTCTTCACTAAGTGGACTATGAAAGTCTTTTGGTGTTCATTCATAGAGTGAACATTGTTATTCTGTCAACCCCAGAGTGACTACTGGTTGGATGATAACTTCTAGTCTAAAATCCTCTAACAAGGTCACACCTGATAGTGTCTTTGTAACCTTTAACAGGGTTGGGTCTTCATCGACCTCACTTCAAAAGAGTGAACAATTTTGGGTTGTCGGTCCCATGTGGTTTTTCCCTTTATAGGGTTTCCATGTTAAATCTCTTGTGTTATGTGTTGATTGTGATATTTGTTTGTTATCATTCTTTGCATATTACATGTTAGATTTGATCAGTAAATATTATAAAGTTTTGACTAGTAATCAATAAATACATAGACAATGAAACTATTTCATGTTTGCCGACTAGCAGAAGTAATAGAATTATTTTGGATTATACATTTTGAATTGGGACACTAGATAACTAATTCACCCCCCTCTAAGTTATTCTAATAATTGGTATTAGAGAAGTGGTTGCTTGAATAGAGTTTTAAGGACTCCAGCACAAAGGTCTCAAGAAGTATAAGAGGGAAGTGCCAAAGCTTAACAAAGATAACTTTGCAGTATGGCAAAGCCAGATGAAGCTGCACATATCTGGAATTGGGAATTCTACACTAGACCTAATGGAGAATGGCTACATACAACTGACCATTGGTCCCCGGACCCTTGATCATTTAAGAGACAGGCATGAACACAACATTACTATGATGGAACTTGCTGCTACCTATACCGATGCCAAATTTGAAAACATTAAGGGATGTACAACTACTAAAGCCATGTGGGATAAACTGAATCTAATATACAGTGGAGATTTGAATGTTAAGAGAGCCAGAGTAGAAAGTCTCAAAGGTCATTTTGATGATATGAAGATGAAAGAAGGTGAGAACATTGTGCAGTACTCAAATAGACTAGAAGAGGTCGTACATGCTATTAGAGCATTAGATGGAGTCATTGACAATGAAACAGTAATAAGAAAGATTCTCAGAACTTTGCTACCAATTTATGCAATCAGGATCTCTGCAATTCATGAAACAAGAGCCACATCAAACCTTACTCTTGACACACTGATTGGTAAGCTCACAACTTTTGAGTTGAATAATTATGACAATAGTGTTGTACCATCTATTGAATCCACTTTCATGACTTCTTTGAAGATTGGTAAGTCTAGTAGTAGGAATAGTAAAAATAATGACAGTGACAGTAATACTGATGATGAACTTGATGAGCTTGAAGCTCTTATGGCCAGAAGATTAACCAAAGGTAAGGGAAGGTATAGAGGCAAGCTACCTCTAGCATGTTTTAATTGTAAAGAAGTTGGCCACATTGCTGCTAGATGTCCGAATAAGAAAGATGATGATAGATCTAAAGATTGATTCGAAGGAAGCTATGGGAGAAGAGCTAATAGAGGCTATTGACACAACAACAAAGACAACTAAGATAGCTATGACAAAGGGAAAAAGGTATGTTACATAGCCGAAGAATTTGGTTCTAAATCTGATACTGATGATGATATAGAAGTAGTATTTGTTTCTATGAAAGATGATTCAGAGGAAGAGGAGAAACATGAAGAAACAACACTGATCTCTAAAGTAAGCAGAAATGATACATGGATCATAGACAATGGCTATACACATCATATGACTGGTGATATAGAGAAATTTGATTTACTTGATGAATATGATGGTGGATCTGTTAGAATGGGAAATTATGCACCTTGTATGGTGAGAGGTAAAGGTTCACTGATGATTAATGACAAAATAAAATGTGAGAATGCATACTGGGTAGATGGATTGAATTAAAATTTGTTTAGTGTGGCACAACTAAAAAATTCAGGCCACCGACTTTCTTTTGAGAGAAAAAATGTAAGAATCTATGATGATAGAGGAAGACTTGTTGGAACTGGTACACAATCCAAAGGTAATTTATTTTATCTTGATATTGGTCAGTCTTCTTGTTTATTAATGAAAGATGAAGATGCATGGTTGTGGCATAAGAGGTTATGTCATGTGAATTTTGATAACATGGTCAAGATTAGTAAGAAGAAAAGAGTTAGAGGATTTCCTAACTTGTCAAAACCGGATCATGCTATGTGTTATGAATGTCAAAAATGTAAGATGAATAAGTCTAGTTTTAAAAGCAAAGAATACTCAACAAAGAAGATACTTGAATTGGTTCATACCGACCTATGTGGTCCTATGAGAATTTAGAGCTATTATGGTGATATATGTATGCACCCAAAAATGGTCGCCCAGACTTTGGGCCCCATTTATTTGATTTATCAACCCTGAATCATTTTTATCAATAATCAATATTTTCAACACTATCAATCTCTTAATCAAGTCTTAATTTCGATCATATATTGGATTTTTATCCTTGGGCTAACCATTTATCCTAAGTCTTTATTTGATTAAAATGAATATTTCCTCCCCTTTTGATTAAATAAAAAGCCCACCTCTTCCTCTTATCCTATGTTGCACAAATAAAGCATTATTCATATTTTATAAAAAGGAGAAAAGCACTTTTGTCTCATATGGACATAAAGTCAACTCTTATTTTCCTATTGGAGGATACTTGTGCACATGGATTGCTCCTCTTTCAAGCTCCACCGCTGATTAAGACTTTTTGCCTCTTAATCTCAATGGTCCATTTCTTTGCATTTATTATAAAAGGAGAGCTCTCTCCTTCATTTGCATACCATATTTTTATGCTAATGTTATGCTGCAGGTTTTAGGTGCATTTGGAGCTTTTGAGGATATTGAAGACTTGTTGCTTTCATCATTTAGTTGCATATTTGCTTTCTTAGTTGCATGATCATGGCATATTAGCTTAGTTCCCTTTTATGCAATAGAATAAGCTCACATAGTCTAAATAGGAGGCATTGTAATCCATTGCTATTTCCTTTCATAGATTAGTTGCATTGTGCTTGCCTTTCATAGCTTAGATTGCATTCTCATTTAGATTTGCATTTGCATTTTCATAGTGATTCTTGAGGATATTGGCACTCTTTCCCTTGTCCTCACTTGAACCTCTCATTGTATGGTTGACTAGCAAGATCGCAAGTTTGTAGCTCTAGCTGAGAGCAAACACATCATAGTCCCTTGCAACTCCATGCATAGAGAGCTATGAGCCACTTTGTGAGGCCTTATTCTTGAGCAACCTTGCATGTAATGGTTCATAGAAGTGCACCATTTTAGTGTGTACAATATATACTTTATTATTTTTGTTGATGACTATAATAGACTGATGCCTGTTACGTTTCTAAAAGAGAAATTTGAAGCTTTTAAGATGTTTAAGTGGTATAAGGAAAAAGTAGAAAAAGAGACTGGAAAAGAAATTAAGTGCTTAAGATCTGATAGAGGAGGTGAATTTATCTTTGATGAATTTACTAACTTCTATAATGAGAATGGTATTAAGAGATAGGTTTTCGCACTGAGAACACCTTAGCAGAATGGGATTTCTGAAAGAAGGAATAGATCAATCATTTATTGTGCTAGAACATTGATGATACAAAAGAATGATGCTTAGACATATTGGAGGGAAGCTGTCAGCATAGCTGTATATGTGCTTAACTGAGTACAACTGAAGAAAGACTCCAAATGGACACCTTATGAACTATGGTTTAGACATAAACCTACTATAAGTTATTTCAAGATTTTTGGAAGCAAATGTTTTATTCTGAAAGATGAGAGAAATGGGAAATTTGATTCTAAATGAGATGGAGGAATATTCTTAGGATATTCTACTAAGAGTAAAGCATACAAATGTCTAAATAAGGTTACAAATAAGATGATTGAAAGTACTAATGTTCGTGTTGACGAGTTTGATGACAAGAACACAAAAGAAAGTAGAAGAGAACCAGAAGACTATGGTAGATTTACTTACATTGAACTTCCTGACTATCTACCAAAGTTGCAGCCTGTGATAATCGCTTAGTAGGAAAATAACCATGAGGAATAGGAAAGGGAAACCGACAAGCAAGATGGTACTATCGAGCAAGAAAATGAGCCTAAACAGGATGAACAAGAAAGAAGAAACTGAGTATTGGCTAATTTTGTTAGAAGACATCATCCTGAGATACAAATTATTGGAAAAAGACAAGCTGGAATGAAAACAAGAAGCAAAACAAGACAAGGTACATACTTAGTTTGTGAATTTATACCAAAGAATGTAAAAGATGCATTAGAAAATGAACAATGGGTTAATGCAATGAAGGAGGAAATAGAGAAAATAGAGAAAAAAAAAACTTGGTCCTTAGTACCCCAACCTAAAGATAAGAATGTTATTGGTACTAAATGGATATTTTGAAACAAGCTGAATGAAAATGGTGAAGTGACAAGAAATAAAGCAAGATTGGTATGCAAGGGATATGCACAAGAAGAAGGCATTGACTATGGTGTGACATTTGCACTTGTTGCTAGACTAGAAGGAGTTAGAATGCTACTTGCATATGCTACACACAAGAAATTTAAGGTTTATCAAATGGATGTGTAATCAACATTTTTGAATGGTATACTTGAAGAAGATCTAGGTCTACATAGAACAACCTGAAGGATTTGTTGATCCAAAAAATAAAGACATGGTATGTAGATTACACAAAGTAGTGTATGGTTTAAAGCAAGCACCGAGTATGAAAGACTAGATACTTACTTGTTAAGTATTTGATTTGTAAGAACTAGTGATAACAACAAATTGTACATGAAAGGTGATACTGATGACACTATTATTATTGCTGAAATTTTTTTTGATGATATTATTTTTGGAGGTCAAGATCATGTATGTAAATATTTTGCTGATGAAATGAGAAAGGAGTTTGAAATGTCTATGTTTGGAGAGATTAAATTCTTTCTCAGATTACAAGTGATACAATAGAGTGATGGGATATTCATCACATAGTCTAAGTACATAAAGGAAGTCTTGAAGACATTTGGCATGGAAGATGCCAAACCTATGGAAACACCAATGGCTACTAGAAGTAAATTGACAAAGGAAGATGAAACTACAGAGGTAAACTAGACACTTTACCGATCCATGTTTGGTAAACTCATGTATGTAGTTCATAGTAGACAAAATATAGCACATGCTATGGGAATTGTTGCTAGATATTCTACTAATCCTAGAGAATCACACATGATTGCTACAAAAAGAATCTTAAGATATTTGAAAAAGATAGAGGATTATGGTTTATTGTATCCTAAGGAAGGAAGGTTTGAACTGAAGGTTTACATTGATGCTGATTGGGTTGGAAATGTGGATGATAGAAAAAGTACCATCAGAGGAGCATTTTTCTTTGGTGAAAGACTTGTAACTTGGACAAGTAAAAAGAAGGCTTGCATTTCTCAGTCAACAACTGAAGTAGAGTATGTTGCTGCTGCTACTAATTGCTCAAACATTGCATATATTAAGCAAGTGTTGGAAGGAATGAATGAGGTAATCACTGACCTAGTGATTATATACTGTGACAACACAAGTGCAATTAATATTTCAAAGAATCCTGTGATGCACTCTAAGACAAAGCATATATCAATTAAGTATCATTACTTAAGGGAACAAGTGCAAGAGAAGCAAGTGAAGTTAGAATTTGTTACATCTAAGGAACAACTTGCAGACATTTTTACAAAGCCTCTACCGAAGGACACATTTAAATATTTGAGGACTAGACTTGGGGTCCGTCCCCTGTCTATCGGTCACTAATGTGATCTAGATGTTGCATCAGCCTAAACTTATCAAAAGAGCATACATGTTGATGCAGCATAGTTCACACTTCGGATTTTGTTCAAGGTTGTGATTAAGTTTGAACTGAAACGGATTGGAATATCAATATACTAAGATACAGAGGAAGTAATGGACAATAGAGAGTAGCTTGGCTACTACAAGAGATGATTGTTTATTTATTTGTTTCTTTGGCATTGTTTTCAAAGGGAGAGATAAATAATATGAAAAGAAAAGGAGATATACACAGAGGAGAACTATCTAAGGGAGAGATAATCTGAAAGGAACATGAGAACTAAAAAGGTTACATCTACAGAATGACAAAGTTGTATTTTATAATGATGTTTTAGCAACATAGTGATTAAACATATTAAGCTAGGGAGAGCTTACACTACACAACATTTGATCACATAGTTGTAGAATACAAGCTTGGTATGTGTATGGTACATTTCATATTACTTGAGTTTCCATCAATGCCAAAGGGAGAGATTGATGAACTACAACTGATTTGAAACCAGAATGAAGAATCTATAATTTGAGATTACTGAGGAGTTGATGATTATATAATGCAAGGTGATTAAATTAGTATTATATTGTCATTGATGTCGACTAGCTTGACAGTACTTATCTTGTAAGTTACTATACTAACACATCTGAAGGAAGGTGAAAGAGATGAAGAATAGAAATATCTACAAGAGGAAGATGTATATGATAGATGAGGATAAGGAATACACTGCGTAACTTGTTGATGATTCTATGACTTGATGATATCAACTTTATTATGTTGCATTCATCTATGATGAAGAATAGAGCTGAAAGACACAAAGCAGTCTTGTCGGTAAATAAAGCATTTTAGTATACACTAATGAAGTGTAGTGTATACTAAGTGCAATATTAATTGAGCTTGTGTTCACCGATGCATTTCTTTGTTAACTGAGAAAAATGGAAAGAAATTAAATGATTAGTTTAGCCGACAGATTGATGAGCTGTAAAGTACCTCAATTTTAGGGTAACAAATAATGTTTGTTATGAAGATCGATGGCTAACATAAATCAAAAAGGATCTAATGGAGTAGATTGAAACGTGTTACTAACACACCAGCTAAGGGAGCTTAAAGCTACAAAATCTATGAATATGATTAAGTAGAAAAATATGATGAAGGAAAAGAAAACAATTTACTCGTCTATATAAGAGACATTGATTTCATTGTTGACTAGAGCCGAAAAAAGAAGAACTATAAAATTATCGCATGAAGGAATTTTGATCATACTAGTTAATAAGAACTGAGATGCAGAATAGTTACCAAGCTACAAAGAGTAATTACAGACAGACTATAAGTTGATATGAGATTGAATCTGAAGTGATATATTGGTTAGAAATATTTGAATGAGATGAACATTGATCTATAAACTGTAATTAAATTTGTTTCAAGGCAGATAATCTACTATTACATATTTAACCATTGTACATAGTCAAATCTCTTCACCAAGTGGACTATGAAAGTCTTTTGGTGTTCATTCATAGAGTGAACATTATTATCCTATCAACCTTAGAGTGACTGCTAGTTGGATGATAAATTCTGGTCTAAAATCCTCTAACAAGGTCACACCTGACAGTGTCTTTGTAACCTTTAACAGGGTTGGGTCTTCACCGACCTCACTTCAGAAGAGTGAACAATTTTGGGTTTCCGGTCCCAGGTGGTTTTTCCCTTTACAGGGTTTCCACATTAAATCTCGTGTTATGTGTTGATTGTGATATTTGTTTGTTATCATTCTTTTCATATTACATGTTAGATTTGATCGGTAAATATTATAAAGTTTTGACTGGTAATCGGTAAATACACAAATAGTGAAACTATTTCATGTTTACCGACTAGTAGAAGTAATAGAATTGTTTTGGATTATACATTTTGAATTGGGACATTGGATAACTCATTCACTCCCCTCTTAGTTATTCTAATAGCAAGGGAAATTTTTTTCCTCGGTAAAACTACATGGATGTTTGTTGTTTTGGCCGATTTTACTCGGTTGCATCCTTAACCGATGGTCTTGGTCATTGAAAGAATCTCGGTCGCTGAAGGAACTTGGTAGTCTCTGGTGCTTGGTGAAAGTGTTACTTGGCGATGCCTATGATGCTTGGTCAATACTGGTGCTCAGTGATGCTTGGCTTGCTTGGTTATTTCAGTGTTACTTGGTAGTTCTAGTTTACCGACTAGAGTTCTATGTGATTTGTAGGGCTGTCTTGGTGCATTTATTTTTGGTAGCTATTGTTTCAGGCTGACATGTTGGATTTAATTATTTGTAAGTCAATTTGGAGCTGTCTTGTATTTCATTTAATATTTGTTAGGATGAGTTAATGTTTTCATCCAGTTGACTTGTGGCTGATGATTAATATTTAAGGGGTGTTTGGGTAGTTGTTTAGGCATGACTTGGGGCATCAATTAGGAGTGGTTCCTAGTAGTTCTTGGTAGCATCAGTTTTGGGATGTGCTAAGCTGGAGTTGGTGAAGTTTTGGAAAAGATCTTGCATGATCTAGTAGATCAGATTGATATTTGATAATTTGTAATAACAGAGCTAGTGGTTGAGGCTTGGAGACATGTAGATTGCTTAAAGTCTTGCGAGATCAATTTTAGATTTTCCTTAGGGTTTCTATCAACTACTAATTATTTTTAGAACTAAACTAGTTGAGACTTGTATTAGATCTTTGTGGATCTTGCAGAATTGTAATCTCTGATTGTAATTGGCCCTAACTCGGAAGGCCTTATAGCCGGGCATGTTAAAGGAAATTATGTTTTGAAGCATATCTTATCTTGTGATGTTGTGTTTTCCATTGTGTAATTTTGAAGCTGCAAGGTTGGACTATCCTTCATTGGATTCTCTCACCTTGGTCTGCATCAGATTGTGAGTTAAAAAGCATATTGGAGTGATCTCAACTTCCAAACATGAGTTGAAAAGATGATTGAATAATTTTACTAGATAACTTTTCTAATTTCCCGATAACTCTCTAATCAATTCGAGTTAATTAGGGAGTGATTTTTGGATTTCCATGAGTTCTCAAACCTAGATTTCTATATAAATAGGCCTCAGTCCTTCACAATAAGGGGGTGCAATTTTGAGAACAACAATGTTATACTGTCAAGTTCTTGCAAGATTGTGCATCCAATTTTGAGATCAAATTGCTATCATTATTTTCTAGTTTTTGCATTCATAGCTAGTTTTCAATTCATAGATATCAAGTTTTTAGATCAATTTCATATAGTTGTTATTGTTATTTGCATTGAAAATCACAAAAAAATAGATTAATCTTGTATCCATTTTGATAGATTTTACATTTTAAATCCTTCATTTAGGTGTTGCATTGTCACTGATCTCGGTCAAATATGAGAATACTATACTCACATCTTCTAGAAGGTAGTAAATCACCTGATTGATGATATATCCATTCATTTCTTATTTGCTTATCATTGATCAATAATGTTTTACTAATGTGTTGTGTCTTCTGAACAGGTACAATTTTCACAAATACATTTCTGGCACCCACCGTGGGGCCCGATATCGGGTTTCACATTTTTATTTTTCATCAATTTTCTGATCATTTTTATCATTTTCTCAATTTTTGAAGTTTTTTCATACAATCTCATATGACAGTTTACAGAGTCTTGTATTAGAAGTCTCTGTCTGTCCTACGACATATTACATTCCCTAAGTGTTTTACCGGTTGTTATACATTGTTATATCAAGGGTGAATTGTTGTATCTGTATGTATACATTGTTGTATTAGAGGCGAAGTGTCATATGAGTTGAGGTATATTGTCGTACAACATTTCATACCTAAATTTCAATTGTCATATGGGTTTTTGCAATCAGTTTTTCAAGTTTCTGCTCTTAAATTTGATTGATTTCTAATCCTAACACTTATTATTTTCTGGTGCGTGATTATTTGAGACAGCCTAACACTTTTTGTAGGATGAGAGATGAAGACTTGAGCATTTCAACCTACCTTTTAGCCTATTATTGTATTGTCCTCTAAGCCCTTGTTTGTAGGAAACCCTTTCAGAATTCACTGGCCAAAGAAATCTCATTCAACAAAAATTTTTGACTTGTGGTTTTGCAGGTTTCCAAGATCTTCATTGAGAAAATATTGTGTTTGGTTAATCTCTTTTTCATAGGCACATAGATAATTAGTTATGTGTGCCATATTACATGTGGTAGATATTGAGGGGATTATGCTCTTCTCTTTTCAGAGGATCAGAAACCCAGAAGGTATCTCCCTCTTGGCAATGTGCATACTATCTATGGATTAATTCTATTTGGCATGTCTTGGATAGGGAAAATGAAAATGTTAGTGGGTTATGCTCTTATCTTCTCAGAGAATCAAAAAACTAGATCTTGTGGTCCCCAACCTCACATTTTATTTAAACCTTTAGAGGGCCTATCGATGAGGTAAAAATATCTTGGGAATGACCCAAGTGGGGATAAGTCTTCAGCTGAATCTTCCACCCCACTATAAAATTTGACGTTTCCTTGAGGTTAAAGCCTCAGAAGATATAGTTGTGCTTGTTCCTTGGATTTATTCCATGAACATGCTTGGATCTTGTGTAGAGCGAAGCTGCTTGAATCTTGCTTGCGAGACTACACAGGTTTGAGTACTCATAGGGTTAATAGCCTCAATCCTTCTTGTGGGACTATGGGAGACAATTGTGAACAGATGCCTTGATTAAAATCCTAATCTAGTTTTCTATTGACCTACCTCTGAAGGATTTGTAGTGGTTGTACAAGGTGAATAGTAATCACCCCAAGACACTCATCATATTGATCCCTCCTTGATGCTTGAGCTCAAATAATATGGGCTTCAACATGCAATATGTGTTGTTGGACCACCATATTCTGAGAATTCATTGAGTGTGTTCCTAAGTCAACAAGAAAGTAACACATCTCTTTTCCTAGTTAGGTTAGGCTAGGTGTGTTTGATTCATTGAGTCAATTCCCACTTATTTTTTGTGACTGTGAGCCTACTACTATGCTAAACATCCTTAAACAATCCAAAACACAGATCTTGAAAACTGGACAACAAAAATTGAAAAGAAAATTGAGACCAAAAACACTAAAATCTTGAAAAATTGAAGCAAAATCCTTTTCTAGTGTAAAATGTCATCCTATCTTATCAATTGTCATACGAAAACTGCTCAGTTTCACCAAGTGTCATATCAAAACCCCCAAGTGTCATATAAGAAGCTATATAGTGTTGTACAAGAGTTGTCAAGAATCCCAAGAAAAAATAATCCTTGATATCAATTGTCGTACGAGATTTTGCAAGTGTCATGCCAGACTCAATTTTGTGTCGTACAAGCCTAGATACTATTGTATGATAGTTTGCACAAAATTGTCAAAAAACCCTAATTTTGACAAAAGTATAGTCAACCTTCAACTTTTATCAAAATTATGTCAAAAATCCACTATGTCAAGTATAGAGCAAAGAAACAGTGACCCATCTATTTTTCCCAAAGTAATCTATTGTGCTTGATTCATCATCCTATTGATTAAATCTAGAACAAGTCTCTTCTGGTTTCAAAAACCTTGTCAAAGCAACCTCAATCTATCAAAGGATAAGTATCATGAATTTGTGTCCACCATCTTTTGGGTGTCTACCCATACATCTCAAGAACAGTATCCCTCACTTATGTCCAATCTACCTTTTTATCAAACAAATCCAATCCAATCTTGACAAGGTTGCATCACTTGATTATTCCCAAATCAGATTATCATCCACTTTGTATTATCTTGCTCCAAGATTCACCTAAAGGTTAATGGTGGAAAAAAAATCTTCCTTGTATAGAAAACAAAGAGAAGAACCAAAGACATCAACCTCATCTTCTCTTATTGCTCAAACATTTCATCAACTGTATGATACCAATTGTTACAAAGAAGATGCACTTGGAAATATATGCCTCAAGAGAGATGACACACCTCCTCTTGAGTCTATTCATGATAATCATCAACACACTGCTATGTCTCAAAGAGGAGCCAACTAGGGTTCACAAGGCCACAAATCTGATGACGGGGGAAACCAAGAACCCACACCTTCAGAAATTTCACAATACCAAGATGATGATATCTTTAAGAAGATGATGAAACACTTCTTACGAGAAGAAAAAAAGACATACTTCCTTGAAATGGCATGGCAAGGAGCCAAAATTCCTTACAACTTTAATGTCGAAGATAACATAACATAAGAGGAAGAGACCCCTATGAAAGCTATGATGATAGGTTGCCTTTTTGGGGGTACCTGGGCTTTTTTCGCTCTACAGGGAGCATACGGGGGTCTTTTTCTGACTTCTTTATATCGTCGGAAAGCTCTTTCCGAGCTCTTTCCGATGATGGAGGTTAGGTTTTTGGGTTCCACCATTTCAACAGTGTTTTTTGTTGTTGAAGTCTGATGTCTCTTTTTGCCTTCCGGGAGTCATATCTGGCTCATCTGGACTCCTTTTTCAGCAAACGAGATATCGTCAGAAAGCTGGTTCTGTGTACTATTCAGTGGCAGAGGTATTTCTTCCAGATTCTGCTCCAGGTTTTCACTCCTCTGAGTTATGCAGTTTATGCCCTCTGGTGGTGTGCTTGGTTCTACAGGTCCGGGGATCTCTTCTTCTGGTTTCTTAGTGCACTCTTCTTTCTGACTTTTGAGCTTGCATGCTCTTTCTGATGTATCTTTGTTCTGTAAACGCACTAAGATAAAGTGCCCTCTTCTGCATTTTTGGGATCTTTTTCACCTGGTTCAGTGTTTGTATACGCACTCAGTTATAAAGTGCCATGGGGGGATTCTGATGCATTTGCCACTATAGGCGCATCCACTCTTGTCAAGTGAGCGTACCTTCCACGACATTAGCCCATGTAGACTGTGTCTATGACACCACCCTTTATCCTGTGTGTGTGCTTCTGTTGCACTGTTGGTGTTCCTGGTTCTTCTTCTGCAACTATTTTTGGCATCACATTTCAGTGTTCCTGTCACCTCTCCCAGTTCAGCATTATGGGGGGGTTCACCTGTTGGTTCTATTGCTTCCTGGTTCGATTGATCAACTCTTCAGACACTTGTCTTCTCTACCTGGTCATGCACTTCAGTGGGGGTTCCAGCAGTATCTTCTGACAGAGTTTTCAGACATGCTTCAGAGGAGTTTCTTGCTCTCTTCTTGTTCCTTTCTCTGGGACATCTTTTGCTTTTTGTTTGGGTACCTGATCAGGCCTAGTTGCCGGGACCCATCTTTCCTACTTTCTGCAGTAGTTTAGCTTTTTTTGCTTCTCCCTAAGTTACACTTAAGGGGGGGTGTTAGAGTAGTCTTATGTTAGCTAATAATTAAATCATTTAATTATTAGTTTATCATACTCTAGGCTTAAGTTTCACTTAGGCGCTTTATAATTCTTTAGGGTTTTAGCCTTTAGGGTTTCGTGTTTCCTTTTATAAGGATTCACTTCTTTCATTTCAATAAGGAGATTGTATTATTTTCATCATTGTTAATAGAAGATTATTTTCTTGCAACATGGTTTTGCAGTCTCTGGCCTTTTGGCCGCCATAGCTTTCTGTCTTTTTGCTTCTTCTTTGTGACAGTCTTGCATGCAGGTGTTCTTGGGATGATTTGCATTTGTCAAATCTAACAAGTGCTCCACCCAACACACCATCATTTAACCTCACAATTGGTACTCAAGCCATAAAATCTTTAGAAATGAAGACAACTGAACCAAATAAAATGTCAAATGACTATAAACTGAGGGTTACAAAACCAAAGTGCAAGTTCACTCCTTTGGGTGAGTCCTTGGAATCTTCCATGAGAACTCTATTGGCAAACAATATCATTAAATTACTTGAGATAAAAACATATGATCTAGAAGTCAAACCTAAGTGGTGGAAAGAGACCAATTTCTGTGACTTTCACCAGAACAAGGGTCATAAAACCAACAATTGCATGCATCTAAAGAATCTTATTCAAGACAAAATTGACATTGGAGAAATTGTGATTGACAACCATAAATCCAATAATGATCATATGACATTCATAGAACCTTTTTTGAAGCATAATCAGGGAGAATCATCATCTTCCAAACCAAAAATGGGTGCTAAGGTCAATTACACATACTCTGGTAAAAATGATGTCATCAATATGGTAGAACCATCATCTCAACATTGCAATGTCATCAACATTGTTAGAAAGGACAAAGATAACAGATTGGCTAATGAGCTCACTCGATCTCAAGCTCAGGTAACTCTCCCAAGACCAAACTCAGGTTCATCAAATGCCCTAAAAGTACCATTCAATCTCACATATGCAACTAAGTAAAGGACTATATCCAAATCTTCTAATTCCAAAGAATACAAAAAAACATCTTACAACATTATACAACAGCTATAGCACACTAATGCAAAAATCTCTATATTTGAGTTACTTTAGATTTCTCCTACTCATCGTGTAGTTCTAGAAAAAGATCTCATTGGTTCTAATGTTCTAGAAAATATTGATCTTGATCAGCTCCAAACCATGGTGAGTCACTTAACCTCCCCTCAATACATATCCTTTTCAGAGGAAGATGAATATTCACTGAGTCATCTGCATAATCAACTATTGAATAGTAAGGTCATGATCCAAAATCATTGTGTCAAACATGTATTGATAGATGGTGGCACTGGTCTAAATATTTGTTCATATAAATTGGTTACAAAAATGGGATTTTCAGAAGATTCTATTGATCCTAAAAAGAAAATAACCATAAAAGCATATGATGAGAAAGAAAGATCTTCAAAAGGTGTCATTGTTTTACCTATCAGAACATGACCTATAAATAAAGACATCACTTGTCAGGTACTAGACCTCCTACTGGCCTATAACATTCTCTTATGAAGGCCCTAGATTCATGATATGCAAGCTATTCCATCAACATACCATCAATGTGTCAAGTTTCCATATGATGGAGTAGAGGTCACAATACTAGCAGATATGTCAACATATTGTAATGCTTCGAAGGAAAGTGTTGACAAACTTATTCCAAACAATAGAGAGTCTTCCACAAAATAGAGTGACATAGCATCCACATCCAACATGGAAGGCATAGCCAAAGAGGTCAAAATCAAAGATACAGGTATAGGAGAGTACATAATGGAACTAGTTATATCTCTTACATCTCGCCCACTTTCACCTAAATCTTGTGAACAACCTTCAAAGAAAATGAAACCTACAACTAAAGAACCACGTTAAGTTATCTTTGATGGGAGTTTCATCACATAATAGGTATCCAAACAAGAATCAGATGAGGAAGAAGCTATATTAGCTTGGTTATATAAAGATGAGTCCTAATCATAAATATTTCAAAAGTGTGACTCTAAATCACCTAAGATTCCTTCAAAATTGTATAGACCAGGACACAAGCTAATTTCCAAAATGGGATACACTAGAAAATGACCTCTAGGAATAAGAGGAAAAGGTATCATAAAACCCACTGAACACTATGGGAGGAAAAAAATCTACTACATGCATAGGTTTTCATAAGAAACCTTTCAATCTTAATGGAAACTCTATGCATGTCATAGAACAGATAGAACCAGAGACAAATACTCTGCAAAAGGAAGAAAAGCATCATTCAAAAAATGATGATTCAAACACAATAGATGTCTTTCCTTATGAACGTATACCTCAACATATACTAGATCTCCTTAATGATGAAAATAAACCAAAGGAAAGAGTCAATGTAGTAGATACACAAGAACCTACTACTGTACAAGAGACAATTGCAACAAAAGAACCAACCAAGCTTGAAAAAAACAAGAAGAAGAAGGTATAATTGTCACAATAGATGAACATTTGGGACACTCTAGTGATTCTGAACTAGATTCTCATGAATATGAATTCTGCTCAGACTCTAAAGGAAACCTAGCTTGGGGTATTCATCCCAATTTCACACATGTTCTTGACTTTCTCATAGGTCCTGATGAAGAATTTAATGACTATGAATGAGGAATAATCCTAGAACTAGATGATGAAGAGCTCATAATAGATAAACATATTGATGTTATTCACCAATACACACCTACAATCGATGTGAGTCTAGAATGACATGACAGACCTATTAGAATAACTGAGAGGGGGGGTGAATCAGTTAGATCAGTTATCCTATAGTCCCAATTACAAAGATGTAACACTTTAAACAATTTCAATGATTTTTGCAACTTGGTAACATAAACTACTAAACTATTTGTGCCTTTATTGATTACTAGTTACTTAACTCATAGTGGTTACCAACCAAATCAAATATGCAATATGTAAATTATGACAACAAATCATTCATCACAGAAACACATAACATAAAGATTTAACGTGGAAACCCTGTTAGGGGAAAACCCACTTGGGACCAGTAACCCAAAATAATTTTCACTCTTCTGAAGTGAGCTCGGTGAAGAGACAACCCTATTAAAGGTTACAAACACATTGTTAGGTGTGACCTTGTTAGAGGATTTAAGACTAAGAGTTATCATTCAACCATCATTTACTATGAGGTCGATAGGATAACAATGCACATTCATTGAATGAAATGGGGGCATAATGTAAGATGATTAAGTCCACTCAGTTAAGATTATTTTTTGTATCAATGGTTAAACTAAAATAGTAGTTGATTAGATTACAATATAACTCAAATTGTAGATATTTAGATCTATTCTAAGCCCATACAAATCCTCTGATCAATATATCAATTCACTTACTCAACTTACTTTCACTTAGTAATAGCTCTCTGACGCTCGGTACTATTCTGTAGTTCAGTTCTCCTTCAACTAGTCTGATCAGTCATGCATGAAACTATATTCATGTGAAATCTCTATAGTCTTCTTTCTTCTGACATGTTTCAATAAAGAAAGTCATATCTCTTATATAGATAGATAAACCATTTTCATATCATCCATTAGATTTTTTCTCTTAATCTCCTTCATTAATTTTCTTCCTCTTAAACCTTCCTCGGCTGATGTTTCTATAACATGTTTCAATTCCATCCTTTAAATCTTCTCTGAATTTTGTCAGCCGTGGATCTCATAAAAAAATTTATCCTTAATCTCAAAATCATAACAATTTCCAACTCATCAATTTTTGTCGGCTAAACTTAAGCATTTAATACTTTCATCCATATTTGGTTAACAAAGAAATACATCAGTGAACACAAGCTTAGTTAATACTATCTCTCGGTATACACTACACTAGCTCAGTGTATACTAAAGTGTTTCGTCGACCAACCATATTGCCTTGTATAGTTTTTCTTTCATCTTCATAATAGATTAATGCAACATAATCAAGTCAACCATATGAAGTCATAGACTCATCAATAAGTTACCCAAAGTATTCCTTATCCTCATCTGTCATATCCATCTTTCTCTATGTAGAAATCTCATTTCTTCATCTTTTCTCTCCTCATTACAGATGTTTAGATGTTTGCAACTATCATGATAAGTACTATCAAAAATAGTTGACATCAATGACAACAAAATGAATGATTTAATTATCTTACATATCATTTTAGTAAGTGGTGATCTTTAATCACTAATCTTCAAGTCATTCAAGTATTAAATCAGTTGTAGTTCATCAATCTCTTCCTTTGGTACTGATCGCAACTCAAGAAATATGAAATATGCCATGCACATACCAAACATGTATTCTACAACTATGTAAGTAAATGGTGTAACTTGGTAATGATGAACTACAACTGATTGAGAACTTGATTGATGAACTACAAGTGATTAGAGATCACCAAGCACAAAAAGGTTATGTAAGATAATTGAATTAGTAGTTATGTTTTCGTTGATGTCAACTAGTTTTAACAGTACTTATCATGTTAGTTGCAAACATCTACACATCTGTAAAGTGGAGAAAAGAGATAAAGAACTGAGATATCTACATTGAGGAAGATGGATATGACATATGAGGATAAGGAGTACTTTGGGTAACTTATTGATGAGTCTATGACTTCATATTGTTGACTTGATTATGTTGCATTAATCTGTTATGAAGAAGGAAGAAAATTTTTATAAAGCATTGTGGTCAGTTAATGAAGCATTCTAGTATACACCGAGCTAGTGTAGTGTATACTAAGAAATAGTTTCAACCGAGCTTGTATTCACTAATGCATTTCTTTATTAACTGAGAATGGACAAAAGAACTAAATGATTAGTTTAGTCGACATAAATTGATGAGCTATAAAGTGTATGATTTTGAGGTGGAAGATAAAGTTTGTTGTGGAGATCAACAGATAAAAAAATTTGAAGAAGATCTAAAGGATGGAAAAAATGAGTTATTGACAGATCTTCTGAGGAAGGTTTAAGCGGAAAAATCAATGAAGGAGATAAAGTGGCAAAATCTGATTGATGAAAAGAAAATGGTTTACTCATCTATTTAAGAGACATTGATTTCATTGTGAAAAGGATGCCAAATGAAGGAGACTATCGAGATATCGCATGCACAGAGCTTCATGTATCCTTGATCAGACTGATTGAAGAAGAACCAAACTGCAAAGTTAACCGAGCATCAGAGAGCTTATACCAAGTGATAATAAGTTATTGAATATTAAAGAACTGAATTGAATTATTGATCAAAGGATTTGTATGGACTTAGAATAGATCTGAGCATCTACAAATCAAGTTGTATTGTAATCAAATAAAATGCTGTTACAGTTTAACCATTGTAAACAGATAAAATCTCTTAACCAAGTGGACTTGAAAGTCTTATATATCATTCATAGAATGTACATTGTTATCCTGTTAACCCCATAGTGAATTCAGGTTGGAGGATAACTATTAGTGTTAAATCCTCTAACAAGGTCACACCTTACAGTGTGTTTTGTAACCTTTAATAGGGTTGGCTCTTCACCAAGCTCAGTCCAAAAGAGTGAAGATATTTTGGGTTACCGATCCCAGGTGGTTTTTCCCTTTACAGGGTTTCCACGTAAAATCTTTGTGTTATGTTTTTATGTGGTGATTGTTTGGATATCATATTTTACATGTTGCATATTTGATTTGGTCGGTAATCACTATGAGAAATTAACTGGTAATCAGTAAAGTCGCAGACAATTTAGTATTTATGTTTACCGAGCTACAAAATTAGTTGAATTTGTTTTTAAGTAATACATTTTGTATTTGGGACTATGGATAATTGATTCACCCCCCTTCCAGTTATTTTAACAATTGGTATCAGAGCATATTGGTTGCTTCGAATAGACTTTTAAGGACTTCATCATAAAGATCACAAAATGTATAAGAGGGAAGTGCCAAAGCAGAATAAGGACAACTTTACAATATGGAAAATCTGAATGAGACTACATATATCTGGTATTGGGAATTTTTCCCTCACCCTATTGGATAATGGATACTTAGCACCACCTATAGGACCTTTGACTCTTGATCAATTAAGAGATAGACATGAGCATAATATTACTATGATGGAATTGTTGCTACTCTATCTGATGCTAAATTTGAAGATGTCAAAGATTACCTTACTTCTAAGGAAATGTGGGATAAACTTGCTCAAGTTTATAGTGGTGATGCAAATGTGAAAAGAGCCAGAGCTGAAAGTTTAAGAGGAAGATTTGATGATATGAAAATGAAAGAAGGAGAAAATATTGTGCTGTATACAAACCGAATAAAGGAGATAGTCAATGCTATCAAAGGATCTGGTGGAGTCATTGAAGAAGATACAATGCTAAGCAAAATCTTGAGAACCTTATTGCTTATTTATGCAATCAAAATTTTTGCTATACATGAAATGAGGTCTGCACCTAGCAATACTCTTACTCTTGACAATCTAATTGGTAAGCTAACAACTTTTGAGCTGAACAACTTTGATAATAGTGTTGTACCGTCCGTTGAATATGCTTTTATGTCTTCTCTGAAGATCGATAAGTCTAGTAGTAGAAATAATAGAGATGATAATGATAGTAATACTAATGATGAGTTTGATGAGCTTGAAGCTCTTATGGCTAGAAGATTACCTAAAGGTAAAGGTAGATATAAGGGTAAATTACCTTTAATTGCAAAGAAGTTGACCATATTGCTGCTAGATGCCCAAACAGGAAAGATGATGATAGAAACAAAGACCAATCTGGTGAAGGAAGCTATGGGAGAAGAAGCAATACAGTTATTGACATTACAATAGGGATAACTGAGACAACAATGATAAAGGTAAAAAGGTATGTTACATTGCTGAGGAAAATGAGACTGATACTGATACTGATGAAGATGTGGAGGTAGCATTTGTTGCAATGAAGGATGATTATGAGGAAGAAGAAAGGTATGCAGAGATAACACTCATTTATAAGGTTAATAAAAATGATACATGGATTATTGACAGTGGCTGTACACATCACATGACTAGTGATGAAGAAAAATTTGATCATCTTGAGAAATATAATGGAGGATCTATAAAAATGGGTGATGGTACACCTTATATGGCTAGAGGAAAAGGATCTTTACTCATAAATAATAGAATAAGATGTGATAATGATTATTGGGTAGAAGGACTAAATTACAATCTGCTAAGTGGGGCATAGCTTAACAATTCAGGTCATGGAGTAGCTTTTGAGAGAAAAAAGGTAAAAATATTTGATGATGAAGGAAAACTTGTTGGAATAGGAGCACAATCGAATGGTAATTTGTTTTATCTAGACAATGCTAAGTCTTCCTGCTTAATGATGAAAAATGAGGATGCATGGTTATGACATAAAAGGTTATGTCATGTAAAATTTGATAAAATGATTAAAATTAGTAGAAATAAAAAGGTTAGAGGTTTGTCTAGCCTAGAAAAGCCTGATCATGTTATGTGTCATGGATGTCAAAAGGGTAAAATGACAAAATCTAGTTTTAAGAGTAAAGACTATTCAACAAAGAGAATTTTGGAGCTAGTTCACATCGACCTATGTGGTCCCATGAGAACATAGAGCTACTATGGAGATAGATATTTCATTCTATTTGTTGATGATTACACTATATTAATGACTTCTATGTTCTTAAAGGATAAATCAGAAGCATTTAAGATGTTTAAATGGTACAAGGTAAAAGTAGAGAAAGAAACCGATAAGGAACTAAAATGCTTGAGATCTGACAAAGGTGGAGAATTTATTTTTGATGAATTTACTAACTATTGTAACGAGCATGGTATAAAAAGATAGGTTTCTACACCGAGAACACCACAACAAAATGGTATTGCTGAAAGAAGGAATAGGTCAATTGTTGATTGTGCAAGGACACTGATGATAGAGAAGAATGTAGCTTAGACATATTAGAGAGAAGTAGTTAGCATAGCTATTTATGTTCTAAACCGAGTACAACTGAAGAAGGACACAAACAAAACACACTATGAGTTATTGTTTAGTCACAAACCTACTGTAAGTTACTTCAGAATTTTTGGTAGAAAATGCTTTATTTTGAAAGATGAAAGAAATGGAAAGTTTGACTCTAAAGGTGATGAAGGGATATTTCTTGGATATTATACTAAAAGAAAAGCATATAAGTATCTGAATAAAGTGACTAATAAAATGATTGAAAGTACTAATGTTAGGGTTGATGAATTTGATACTAAGAATGGTGAAGAAAGAAAGAAATGGCTGGAAGACTATGGTAGATTCACTTACATTGAACATCCAGAGCACCTACTAATACTGCAGGTTTAGTCGACCAAGCACCAGGAAGAGAACACCCAGGAATAAAAAAGGGAAATCAACAATTAGGAAGGAGCTACCGAGCAAGAAAATGAACCTGAATAGGATAAAAAACAAAGAAGAGATCATGTGTTGGCAAGATTTATTAGAATACATCATCCTAAGAACCAAATCATTGGAGACAAGCAAGCTGGCATGATGACAAGAAGTAAGTTGAGACAAGGTACATGCTTAGTTTGTGAATTTGAATCAAAAAATGTTAAAGATGCATTGGAGAATGAAGAATGGATAAATGTAATGAATGAAGAGATAGAACAGATAGAGAAAATTAAGACATGGACTCTAGTACCTAGGCCTAAAGACAAGAATGTTATTGGTACTAAATGGATTTTCAGAAATAAGCTGAATGAGAATGGAGAAGTCGCAAGGAACAAAGCTAGACTTGTATGCAAAGGATATTTATAGGAGGAAGGTATATATTATGGTGAGACTTTTGCACCTATTTCTAGACTTGAAGGAGTATGAATGTTACTTGCATATGCAACACATAAAATTTTTAAAGTTTATCAAATGGATGTTAAGTCTACTTTTTTGAATGTGATACTAGAAGAGGAGGTCTACATAGAACAACTAGAAGGGTTTGTTGATCCAGGCAAGAAAGATATGGTATGTATATTACATAAAGATATATATGGTCTAAAGCAAGCACTGAGAGCCTGGTATGAAAGGTTGCATACTTATTTGTTAAGTTTTGGTTTTGTTAGAACACGTGGAAACAACAATTTGTATATGAAAGGAGACACTAATGATACTATTTTGATTGCTGAAATATTTGTGGATGATATTATTTTTGGAGGAAAAGATCATATATGTAAATCATTTGCTGATGAGATGAGAAAAGAGTTTGAAATGTCAATATTTGGAGAGATTAAGTTCTTTTTAGGATTGCGGGTTATTCAGCAGAGTGATGGAATATTCATCACACTCAAAGTATATAAAGGAAGTACTGAGAACAATTGGCATGGAAGATGCTAAACTAGTTGGAAGACCAATGGTCATAGGCTGCAAACTGACTAAAGATGATGAATCAGCAGAGGTAAACTAGACATTATACTGATCTATGATTGGTAAATTGATGTATATAGTACATAGTAATCTAGACATTACACATTCAGTGGGGATTGTTGCTAGATTTTTTGTCAATCCGAAGGACTCACACATGGTTGCAGTAAAGAGAATCCTTAGATACTTGAAGAAAACAAAGGAATATGGACTATGGTATCCTAAGGAAGGCAAGTTTGAACTAAGAGTGTACACTGACAAAGATTGGGCTGGAAATATAGATGACAGAAAAAGCACAACCGGAGGAGCATTTTTCTTTGGTGAAAGACTTATTACTTGGACAAGTAAGAAATAACTGTGTATTTATCAGTCTACTACTGAAGCAGAGTACTACTACAAATTGTTCAAATATTGCATATATCAAACAAGTGTTGGAAGGGATGAATGAGGTAATCACAGAGCCAGTGATTATATATTGTGACAATACAAGTGCAATAAATATTTCAAAGAATCCTATAATGCACTCAAAGACCAAGCATATTTCTATTAAGTATCACTACTTAAGAGAGTAGGTATAGGAGAAAAAAGTAAAAATGGAATATGTTACATCAAAAGAGCAACTTCTTGATATTTTCACTAAGCCTCTACCGAAAGATACTTTTGAATACTTGAGGACTAGACTTGGGGTTTGTCCCCTGTCTACTGGTCACTAATGTGATCTGGAGGATGCATCAGCCTAATCTTATTAGAAGATCATTCATGTTGATGCAGTATAGTTCACACTTTGGATTCTATCTAAGGTTGTGGAAGATTTCAGGAGTCAGAACAAAGATTTTCATAATCAATATACAAAGATACATTTGATGCAAAAAAAGTATGGAAAATAGAGAGTTACTTAGCTAATGCAGAGCTGCATGTTTTATTTTTCTTTGGCATTGTTGTCAAAGGGAGAGATAAATAATATTTATAAACAACTGGAACATTTATATAAGGGACATATAATCTGAGAAAGTCAGGAAGAGTATTGAAGATTTGTTGCTGAGAACAGAAAGGAATCTAAGAGCTAAAAAGATCATATCTACAGAAGAAAGTCTGCACTTGCAATGTTTTCATGTGACGTAGTGATTAAACATATTAAGCTAGGGAGAGCTTATCAAACTAAAACATTTGTTCATATAGTTGTAGAATACATGTTTGGTATGTGTATGGTAAATTTCATATTATTTGAGTTGTCATCAATGCCAAAGGGAGAGATTGATGAACTACAACTGATTGAGAACTTGATTGATGAACTACAAGTGATTAGAGATCACCAAACACAAAAAGGTTATGTAAGATAATTGAATCAATAGTTATGTTGTCATTGATGTCAACTAGTTTTGATAGTACTTATCATGTTAGTTGCAAACATCTACACATCTATGGAGATAAAGAATTGAGATATCTACATTGAGGAAGATGGATATGAAAGATGAGGATAAGGAATACTTTGGGTAACTTATTGATGAGTATATAACTTCATATTGTTGACTTGATTATGTTGCATTAATCAATTATGAAGAAGGAAGCAAAATGTTATAAAGTAGCGTGGTTGGTTAATGAAGCATTCTAGTATACACCAAGCTAGTGTAGTGTATACCAAGCAATAGTTTCAATCGAGATTGTATTCACTGACATATTTCTTTATTAACTAATAATGGACAAAAGAACTAAATGATTAGTTTAGTCGACATAAATTGATGAGCTATAAAGTGTATGATTTTGAGGTGGAAGATAAAGTTTGTTACAGAGATCAACGACTAAGAAAATTCAAAGAACATCTAAAGGATGGAAATGAAATGAGTTACTGACACATTTTTTGAGGAAGGTTTAAGAAGGAAAATCAATGAAGGAGATAAAGTGGCAAAATCTAATGGATGAAAAGAAAATGGTTTACTCATCTATTTAAGAGACATTGATTTCATTGTGAAAAGGATTTCAGAGGAAGGAGACTATAGAGATATCATGTGAACAGAGCTTCATGCATGCCTGATCAAACTGGTTGAAGAAGAACCAAACTGCAGAGTTAATTAAGTGTCAGAGATCTTATACCGAGTGATAGTAAGTTATTGAATATTGAATAATTGAATTGAATTATTGATCAAAGGATTTGTATGGACTTAGAATAGATCTGAACATCTGCAAATCAAGTTGTATTATAATCAGATCAACTACTGTTACAGTTTAACCATTGTAAATAGATAAAATCTCTTAACTGAGTGGACTTGAATGTCTTATATGTCATTCATAGAATGTACATTGTTATCTTGTCAACCCCATAGTGAATGTTGGTTGGATGATAAATGTTAGTGTTAAATCCTCTAACAAGGTCACACCTTATAGTGTGTTTTGTAACCTTTAACAAGGTTGGCTCTTCACTGAGCTCACTCCAAAAGAGTGAAGATATTTTGGGTTATTGATCCTAGGTGGTTTTTCCCTTTATAGGGTTTCCACGCTAAATCTTTGTGTTAGTTGTTTATGTGGTGATTGTTTGGATATCATATTTTACATGTTGCATATTTGATTTTTTATCTCTAATTGAGCATTAATGGTTGTCATTAGTATCAAAGACATTAGTCAGTTACTTATGTTAAACTAGTTGGTAAAAGCAAGCATCACAAGCTAGTCAGTTAAGTCTTTACAACAAGCACATAACAGTTTTACCAAGCATCACACACCAATACCGAGCGACAGTAAACACCGAGCATTAATATAATCACCGAGCAATATATATAGTATTTACCAAGGATCACATAAAATTGCATAGGAATCAAGAATGACACATTTATTTATGTAAATGGTTACAATAGAATCACAAAATGTTTTACCAAGATCAAGGATCATTTATTTTAAGATTCCATCATTAATTGCGATGCTGATCTTTTGTATTTGCTAGATCTAGGTTATTTTTGTACACCATTGATCTTAGGGTTTTCTCTAAGACATTGTAACCTAAATTTTGTTAAGTGGTAAAGCAGTATTCTATATAAATATAATTTCATATTATTTCTATATGCGTGAGAGAGAAGCTTGACAAGGAGTTAAGAACAAGCAATTAAGTTCTTGAAGTATTAGCCAACTTCATGAATATCAGTTATCAGGTAGAGTAGAACAATATTCAGAGTTATTCAGATTAAGCAGAATCTGATCAAGTTACCAAGTAGTTCAAAGTAGAGAATCTTCATAGAAAAGGTGATATCTATTTAGTACTTCATAGATCTATATCAGACAAGTTGAGTTTTCATTAGTAGATAGATACCTATTTCTTTCTAATCATTGTAATAGAGTTTTTGTAAAATCTCTTAACAGAGTAGACCTAACAATATTTTTTAAAAATCTCTTAACTGAGTGCACACCCAAGTAGTGTTGCTAAAATCCTATCACTAGGTAGATCTAATCGATCTAACATGTTACTCTTAATAGGGTAAGATCATTAGAAGTGATCACCATTTGTAGCCCTAACATGCAAACCTTTTCTATCTGCAGTAGTAAAGAATTTGTGGGTGTCATCCCCACCACAGTTTTTACCTTCTAACAAGGGTTTCTGCATTACCAAAATACTTGTGTTATGTTTTGATTATCTTGTTGATTTCATGTTATTTACCTTTGATAGTTAAATGAAAGAGTGATGCATGCAATGGATACAAGTTACAATTGAAGGTTACTACTATTTTCTATTTAAGGTTAGAAAGGTTTATGAGTGAAAGTTTTTGTGGGTACTGATTCAACCCTCCCCTCTCAGTACCCTTTCTCTCCAATCCAACAGATTTGGTCGGTAATCACTATGATCAATTAATTGGTAATCGGTAAAGTCATAGATAATTTAGTATTTATGTTTATCGAGCTGGAAAATTAGCTGAATTTGTTTTTATGTGATACATTTTGTATTTGGGACTATGGATAACTGATTCACCCCCCTCTCAATTATTCTAATAGGTAAGCTCTCCCTAGCTTGATATTTAATATGTTTAATCACTATGTTACATAACAGAATTACAAGTGCAAACTTTCCTCTATAGATTTGATCTTTTCAGCTCTCAGATTCCTTTTGTTCTTCAACAAAAAATCTTCAAAACTCTCTCTGACTTTCTAAGATTATCTCTCCCTTAGATAGATTTTCCATTGATCTCTATGTTTATCATATTGTTTATCTCTCCCTTTGAGAACAATGCCAAAGAAAAACATAAAACATACAGCTCTGCAATAGCTAAGTAACTCACTGTTGTTTGGTGTAGACAATGTATCTTGGTATACTGATATGCAAATACCTGCTTTAGTCCCTTAAATATTTCACAACCTTAGACAAAATCCAAAGTGTGAGCTATGTTGCATCAACATGAATGATCTTCTGATAAGAATAGGTTGATGCAACCTCTAGATCACATTAGTGACCGGTAGATAGGGGACAGACCCCAAGTCTAGTCCTCAAGTATTCAAAAGTTACCTTTGGTAGAGGCTTGGTATAAATATCAACAAGTTGCTCCTTTGATGTAACATATTCTAGTTTGACTTGCTTCTCTTTACTTGTTCTCTTAAGTAGTGATACTTAATAGAAATATGCTTTGTCTTTGAATGAATTAAAAGATTCTTAGAAATATTTATTACACTAGTGTTGTCACAATATATAATCACCGGCTCGGTGATTACCTCATTCATCCCTTCCAACACTTGTTTGATATAAACAATGTTTGAACAATTTGTGGCAGCAACAACATACTTTGCTTTGGTAGTAGACTGAGAAATACAAAGTTGTTTCTTACTTGTCCAAGTAACAAGTCTTTCAACAAAGAAAAATGCTCCTCCAGTTGTACTCTTTCTATCATCTATATTTCCAACCCAATCTGCATCGGTGTAAACTCTTAGTTAAAATTTTCCTTCCTTAGGATACAATAAATCATATTCCTCTATTTTCTCTAGGTATCTCAAGATTCTTTTAACTACAACCATATGTGAATCATTTGGATTGGTATAAAATCTAGCAACAATCCCCACTGCATGTGCAATATCTAGCCTATTGTGTACTGCATACATCAATTTACCAATCATAGATTGGTACAGTGTTTGGTTTACCTCTATAGATTCATCATCTTTTTTTAATTTGCAGCCTGTGACCATCAGTGATCCAATTGGTTTAGCATCTTCCATGCCAAATGTTTTCAATACTTCCTTTATGTACTTTGATTGTGTGATGAAAATTCCATCATTCTATTGAATAACCTGCAAGCCTAGAAAGAACTTAATCTCTCCAAACATAGACATTTCAAATTCTTTTCTCATCTCATCAGCAAATGATTTACAAATATGATCTTGTCCTCCAAAGATTATATCATCCACAAATATTTCATCAATCAAAATAGTATCATCAGATCCTCCTTTCATGTACAAATTATTGTTTTCACTAGTTCTTACAAAACCAATACTTAAAAGATAAGTATGCAACCTTTCATACCAGGCTCTTGGTGCTTGCTTTAAAAGATATAAATATTTGTGTAGTCTACATACCATGTATTTCTGATTCGGATCAACAAACCCTTCAGGTTGTTCTATGTAGACCTCCTCTTCTAGTATCCCATTTAGAAAAGAAGAGAACATCCATTTGATAGACTTTAAAGTTCTTATGTGCAACATATGCAAGTAACATGTGGACTCCTAGTCTAGCAACAAGTGCAAAATTTTCACCATAATCAATACCTTCTTCCTATGCATATCCCTTGCAAACTAGTCTAGCTTTGTTTCTTGTAACCTCTCCATTCTCATTCAGCTTATTTTTAAAAATCCATTTAGTACCGATAACATTTTTATCTTTTAGACTAGGTACTAAAGTCCATATCTTGTTTTTATCAAATTTTTCTATCTATTCATGCATAGCATTTATCCATTCATCATTCTCAAGTGCAATCTTAACATTCTTCAATTAAAAATCATAAACTAAGCATGTGATTTTACTTAACTTACTTCTTGTCAGCATGCCAGCTTGCTTGTCTCCAATGATTTGGTTCTTAGGATGATGCCTTCTGACAAATCTTTCCAGCACTTGATCTCTCCTTTGTTCTTCATTTTGTTCAGGTTTATTTCCTTTCTCGGTAGCTTCCTCCTAATCCTCAGTTTCCCTTTGTTGTTCCTCTGTGTTCTTTTCCTGATGCTTGGTTGACTCAACCTATGGCTTCAGTAGGTACTCTGGATGTTCAATAAAGTGAATCTACCATAGTCTTCCAGCTCCTTAGCACTTTCTTCATCATTTTTATCATCAAATTCATCAACTCTGACATTAACACTTTCAATCATCTTATTAGTAACCTTATTCATACACTTGTAATCTTTTCTTTTTGTAGAATATCCAAGAAATATTCCCTCATCTCCTTTAGAGTCAAATTTCTCATTCCTAGCATCTTTCAGAATAAAACATTTTCTACCAAAAATTTTGAAGTAACTTACACTCGGGTTGTGACAAAACCATAACTCGTAGGGTGTTTTGTTTGTGTCTTTCTTTAATTGTACTTGGTTTAGAACATATATAGCTATGCTAACTGCCTCTCTCTAGTATACTTGTGCAACATTCTTTTCTATCATTAGTGTCCTTGTGCAATCAACAATTGATCTATTTATCTTTTCAACAATTCTATTCTATTGTGGTGTTCTCGATGCAGAAACTTGTCTTTTTATGCCATGCTCATTAGAATAGTTAGTGAATTCATCAAAAATAAACTCACCACCTCTATCAAACCTCAAGCATTTCAGTTATTTCCTAGTTTCTTTTTCTACTTTTTCTTTGTACCATTTAAACATTTTAAATGCCTTAGATTTCTCCTTTAAAAACATTACAATCATCAATATAGTGCAATCATCAACAAATAGAATAAAATATCTATCTCCATAGTAGCTTTGAGTTCTCATGGGACCACATAGGTTAGTGTGAACTAACTCCAAGATTCTTTTTGTTGAATAGTCTTCACTCTTAAAACTAGATTTTGTCATTTTCCCCTTTTGACATTCATGACACATAACATGATGAAGCTTTGTTAAGCTAGGCATACCTCTAACCTTTTTCTTTCTACTGATCTTAATCATGTTATCAAAATTTACATGACATAACCCTTTATGCCATAACCATGCATCCTCATTTTTCATTAGTAAATAAGAAGTGTCAGCATTGTCAAGATAAAATAAGTTACCTTTAGATTGTGCTTCTATTCCAACAAGCTTTCCACCATCATCAAATATCTTTACCTTCTTGCTTTCAAAAGCTACTCAATGACCTGGGTTGTTAAGCTATGCCACAATTAGCAAATTTTAATTTAGTCCTTCTACCCAATAAGCATTATCACATTTGA
This sequence comes from Chamaecyparis obtusa, assembly GCA_027943335.1. Lineage (NCBI taxonomy): Eukaryota > Viridiplantae > Streptophyta > Pinopsida > Cupressales > Cupressaceae > Chamaecyparis > Chamaecyparis obtusa. The sequence goes on along the minus strand of BSBK01001410.1, from coordinate 1,441,063 downwards.
TTTTATCATTTATCAATAAAGATCCTTTTTCTTTAACCATACATGGTGTGTCATTACCCATTTTATAGATCTTCCATCATATTGCTCAAGATGATCAAACTTTTCTTCATCACCATTCATGTGATGTGTATAGCCACTATCAATGATCCATGTATCATTTTTATTAACTTTAGAAATGAGTGTTATCTTTACATACCTTTCTTCTTCCTTAGAATTATCCTTCATCACAAAAAATACTACCTCAACATCATCATCTTTGTCGGTATCAGTATCATTATTTTCAACAAAGTAACATAACTTTTTTCCCTTATCATTGTGATCTCAGTTGTCTCTATTGTAGTGTCGGTAACTTTTATTGTTTCTCCTTCCATAGCTTCCTTCACCAGATCGATCTTTGTTTCTATCTTCTTCTTTCCTATTCGGGCATCTAGTAACAATATGGCCAACTTCTTTGTAGTTAAAACATGCTAAAGGCAATTTACCCTTATAGCTACCTTTACCTTTAGGTAATCTCTGGGCCATAAGAGCTTCAAGTTCATCAAAATCATCATCAGTATTACTGTCACTATCATCCCTATTATGTCTACTGCTAGACTTACCGATCTTTAGAGAATTCATGAAAGAAGACACAACAGACAGTACAATACTATTATCAAAATTGTTCAACTCAAAAGTTAGCTTACCAATCAGACTATCAAGAGTAAGAGTGTTGCTAGGTGCAGACCTCATTTCATGTATAGAAAATATTCTAATTGCATATGCAGGAAACAAGGTTCTTAGAATTTTACTTACCATTGTATCTTTATTAATGACACCACCAGATCCTCTGATAGCATTGACTACCTCCTTTATTTGGTTTGAATACTGTACTATGTTTTCTCCTTCTTTCATTTTTATATCATCAAACTTTCCTCTTAGGCTTTCAAATTGGGCTCTCTTGACATTAACATCACCACCATAGACTTGAGCTAGTTTATCCCACATTTCTTTTGAAGTAATGAAATCTTTGACATCCTCAAATTTAGCATCAGATAGAGCAATAAAAATCTCTATCATAGTCATGTTGTGTTCATGTCGATCTTTCAGTTGATTAAGAGTCAAAGGTCCAGTCAATGGTTGTAAGTGGCCATTTTCAAGTAGATGTAAGGAAAAATCTTCAATTTTGAATATGTGAAGTTTCATTCGACTTTTCCATATAGTAAAGTTGTCCTTGTTCAGCTTCAGCACCTCCCTCTTATACATCTTGTGATCTTTTGCTAAAGTCTTTAAAACTTTGTTCCAAGCAACCAATGCTCTAATACCAATTGTTAGAATAATTGAGAGGGGGAGTGAATTAGTTAGATCAGTTATCCTACAGTCCCAATTACAAATATGTAACACTTTAAACAATTTCAACAAATTCTACAGCTCGATAACATAAACTACTAAACTGTCTGTGCCTTTACTGATTACTAGTTAATTAACTCACAGTGATTACCGACCAAATCAAATATGAAATGTGTAAAGTATGACAATGAATCAATCATCATAGAAACACATAACACAAAGATTTAACGTGGAAACCCTATTAAGGGAAAAACCACCTAGGACCGGTAACCCAAAATAATTTTCACTCTTTTGAAGTGAGCTCGGTGAAGAGCCAACCCTGTTAAAGGTTATAAACACACTGTTAGGTGTGACCTTGTTAGAGGATTTAAGACTAATATTTATCATTCAACCAACATTCACTATGGGGTCGATAGGATAACAATGTATATTCATTGAATGACATGGGGGCATAATGTAAGATGGTTAAGTCCACTCGGTTAAGATATTTTTTTGTATCAATGGTTAAATAGAAATAGTAGTTGATCTGATTACAATACAACTCAAATTACAGATGTTTAGATCTATTCTAAGCCCATGCAAATTCTCTGATCAATATATCAATTCACTTCCTCAACTTACTTTCACTCGGTAATAGCTCTCTTACGCTCGATACTATTCTACAGTTTGATTCTCCTTCAACTAGTTTGATCAGTCATGCATAAAACTATATTCACATGGAATCTCTGTAGTCTTCTTTCTTCCTACATGTTTCAATAAACTCATATCTCTTATATAGACAGATAAACCATTTTCATATCATCCATCAGATTTTGCTACTTAATCTCCTTCATTAATTTTCCCTCTTAAACCTTCCTTGATAGATGTGTTTATAACACATTTCAATTCCATCCTTTAGATCTTCTCTGAATTTTTTCAGCCGTGAATGTCATAACAAACTTTATCCTCAATCTCAAAATCATAACAATTTCCAGCTCATCAATTTTTGTCAGCTAAACTTAAGCATTTAATACTTTCATCTATACTCAGTTAATAAAAAAATATATCAATGAACACAAGCTTGGTTAATATTGTATCTCGGTATACACTATACTAGCTCGGTGTATACTAAAGTGCTTCATCAACCAACCATATTGCCTTGTAATTTTTTTCTTCCATCTTCATAATAGATTAATGCAACATAATCAAGTCAACCATATGAAGTCATAGACTCATCAATAAGTTACCCAAAGTATTCCTTATCCTCATCTATCATATCCATCTTTCTATATGTAGAAATCTTAGTTCTTCATCTTTTCTCTCCTCTTTACAGATGTTTAGATGTTTGCAACTATCATGATAAGTACTGTCAAAACTAGCTGACATCAATGACAAAAAAATGACTGATTTAATTATCTTACATATCATTTCAGTACTTGGTGATCTTTAATCATTGATCTTCAACTCATTTAGGTATTCAATTAGTTGTAGTTCATCAAGACCTCATGAGTCTAATTCACTTATTACTAATGCAGGATCCAACGATGACGCTGAGATTCTTAACAAGATAAACATCTTGAGAAGCAATATTACTTTAGAATTCAAAAGTTGGATCAGAACCAATGATGACAACACCATATATGTAAACACTACCAGAAAATCCTTCCCTCCCCTTACTATCAAACATCCTGAGCTTATTGACCATATGTCTAATGACCCAAGCCAAGATATCCATACTTTCCAAATAGATGATGCCTTGGCATGCTACCTAAATATGGTTGAACCCATGACAACATCAATTAGAGAACCAAGCATCAACATGATAGAGTTGGACATCAAATATCTTAGTCAAAAGAATAAAAGAAAAAATAAAAAGAGTTTTGAGGGTGAAAACCACTATGTGGCAGTCTCAGAACCAAAAATTGTAAAAACAAAAGACGTATCTGAGGGTGAAAACCTCTCTAAGGTGCCCAAGGATGAAATATTTGATGTCCTTCTTATTCATTTACAAGACATATCACCAGTTTTGATAGAACCAACTCAGCCTATGAATTTGGGCACAATAGAAGAACCTTAGATGATTCATGTTGCACAATCCCTATTAGAAGAGAAAAAAAAAGCATTTACCAAATTCTTAACGGATAAAAAAGATAAACTTTTCTAGGAAATATTTAGACATGCCAAGATTGGATCCTAATCTGATGATGCATTATCTTTCTATAGCTCTAGGAGTTAAACTGATCAAACAGAAGTTGCAAAAATGCATCCACATGTTGCACTTCTTGTCAAAGTTGAACTAGTGAAATTACTCAAAGTTGGATTCATCCGAGTGATAGACTATGTTGAATGGATATCAAACATTATTATGATGACAAAACCAAATAAATCTATTCGATTATGCATAGATTTTAGAGATGTAAAAAAACATGCCCAAAGGATGACTTTCCACTACCAAATATTGATATGATAGTGGACATGACTATGAGATTTGAAATGTACTCTCTAATGGATGGCTTTTTTGTACACAATCAAATAAAGATAGATTTTTAAGATCAAGAGAAGATAGCTTTCACCTATGCATGGGGTACTTTCTTTTGGAATGTAATGCCATTTGGTCTTAAGAACGCTAGTGCCATTTATCAAAGAGCCATGGTGTCTATCTTTCACGATATGATGCATAAGAATATGGAGTACTATGTTGATGACACATTATCTAAATTAATGAAAATATCATAACATCTAGCTAACTTGGGTACAATACTAGACAAAATGGAAAAATTTAGTCTCTGACTAAATCTTAAGAAATGTGCCTTTGGTGTTACTTCAGGAAAACTTCTTAGATACATTGTTTCAAAGAAAGGAATAGAAGTAGATCCAACAAAGGTTAAAGAAATCATGGACATGCAACCTCCTAAAAACATTAGTCAAATGTGTACCTTACAAGGAAGGGTGCAATCCATCAGATGCTTCATTTCTTAGTTAGCTTATATATCACAACCTTTCACTAAGACATTGCATAAAGGTGTGACCTTCAAATGGAGTGAGAAGTGTAAAAAGAATTTCAATCATATCAAACACTACTTGGAAAATCCACCAATTCTCATACCTCCTATTCAGGGAAATCCATTCATATTGTATGTCTCTGCAATAGATACATCACTGGGGGCATTATTGGTGCAATATGATGAGAACAATGAGAACGAGCTATCTATTACATCACCAGAACCTTAGTGGCTTATGAAAATAATTACTCTATGATAGAGAAGGCATGTGTAGTTGTAATATTTGCATCACAAAAATTGAGACACTACATGTTGGCTCACACTACACACTTAGTAGTGAAGATAGATCTAGTAAAGTACTTGTTAAGAAAAACTACTCTCACAGGTAGATTGTCAAAATGGGCAATGCTACTGAGCGAGTTTGACATTGATTATGTTGAAAGGAAATCCATCAAAGGACAAGTCATCATAGATCAACTAGCCAATGCACCAATGTTTTATGACCAACCAATGCAAGTGGAATTTCATGATTCTTCTATAATGCACCTATCTTCCAAAATGTGACAATTATTCTTTGATGGGTCCTACATAAAACACATATAGAGCTAGTATCATATTTATCACACCACAAGTGTTACAAGTAGTGGCTACCATTGCACCAAAATATTGACCTATTAATGCCCGATACAATCACTAGACTTATAGAAGACACAAGAGGTTATTAAACCATGTCATGAATCCTGAGGGGAGCACTGACCATTTTTCCAACAATCTCCCCCTCAGCATTACCAAAGGGGATTTGAACCTGTGATCAAGCTCTGATACCACTTGTTACAAGTAGTGGTTATTGTTGCACCAAAAGATTGACCTGTTAATACCTGATACAACCAATAGACTTATAGAAGACATAAGAGACTGTTAAACCATGTCACAAATCTCGAGGGGAGAGTTAACCATTTTTCCAACAACAAGGTTACTCCATTCAAAAGGCATTCATAATCAAATTTCCTTGCACCAACAACATAGAAAAATATGAAAGTTTTTTAAATGGAATGAAATTAGCACTAGACTGGAGAGTAATAGAACTACACATTTATGGAGACTCTCAACTGGTGATTCACCAAGTCAATGGTGTGTATCAAACAAATGATGAGAAGTTGATTCCATACAAATGAATGGTTGATGATCTTAAGACATACTTCATTTCTATCATGTTTGAATAGATACCAAGAATGGAAAACAAAGCAGCTGATGCTATGGCTACACTATCATCCTTACTACAATAACCAAAACATGAGCTACGCTATGAGTTCTTGTTGGAAGCACTGTCATTCCCTGCCTATGATTTCCCATAAACCTATATGATCTACACCATTATTGGTCATGATTCCTCATGCTATAAAACTATCTATTCCTACCTTCATGGCCAAGTCTTTCCTGATAACCTTAACTGTCATGAAAAATGTTACCTTATCTAAAACACATCACGGTATGTAATCATTGGTAACGATCTATACAAATGAAGTTTGGATGGTACACTTCTTAGATATTTAGAATGGGAAGAGTCACAATGCACATTAGAGGAAGTCCATGAAGGTATTTGTGTATCACTTTCCAATGGTCTAACGTTAGCTCAAAAAATCATTATGGTAGTGTACTATTGACTAGATATGGAGAAAGAGGTCACGAAATATGCTAAGAATTGTAAAAAATGCCAGGTCCATGGTAACTTGATTCACGTGTCAGGTAGAGATCTAATTCCATTTACAACACAATGACATATTCAACAATGTGCATTTGATCTCATAGGAGCTATATATCCACATTTGTCAAATGGTCACACCCATATATTCACAACAACTGATTACTTTACAAAATGGGTTGAACCAGTTCCTTTCACACAAGCAACCGACAAACAAATTTCTATATTCATTCTAAATTACATTATTTGTCGATATGGTATCCCACACTCCATCATCACTAACAATGGAGGCCAATTCAAAAATAATGATCTAGATTCCTTATGTTCCAAATTCAAGATCACTCAACATTGGTCATTTTTTTATTATCGTCAAGGGAATGGACAAGCTAAAGCATCCAATAAGAACTTATTAAAAATCTTCCATCATACGATCAACAAAAAAAGGAGAGATTATGCACCTAACAACAAAACAAGTATAAGAACACCCATTGGGGCTACTCCATTCTCTTTAGTATATGGAACTGAAGCGGTACTACCTATAGAGGTTAAAATCCAATCACTCAGAATCAGGATGCATGGTCTGGTAACTGATGATGATTATAGAGTGTCTAGGCTACAAGAACTTGAACTACTAGATGAGCATAGGAAAAATGTGTATTACCATCTTAGAGTATGTCAGAAATGGATGTCTAGAAGCTACAACAAGAAGGTCAAACACATAGAATTTTAGGTTGGTGATCTAGTCTTAAGAGAGAATACTAAAAACTAATCGCACTGAGAATGCAAGGGGAAGTTTGAACCCAACTGGTTGGGTCCCTTTGTTGGCATTTCTTCTTTTGGCTCTAGAGCATATCAACTCTCAATGATTAAAGGAGAACAACTTTTGGAATTGATCAACATTCTCCATCTAAAGAAATTCTACACCTAGACATTTAGTATGTGGAAAATATCTTGAAAAGGTATAAAAATTGGAAAAGGTCTTGAAAAAATGATCATCCTAGTGAAAACCTAGCAATAGGTGCCTTGATGGTCCACAAAATAATACAAAAATACAAAAAAATTGAAAAGTGAAAAATACAAAAAAAGAAGACAAAGAAAAAGTGCCTTGGTGAAAACCTAGTAAACAAGTGCCTTGGTAGAAAAAATAGAATCTCTACCAAGATGGTGAAAACCTAGAAAATGGGCACCACTTATACAAAATGCTCCATCTATCAATGCAATCTTGGCAATTTCCCATCTTTTTGTCCTGCTTTAGTTTGTACATATCTCCTTAATTGCTTTCACATCTTGTTTTCAATAAAGTCGGTCTATGCACCAAGAAACAAGAGTATGAAATCATCAATGCTTACAACTTGGGGGCAGTCCTAGTCATATCCTATGGTCCTCAACTACCTTAGATGAGTCATATCCAGTCAATGACCTTCAATGCTCTATCCGAGTTAGTTTGTCTGTCTCCCTACCAGAAAAGGATTTTGCACCTAACAATAATACAAACAAACACATTGCTACAACAAAACAATCTCTACGCAATGTTTTAATCTTCTTGTATACTAACTAATTCACATTAATATTTTTGCATATTATATCCCTTGAGCTAATTGATGATGTCCTTCATGGGTTTAGAAAGGAAAGGACACGGGCATAATCTTTTATTTATTTTCTTTTATGAGTGGTTTCTTACTCCAAGTGTGAAATAGGAACATTGCCCAAGGATGTGAACGATAATGGGTCAATGCGAGTAATTCACATTCGGATGAGGATGAACTCAACTACTTGGCATATTTGGATACAAGGCATATTCAGGTCATCATATTTTTTATGCTCTGATGCTTATACAAATTGCTATATCAAAATGGACATGATATTCAAGTCATCCTGGCTCTTGTGCCTTGGTGCTTATATCTAATCCAGCATGTCTGACTAAAATTCAATATTCATATGTTCACGGTTGTCTAACTAGTGAACATTGTATCGACATCTGGTGTTACCTAAAATATTCAGTGATGAAAATGACTGACAAATGATTAGTGACTAAGTCCTAGGATTTCATTTCATTTACTTTGGTTGCATGTCTTTCATGATTTGAATTTAGCATAGCATTTTATGTTCTCAAATATTGCACTTAACACATCACATGATTGAGGCTCATGTGAAGGTCTCTCCAACTCCCAAGAAAGAAGTCATCATTTTGGGTTACACATCCTTTTAACAATGATTGAGCACTTGAATTCTTCATGTACCTGCAAAAATATCATCTATATCGCTGCATTTACATATAACATCATTTACATTGTACATGTTCATTTCATCCATCCATTGCATTACATACATTTACATTCATAACCATAATAAAGAAATGCATTTTTATTATTTATCTAACAATCATCATTGTATCCATATTGCATAATCATGATCATACATTCAAAGAAAATATTAAACATTGCATAGATTTGCATCACATGATAAATAACATCATAAATTGAAATGACAAGTGTTATGAAGTCCAACCAAAACATATCATATATACAAATTGATATATTACATGGGGCTCACAATTTGCGTACAATATAATGAATGAGCTCCACTAAGCTATAAAGTACAAAAAAAGATAAAAAAATGAGGAATCGACTATAATATCAACTATCTGCATGATCCTCTGCATTAGGTGTTGCTCCTCCTCTAGGTAGGACATCGGGTGGTGGATTGGGTCATGGTTCCCTAGCTCCCTCTGAACCCACCATGTACAGAGAATAGGAAGTAACCTTCTATATGGGTGGCATGACTAAAAAATATGTAGACACGTACTATGCTACCCTACTAGTCTGGTGCACCACCTTTGGCTAAAGCCATTGCACCTCCACCTAAGACTCCCACACCTGCCAGTCTCACTCTACCAATCTAATATCCAATGATAGTCTTTTTGATCTCAGGTACTTGATCTGGTGGCATAACCGATGTATCAAATCCTAAGGAGTCTATCTTAGTCTAGGATATGCCTCCTTAGCCATGTCCTTCTCAGCCATAGCCTCATCTCCCCCACCACCGCCTACCTCAACTCACACCTTGCAACATATAACTTTGGCCCCTAAGTCAAAATTGGGGGTGACTTGTGCCTCACCCATCTGCACATCCTAGTATTCCCCCAACACCTCCTTAGCTACCACAGTGCTACCCATGGAACCTAGAGTCCTTCCCTCTCCCCCAACATACCATCACTACAAAACTAATGGTCTAACTAATGGAACTACTCATGGTATAGGAGAAGGCCTAACATTTTCTACTAGCCATGGAGGAGCACCTACTGCTCTTTGTACTAGAGGGATCATTTGTGCCATTGGGATTTGTACCTCCCTCCTCCTTTGTCCTCTCCTCTGGGGTGCACCTATAATGTCATTTGCCACCTCCATAGTCACAATCATCTCAGTAGGATCATAAAATTGCTAGAAGGGATGCTCCACTAAATGTGTCATGTAAGCATCGATAATCCCTGCATCAACTACCTATAATCGGTAGTCTCAGTCATGGTTCTGCAACCCACTATACTCCTGCATAAAAATAGTGTATGACAGCTAGGGATCCCATCTGAGTCCAATCTCCCTAACCTATCAGACATAGGATGAAAACTCCTTTGGCACAACTTGAATGAGGCCATATTGTCTCCACACCCTAGTAATCAGAAACCTCTCCAAAATGTTGGTAGAGAAACCAATCAATATTTGGCTCTGGCAGAAGTATTCAAATTGTGCCCTAGTAGTGGGCCATGCCTCAACATGTAAATATGGTCGACAGATGACCACGGTCATATCATCAAGTAGCCTATGCCAGTACTCTATCTGACCCATCCTTACTTGGGTCACATACCCTACATAATTATATATCAAAGGCTCCTGTGCCTGCCTCTCATCTCTGCATATGGGTTGACAGATAGGGATATCCTCCCAAGCCCAGATCAGTAGAACTATAACTCTAGAATAAAAATTCTTACCCTCATGGTAGACTACCTTGTGCATCTCTAAGAATATGTGAGGTAGTAGGCACTGACCCCAACTGAACTTTGTAGCTTGTGCCATGAGGTGTTGTACCATGGGTGCCCACCCCATTAGAAAATTGTTCTGCTAATGGTCTGACATAAATGATGCCTCTAATCATGCTTGGAAGAATACACTCCAACCTATGAAACTTCCCATACTAATGTACCAGTACCTCCCAGGGTATCTTCTGGGATATCTACTCATCACCTCCAAAAATGGTCCTAAAAGCCTGTAAACCCGTGTTCCCTGTACTCAAATAATTTGAGAATGGTCCATGGAATGGTATACGAAGAATGCGATACACATCCTCAGGAGTAATAGTGATCTCCCCTGTAGGGAGATGGAAGTTTTGAGTCTCTAAATGAAACTGCTCAATCAATGTAGTAATCAACCCATGATTCACCCTAATCTTAGGCAAACCAATCTGGTACTTGAACCCACAGGTAGCTAGATGTACTCTCAAAGGATCAGGATAACTATTAGGGTATCACATTTGTAAAGCACAAAAGATGAATGATACATCAATAATTTTCTCCAAATCAAAAATAAATGTACGTAAATAAAAAAATCAAACTTGTCAAAAGGTGCATTAAAAGCTATAGAATCCAACTGAGAAACTAATTTTTTTCAAAAAAATTATTAAATGCCTTAAAAATGCTTAATGTTTTTCATATAACACTTCATAATTTTAAAAATTGGTGTCATGTGTCGGATGACACCATACATTAACCCATACAATATTTGGGTTCCATATGACAATCCATTAGTTGTTGTACGATAACTGAGGGATGCGATGAAATGTCATACGAGAGATGGTTATCTCCCATACAACACTATACACTAACAAAGATGACATTTAGTTTGGAGTTGAATTTTTGTATGACACTCTACCAGTTGTCATATGACAACCCATGAAGTAAAAGTTGAAAATGTGTAAAATAATGAAAAAATCCTAAAAATAATTAAAACATGTGCTAAATTAAATATGAGAAGAGCTTAGAGGTCCACTTACCAGGTGTCTATATTGCCAAGGTTGCTGATATCACCAGGAATGCTCAAAATGGTGAGAAGAGAAAAGGACCACCATTTTCTCTCTCAGAGGGCTCCACAAAATCTCAAAAGTCAACCGGTTAAAATGATTTGAAAATTACCCCTTTCTGTCTTATATAGGTTTTGACCTAAATTTTCAAAGTGCTATGATTTGTGTAAAATAGCACCCCTAGCTAATTTTGACGTCCTAAATCAATTTTTGAGATCAAAATCAAAATTTGAGATCATTTCACTTGTCAAAAATGTGATTTAAAATTTTGGACCCAAGATAGCTGACTACTTGCATGATCGACCTTCACAACATCACACAAATCCAGAACTCAACCTATCTGATCATCTAACATCAAACTTTTAGATTTTCAAATTGGTCAACTCATGGTCAAACTTGATCAAACCTTGTCAACAGGATCTCTAAATGATGGAGAACGCATCCTTGGATGTGTTTAACCACTTCTACAATCAATCATGTTGCTTCATATCAATTCAAACTGGATTTCTTGTCAGATTTTGATTTTAATCCCGAAGGGGGCATGGTATTCTATATCATTAACCATTATCAAATTTGTTCTTTTTCAAAACTTCAACAGTCAAGAAAACAACCAAGTCTAATTGCCGACTCATCAAAGGTCCTCTTCACTTGGGGCATATCAGATTCATCAAAATCCATATCAATCTATTATTCTCTTAATCTTGCAAACCGTATTAGCTCTTCATAACCATCAGTTCAATTGTGTTATTTCCTTGATTCTTCGTAACTGAAGGGTTCGGAGTTGGTGTCCCTTCAATTCCTTTGGACAAGCAGGTCTGGAGTTAGGATACTCAATTTCCTCGTAATCATAGGTTTAGAATTAGGTGTTTTATCACTTCTTCATAATCATAGGTTCAGAGTTGATATTGTTGACATAATCTCAATTCTTTGGTCAATCAGGAATTGAATCAACATCTTCAAATCTTTCAATCAATTTCTATCTCAGAATTGGTTAATCAACCAGGATCAATTTCTCCACCACATAACTGAGCTTGGATCTCATCAAACAAATTTATTTTTAAACCACTGCACTTCGCACAGTAATTTAAAGAGGGGAAAAATATAATACCCCAAAAATGGGCTTCAGTAACATTAACCTCCTACATCGACAAAATTGATTAAAATCAACCCTAAAGTCCTAACCTAAGGCACATATGCACATCAAGTTATCGAAACCCTAATCGATTCTATCACAATTCTGCATTGGGGAATATTCCTAAATATTCCTAATCTATCCTAATTATCTCTGATTAAATATTATTTGGCGATAAATGATATTATTTTATTTATCTTAAGTGTGATTGATTAAATATGATAAATATTTAATTAATTAAACTTAATTTAGCCACTTAATTAATTTAATTAGATTTAATTAGATTATTCTTAATTAATGTTGTTTATTTGACAATAAATCAAAAACTTAAAAATAATTGATTGAATATTTATTTTAATTGATTAAAATCGAATTGTTAAATTTAATAATATAATTTTGGATAAAATTTGATTTGATAATTGATTATCCCATAAATCAGTTATTTAATTAATTAAATCAGTTAAGTTGAGAATAAAACACAAAAAAATAAATAAACTCACAATTATCTATGCAAAAATAAAAAAAGATGTTAAACTTAAAATCAACTCTTGGATTCATTTGTTGACTTTCTAAACTCAACATGTGATTATGAGTTAAAAAGCATATTGGAGTGATCTCAACTACCAATCATGAGTTAAAAAGCTGATTTGTATGATTTTACTAGATAACTGTTTCTAATTTCCTGATAACCCTCCAATCAATTCGAGTTAATCAGGGAGTGATTTTTGGCTTTCCATGAGCTCTCAAACCTGGATTTCTATAGAAATAGACCTCAGTCCTTCACAATACGGGGGTGCAATTTTGAGAACAACATTGTTATATTGTCGAGTTCTTGCGAGATTGTGCATCTAATTTAGAGATCAAATTACTATCATTATTTTCTAGTTTTTGCATTCATAGCTAGTTTTCAATTCATAGATATCAAGTTTTTAGATTAATTTCATATAGTTGTTATTGTTATTTGCATTGAAAATCACAAAAAAAATAGATTAATCTTGTATCCATTTTGATAGATTTTTCATTTTAAATCCTTCATTTAGGCATTGCATTGTCACTGATCTCGGTCAAATCTAAGAATGCCTTACTCACATCTTCTAGAAGGTAATAAATCACCTGATTGATTATATATCCATTTATTTCTTTTCTTTTTATCATTGACCATTAATGTTTTACCGATGTGTTGTGTCTTCTAAACAGGTACAATTTTCACACACACATTTCTTAGCTAAAGTTAAACCACTCAAATGTGAACCTCAAATACCTTTGTGAATCTCTTGTGAGGAATTTTTAGATTCTTCACTCTCAAGATATATAATTAAGTCTCTATCAAGACCTCTTCGATAGAGGGTGCCGGTGATAAAGGTGTAACGGTAGACTTGGAAAATGAAATTGTTTTTTTGGTTGTGAGATAGGTTAGGAGGTAGGATATTATCTTTCAAGTAGGAATAAATGTGTCTATATCAGATAGAGTAAGGACCCACAGGTAAGAAAATGATATGGGAATCAGGGTTATCATGTGTAGGATTAGCCAACTCTTCCATGTAGAATTCATATTGAGCATGTTGATTACGTGGCTGTAGGAGTGAAGCTAGGGTTTTCATTTCATCAATGACTCTATTTTCTATTAGAAGGATTTTCTCAAATGTGATCCAGAGAAAATACTTTTTCAAATCATCTACCATTCTCTTATAATGAATTAACTTGTCATCTTTCATATGATAATCATTATTGATTTGATTGATAACTAGCTAATAATCTCCATAAACCTATAGTTTAGTTATCCTCCATTCAAGATCCATTTTTATATTGATCACCAATGCTTTATATTCAACTCTATTATTTGTACAGGGAAACATGACCTTGTAAGATTTAGGAATGGTATACCTTTGAGGGGTGATGAATAATATGCCTACCCTCAAATTATGTTGAGTGTATGATACATCAAAATATAATTTCCAGGATTGTGCCATAACAGTGAGGATATCCGCATCTAGGATCTTAATATGAATCAATCTTTCATCTTGTCCTATTGCTTTAGCTAATTGGTCTCCAATTACTTATCTTTTAATGGCTCTCCTATCAACATACTCGATGTTGAATTTGATCAATTTCATGACCCATTTTTCTAATCTTCCTATGAGAGTTGCTTTGCTAAGAATATACTTGAGTGGATATATCTTTGTGATCAATTTTATGGGATGTGACAACATGTAATGTCTCAACTTCTGGGATGCAAATACCACTGCTAGACAAGATCTTTCAATGAATCTGCAATTGAGTTTATATTTCACCAAGGTTTTACTGATGTAGTAGATGGATCTTTCCTTTCCCTCTGAATCTTGTTGTGTCAAAAGAGCTCTTAATAATTTTTCTATGGTTAAGATGTATAGCAATAGTGGTTTTCCCTCTATCATAGCCATTAAGATAGGTGGACTCATGAGATTTTATTTTAGTAGATTAAAAGCATCATCACACATCTTGTCCCATCTGAAATATATATCTTTATGTAAAAACTATATAAATGGATGGACTTTTCTACTAGCTAAGTGATGAATTTGCAAATGGATTGTAATATTCCTTGTAAAGATCATAACTGGATGATATTCCTAGGAGATGACATTTTCATGATATATTTTACTTTTTTAGAATGCACCTTGATTGCTCTAGCTAAAACAATATAACCTAAGAGATTTCATGAAGTAACACTGAAAGTGCATTTCTTGGGATTCAATCGAACCATGAATTTCTCTAGGCTTGTGAAAGTCTTATCTAGAATAGGAGGTTGTTCTACCCTACTGAATAATTTTTCTAGTAGGTCATTAACATAGTCTTCCATGAAGGTGTGCATCATGTCATGAAAGGTGGTGGTCATTTCCCTCTGATATGTAGCTCTCGCATTTTCAACCCAAAATGCATGATATTCCAACAAAATGCTTCTCATTGAAAAGAGAATGATGTTTTATATTGGTCTTTAGGTACATTCTTTTTTTGGTTGTATCTGTAAAATCCATCAATAAGATATTTCATGGAATGACCTACTGCTAAATCCACAATGGTTTCTATATTCAGTAAGGGAAAATCATTTTTTGGACAAGATTTATTAAGATCCCTAAAATTTGTGCAAATTTTGATGCTCTTATATGGTTTTGAAATAGGTACAATGTTGGATATCCATTATGCATAGTCTATAGATCTAATGAATCCTACATTCAACAACTTCTTGAATTCTTATTTTACCAGTAGTGCTATGTGAGGATGTATCTTCCTTATTTTTTATTGACTATTTTACCACCTGGATCTATGTTGAGGTGATGCATAATCATATTTCCATCCTACCTAGGCATGGTAGCATAAGGCCAAGAAAAATTGATTTGTCTCTTTTTTAGAAACTCTGTGGATTCTTGCCTTTATTTCTTAGACAAGGATGTTGTTAGATGTATTATCTTTTGGTGTCCCTCTATTATAATTTTTACTAACTTTCTAGGTTCACTGAGAATGAAATATCTCTCCTAATATTTCTCAAGGAGTGTTTCAAGTCTCTCATCCTCTGGCACCTCTGAGAGGTTTTCACCTTTGGATGCATCCTTTATTTTTACTATTTCTAGATCTAGTACTGTCACATCATAGTTTTTACCACTAGTTCTTTCATTCATATTGTTCCTCATATAGAGTATCATGGAAGAATCTTACAATTCCCAAATAAACCATGGGAATCCAAGCATAAACCCAACTAAACTCTTAGATTCCTCACATCTTTATCAACAATGTCAACATATTAGAGGCATACTTCAAGTAAATAATTGGTTTCTTCAAAATCACCATTAGGACCCTCAATACACCCATAGGATCCAAACCACTATCTCCAAAACATCCTTAGGAAGAAAAGAATCATTCAATACACAAGAAACCATAACTTCATCACATTTACGATTAACAATTAAGACTAGAAAAAGTCATAATAAACTCACATTCTTAACCAATAAACCATTTCAAGAGATTCCAAGAGTACCTTCACCACATAATCAATCCTCAAGGCCTATTAGGTCTTTCCATTTAAATCAATGTACAATGCTAAAAATCACTTGAGTTTGAAATCAAAACCTCATGAACCATTACCTTAATAACTCCCTTTGTCCTCATTATCCCTGCAATTGTGAACAACAAATTTGATATGTTATTTTTTATAGATCAACAATCTAGTATTCATAACTTTCACACAAAACATTATTATGTCGATCACTCCAGTGAGAATGTAAACAACTTATTTAAGGACACCATAGCCAATTTACATAAAGTTCCAATTGTGTAATTACAAGTTATGCTCTTTTTATTGTGACTATATTTGAATGTCATAAAAGAATAAGAATAAAATACATGTACACCCGTCTAGGACATCAAATATCTCCTAAAAGACCAAACCATTTAATACCAAATCAAATCCATCTAAAATCCCATTGAATTCCCTATCAAAAAATAGGAGATCACAATTTTTGTATGGTTTTAAAGTATTTTTCACCAAAGTTAACATAACTCAAAATATTTATAAAAATTTATGAAACAAAATGTAATTAAAGTAGACTCATAGGGATATTTGGAAAATCCAAGTTTGCACCATAATCTTCTCATACAAGGTCATACCAAGTGTTGTAATAGGACTATTATAGGAGAAATCTAAAATTTACAGTTGCTAAATTTCCCATATCTCCCCCAATACTGCATGAAAATACACCAAACCATAGCCAAATGATTTACTAATATATCTTATGGAATTATTAATACACCATTTCCAGGCCGTACATGCCTATATAAGGCCTGGAAATAGGGGAAAAACTATTAAGAACTACATAATAAAGGGTTTTGGATTACCAAATTCAATTAATTATATTTCTTCTCATTCATTTAAGTTGGGATTGATATTACATCATTTAAATATTGGTCCATAACCTTGGAACCAACCATAACCACCGTCTAGCCAATTGTAACCTCCCAAGTTGTATTTTGTTTACAAGTTTTTAATGTGCTTTACATGACACTTTTCTTTACATTTTGAACTAATCTTACCAATTTTATTCTAATGGTGCATGGAAATTTCAAACACATTGATATGGACTTAATAAGACCTTTAAATCCATTACAAACCTCTTTTGGGCATTTTTTGAAAATTTTTACCATATTGACCCAATTGACCCTTTTAGGACCTAGTTGAACAAACTGGTATAAATAATTTACATTGTTCTTCATAATCACTTATTATGCTTTAAAAACATCAAAATCCTCTTTGTGCTCATGTGCCAGTTCTTTTTGTGAATGAGAGACTTGGCACCCTCCCAAGTTGAAGCATCATAGTATTATTCACTAGTGGAATTTGGTTCAACCTAATTGAGATATAGGGATATAAAATAATCACTAGGATGTGTGTCTATCTCAATGGGTCTAGTTTGTTCCTAATCAATGAGTTCAGAGTGTACTAGTGGTAGGGGGTTCGTGAGTTTGGTTTGGATCTTCTAGGGTAAGGGTCTTAATAGTATATTGGTCAAGGTCATACATTATACCATTAAGGTATATAAAATGAGCTTCCTCAAGATTATCCATTGTGATCAAAATCCAATCGTCCTCACAAGAGTCCTCATCAATAAATCATGATCTGTCTTCAAATGATCTAAACTATGAGCATTGCCCCTCTAAGAACATGGGTATATATGTGTGTAATTAATTTTTCTCCATTCTATTATATGATTTTTGTCCTTTAAAATATGCAAGCATATAAGAGTGAATGACATCAATGTCCTTATCTACACATAATTCCTATTTTGAATAAGAATCATATTCCCATTTTGTTGAATCTTCATCACTATTATCTTGGAGCTTATGGATTTATAGATGAAGATTAAATGTAACTTCCTCTTCTAAATATATCACTCCCATTTTCTCTTTGTTGGATCTAAAAGTGGGTTGGATTAGTTCTACAATGCCTTCTTTTCTCTTTCCAAGGGGACCTGGTCCTTTATAACCCATCTTTTGCATTATTTGGAATCCATTACAATATTGATGTATAGGTATGTCAATGTTTTGAACTCTTTTCTTAGATTCTTCTTCTTCCTTATAAAACCATTGTATAATTTCATTATCTTCACTATCTCTTGATTGTGTACTATCTCTTACAAAGGAACCATTTTATATTTGTGGGGATTTAGATATTTGTGGTTGTGATGTGGATGACTTCCTATAGGACCTAAGAGAGGGTGACAATATTTCCAATGATAAATTATACTCTCTTAGCCCTTCTCCATTCAATTGTAATTTGTTCTCCAATTATTTCATCAATATATCTATGTTCAAGCAATTAGATGAACCATCCTCTCTTTTTTTCATTTACCATATTTAAAGAGCTATATTCTTTCTCTTTTCCCTTATGTGATGAATCTAAGATAGAATAATTGGAGTGGTCACCCTCCTTTTCTTTTGATTTGTGTGTTTAATTTGAGATAGAATCCTCTTCTTTTGTTTCCTTGTTTGATGTGTCTAATGTAGAAGCTTCTCTATTATGGGGTATCAAAGCATCTATTACTAGTTTTATATTATGCCAATGTTAAAAAGGATTTAGATATCAATTGATTGTAAGTTCTTGACCCATATATGGGAATTTTAGGCAATGATGATAGGTATATGGGACTACTTTCAATTTTTTTTATCTACGGTCTTCCCAATAGTATATTATAGGATAGATTGAATTCCAAGACTTGGCATACTTTTTCTCTTTGAACATGACTCACTTTGATAGGTAGTACTATGAGACCTTTGGAAGATTTCTCCTCATCATCATATTCTTGTATGGTTATTTCTCTCTTAGGGTCTACTACATTTTCTTAATAATCCAAAGTATGGACCAAATTCAAAGTACAAATGTTTAGGCCCACTTCTCCATCTATCAATACCCATTTGACTCTATGTTTGTAAATACGGACCTCTATATACAATGAAAGATTATAAGGATGATTCAAGGACATGTCATCTATTGGAAATTAGTTGGGAAATGTGATACTAAGAGGGGGGGGGAGTGAATCAAATATCACCTACTGATCCATTTTAACATTACTTACAAACTTCATAGCATTATCACAATCTTCATCAATGTAATGAAAGTAATAGACTAAACATCATTCATGAAAATATTCATAGCACAATAACTTAGTTATCGAGAAACCCTTGAAAGGTAAAACTGGGGTGGGGATGATACCCACAAATCTTCACTACTGCAGTATAAATTTTTCCTATTAGGGCTACAAATTTGATCACAAAATATGATCTACCCTATGAGGGGTCTACCCTATTAAGAGCTTTAAGACTTATACAATCTACCTTGCAAAAGGATTTAAAACTTACAATTAAGTAAGCACTCGGTTAAGAGATTACATACTTAGTCTATTAAAGCCACTATGTTAAGAGATTTACCCTGATACACTTGTTAGAATATCTTAGTACCTAATCCTTTGGTTTGCATTGTATGTTGATTATAGATCTTCTCCTTCCAGTATTGATTTGATCTTATGTATCAAGTTTATCTTTGTTCTGTCCTTCACTACTTTACTCTGTTTCACTCGGTCATTGAACTCTATCTGAATACTTCACTAGTCTAAAGATATTCTCCATTTTCTATTCATTCCTCTTATTCCCTTCACATCCTTTCTCACCTCCATTATGGTTTGGATCTCATCTTAAATAGACAACTAAACTTCTCCAAGATTTAAGATCAATGATTTTGATTTACTCTTTTTGCATAGGGATCAATGATTCAGATTTAACCTTTCCTAATTTTGATTGGCTCCAAGTGTTACATAGGGATCAATGATTACAAAATAGGAGCATAATCACCTCTGTGATTTCCTCAAAAAACAAAATACAAAACATGAATGTCAACCAAAACATTTTACCTCGATGATTGTGCCATAAAAAATTCATATGTCAATTTTGGTTAACTCAGAAATTGATGACTTTGGTACTTGAAATTAACTGTACTTAGCATTCACTGATATCTTTGGCACTTGGCATAAACTACTTTACATAGCTCGGCCAAAAACTAACTCAACTAATACAAAAGTACTTAGTGACCATTGATTCACTCGGCAGTGACTAATGCTCAGTAAATATACATTACATGACTTGGCCTAGACATGATGAATTGGTCACAGTGATGACCGACCAATATTGCCTAGATAATGACTAAGTGTGAGACACTAATAGACAACAAAACTATAGGGATCTAAAATCTCCCCCTTTGACATTAGTGGCAAAACACTTTTTCATGACATTTATAATTATATTTACATAGAGTACTTAGTATTAACATAATACTCCCCCTAAGATATATATGCATATACAAAACTAGGTATATCATACCATTCTGATTCTGTTACCTCCCTTTGTGCCTTGATATGTCATTTGATTTCCCCCTTGTTTTTGGCACTCTTGATTTCTTCAAGAGTAGGAATCTTGAAATATTTCTCTAGAAATGGTTTGTGGAGCATCATAACCATATGCAATGTCGAATCCCAACTGAATGTTGCAACTTTTAGAACCTCTGATTGCACTTCTAGCTCGACAGCTAGGTTGACTAGGCTCTTGGCTATGGAAAGATGAGGATATTTCTGTATTAAGTCTTTAGCCTTTGCCAACTCTCTTTGAATGACCTCTAGATGATGTGTTAACATTTTTTGAATGGAAAGTAGACAAGCTCTTATATTACCATCATTAGCCAACAATTCGGCTATCATTCCTTGTGAATGTAGAAGCTTGGCATAATGTTTGGAACTAGAACTTGCATCCAAGCTCAAGGATTGACCAGTAGACTTTATTTATTGTTGTAGTTTGTCTACCAGCTCTTGGTTATCCTTCATAAATTCTCCTACATTGCACAATTTTTTATACAAAGTTTGTGCATTCACTACCACTCCTTCTAAATCTGTTATTTGAGTAGAGAGTTCTACCAACTTCACTACAATCTCAACAGAGACCTTGTTCAATACCTTTGTTTCAAACTTCCGTTCTGACCACTAAAATAACTTATCATTTGCTTTTCTTTCTTCATTAGTCACTTTCTTGACTATATGGATAAGTTGTTCCAATATGGGGTCAGAGTCATTTACATTATTCATTTCAAAAGCATCAATAAATATTTCTTTTATCTCATGAAAAACTTTCTTTTACTGTTGTTCCCTTCTCAATTCTTCTTGCCTTCTTTTCCTCTTTAGTAGGTCTTGCAATATCTACATCTGCTCATATGATAAGTTACCTAAATCCCATTTTGGAATTACTATAACTTCATCAATTGTTACCTCTGGTGAAGAAATTTTCACCTTCTTTTTCTATGCCTTCTTCCTCAATGTATTCCTACTTGGCATCTGTACAAGAGCTTTTATTACCTCTTGCTCCTTAGGCTCTTGAACATTGATATTCTTTTCCTTCTCTTCTTTTCCCTTATCCACCATATGAGGACTTACATTCACTAATGGAGATTGATCTACTTTGTCTTTTTGTGACTCCTCGGTAGATGTAGATTGAAGTGTTGTTGCCGACTGGTTCTGTTCCTCGATAGTGCTAATATCGACTAGCATGTCAACTGTAACAACTTTAGGATTTATAGGGGTTGATGTGACAATTGATGTGTCATCAATTTTTGAATAATCTATTACTTGTAAGAGCACATTATTACTGCCCGAAAAAGATGTAGGTTTTTCTTCCTTAGCTTGTATGTCTTCCTTGGTCAATACTTGAGTCTTTACTAGGGTATCCTTGGTGATGTCAACAATACTTAAATTCTAGAAAAATTTTGACATTTTTCTTCCTTGGGAGCTTCTTCCTCTTGAATAGGTGGCTCAATTACATCTTGTGTATTATCTGGCTCAACACCCTTAGATGTGCTAGCATCCTGATGTGTACTCTTTTTAATTAGCAAACCAAAAATTATCTTCCAAATCCTAAGACTATCCTATACAACATTTTCAACCTTGTGTTGAAGAATAGGGTAGGCTCTGAATTTAGGATCAAATCTGTTCCTGTAATATTCCACAACTTTTTGAATACTAGCAGAGGGCATATCTGGTGCAACTTGAGCTAGTGTTCTCTCCCTTATCTGCTTCTTGGTCATTAGCGAAAACTCCCATTTCTATGTGAATCTATTACTGAACTCCTTAGGGACTAGTTTCCCCATCTGTATAGGTAACATCTTGAAAGTGTAGAGCATCTCAAGAATAGCTTCTTCTATTTTCTCTGTATCTCCTATACTCATGCTCTCAAATCTTAGTTTCTTCAAACCTACAAGTCCAACATAGTTCTTGATTATGTGGCATATTTCATCTACATTTGGTGCTTTACTCTATACTGGAAACTTCTTCTTTACTTCCTCATCACTCTCTATCTCCTAATCATCTGTCTCTAAAATGAGTTTCCTCCTAGGATTTTTTCTTGTCTGGCTCAACACTGCCCTAGGCTGAACAACTTTCCTTTTCCCTGATGCAGGGGTTTTCTTTTGTGGCTCAAAAGCTATGGCTATAGAGACCACCCTTGTTCTAGGCCTAAGCACAGGTAATGATATAACCTTAGGTTTTTTCATCTTCTTACTCATGGGCTCAGAAAGTACCACCTTCTTGCCTTTCTTCTTTTCTACTACTATCTCTTCCTCTTCACTCTCACTGGAATCACTTATTTTATCTTCTCCCAATCCTTGTGTTAATTCAAGAAGTACATCTTCCTCTTTCTCTCCCATCATTTTTACTAGGTTCTTCACTATTTTCTTCCTTTTTCTCTCCATAGTAGCAAACTTCAATCCCATGGCTATCTTGGACTTAGACTCTTCATAAGTTCCAAAAGAAGGAGCCTTGTTATCAATTTCCTTGGCTAAAAGGGTTGTTATTGTAGCTGTGGTCTCATCAATATTTACCTCATAATGTAATGGCATTAGCCATGAAACCCTCGGTAAAATAGCTTGTACATAAGTGAAATTTGTGTCAACTAAGAAACAAATGTCCTGGCTATACTTCTCAACTAAAGACACAAGAATCCTACTTCTCTTCCTCATTTTCTTCTTGAATTCAATGAAATAATTTTCCATCATGCCCTAAAAACTCTCTCCTATCTAATTGATAAATTCATTAATTTGAATTGTGATTGGCCTAACCTTATCCCAAATTACTCCACCAACAGTAGGAAAACTCTTATGTATGTAAAAGAATAGACAAACAAGTAGGGAAATGAACTTACACATAGAATTATTTTCTTTCTAAATTGAAGTTATGTTCTTAGCAAATTGAGTCAGTTGGAGCTCGACGAGGTCATAAGTATGGCCTTTCTTAACAATTTTCCAAGCCTAGTCCACTGCCATGCATGGGACATTGTCCAACTGATTAGACTGATAGAATTTGTGAGCAATTACTCTCAGTGCAAACTCAATCTCCAAATTAGTGATAGTAGATATTTTCATTGCACACTTATTCCATACTACCTTAGTGTTTTCCTAAATCTCCTCTTTTCTTAAATATCTCATAGTTTTCTTACCTGAAAGTTTAGGGTATCCAATAACCTGGTGAATCATGTCCTTTGTTATCAGTACTGGTCCATTATCTAGCAAAATTTTCTTGTCATGCACTCTACTCAGTATGATTTTGATCTAGTCCACTTTGAAATTTTGCAAAAAATCTAGGGCATGAACTAACCCTAGCTCAACAACCTTCTAGTGTTCCGACTTCAACACCCCGTTGATGCACAATTTGTTGTAGGCTTCCCCGATCTCATAATTGCCAGTTTCTTCAATTTTACACATGTAACATGACCTAATGTCATTCACCATTAGAAAATTCTTTGGAACTGATGATAGGGCACCACTAAGATCTCCCATGATCGTGCTCTTCAGAATGACCTAAAATTTTTATGGCTTACACACCTCGTTCCTTACCAATTGTACATTAAAAACTTCCTTCCCTTGTTTCTTCATTGTAGTAGATGAAGATGATTCCATTTTATCTCAACTAGAAATTTGAAAAGCTTTTAACTCGGTAGGGTACCTTTTCTCAAGTGTTCAACAAATGATTTGCCAACAACACGCTGAGAAGATTTTGAAATCGCCTTCAAACAAACAGGTTATAGGCTCTCTGAATCTCTCAAAGAAATTTCAATTTTCTGGTGAAGTGAAATGAACAATAACATTCCTCTTTATAAACTTCAAATAGTCAAATTAGGGCTTCACAAATGTTTTGTACACATTCTAGGTGGAATACAGTTGTGTCAGAAATCTTATGCTAAGCTCGGAATAACACAAGCTCTATCGATACAATTGGTTAGATACAACTCAGTGTACATTACATCTCAGCTATCACAAGTGCTTGGCATACAATGATAACTTGTTCAAACACTGACGCTTAGCATAAAAAAAGAATTGTTCCACTTAGCTCAAATATGTCCTAATGCATATTTATCTATGTAGATATGGACTTTTACTCAAATTATGCTAGGAACTGATATAAGATAAAACATTGTAAGACTCAATTCCATGCATACCTACTTTTCTTAGTTCAAAGTAGTGTGATCACATGATCCAATAGATTGTGTGACCTCAGGTGCACTAGCTTCACTTGTGCTTCCTTCTTCTTTCTTCTTCCATATTTTGTTCATCTGATTTCTCAATTTCTCATTGATATCTTCATTCTTTCTTTGATCATTGCTCGGTATGGGTGATCTATAGTCTTTCTTTAGATGAACTATCTTGTTACACATGTAGCATACCATACTTCAATTCATCCAACTTTTAGATTTACCTCTGAAATGAGTCTTCAAACAATTTTCTCTAATGTGTCCATATTTTCCACAGTAATGACAACTGTACCAAGTGTTATAATCCCGGTTGTATGAGTTATTCTTTATAGGTGACTTAGTATGTTCATTTGATGACCATTTAGGTTTAGATCTACATTCAAATGTTCTATGTCCATACTTCTAATAGTTGAAATAGTGTCCTTGAAATTTTGGTGAAATATGTGGACTGCTAACCTTGGACCTGCATTCTTGTGCCTGATGTCCAAGTTTCTTACAGTTAAAACAATGTCCATTAAATTTAGGTTTAGGATCAAACTTACCATGTTTTCTTCTACAAATGTTAGCTGCATTTCTTGGCTTTCCATAGTGATGGCATGTATGCTTTTTGTTCTTTGGTTTAGCATTCCTTTTCTCTCCACCTTTTTATGATTCTCCTTCCTTAGTGGATGGCGATTGCTCATTTAGTCCAGTCCAGATCTATTACCAGATCTTCTAGGTGACCTTAATAGTTCTTCAAAGTATTTTGTAGCGTCATTTGGTTTGTTCATCCTTTCATTAATTTCCTTTTTAGATCTCAGTTCATTCCTTAGTTGATTATTCTCAGATCTCAGATTGTTGATTTCCACATCTTTCCTACCAATTCTTGATTAACCAGTAGCAGTTGATTTACCATATCTAGTTGATTGTTATTCAACCTTTGCATGTCACTTGTCCTTTCATCAAGTCTCATTGATATTTGTCTTTTGTCTTCTTCAGCCACTGTCTTGTCTTCTTCATCTTTCTTTTTCTGTTCAACTACTTCACAAAGTTTGACAGAATGAATTTCTTATTCTGTCTTCAAATTTCTGATGTCATCACTTAGTATGTTATTTTTCTCCAGTAGCTCTTTTATGTCTTTATTAGTTTCTGTAGAGTTCCCATTATCAAATAATCCAGTAGTGTCTTCTTCTTGATATTGTGATTCATTTTGCTGAATATAAACTTCTCTTCTCCTACTTAAGGATCTCTTCAATTCTCCTTTGGCTTCTTCAAGTTGTTGTATTGCAAGTTGAATATCAATCTTCTAATTCTCTATAATTTTTTCCAACTTGTAAACCTCCATCTTAAGATCTTTTACTTCAAGGGGTTAGACTTTTATGAAGAACCCTAGAGCTCTGATACCAATTGTTGGAAATTTAGTTGGGAAATGTGATACTAAGAGGGGGGGGGGTGAATCAAATATCACCTATTGATCCATTTTAACATTACTTAAAAATTTCATAGCATTATCACAATCTTCATCAATGTAATGAAAGTAATAGATTAAATATCATTCATGAAAATATTCATAACACAATAACTTGGTTACTGTTAGAATTTAATCTTTCCTTGGTATATTTGTATTTAAAGGATAAACCAAGGTATCCTAATGTATTTGTCCTCTAGTCCAAGTGGGAGGACATGTAATATTTGTAGTTTCCTTTATTAAGGAAAATAGATATTCCTCCTTATGAGGAATCCTACACTTTTCTCACACACTAGTGAAATGTGCGATACACAGAAATGGGAGTTACACTGTAACTCCTTTCTCACATCTCTATTAAGAGATGGATCTCCTTATCTCTTTTTATGAGATTCTTCTTCCTCTTGAATATTGTATGAGCTAAGCTCTCTCTCTCTCTCTCATTCTTAGTCATATTTTTGCCACTTTCATTAATATCACAGGGTTTTTTTATGCTTTTTGCCCTTCAAAATATTGTCTCCTTGTTTCATTGTGCTTGGTGAATGCTCCTAGTTTTTGTGATTATTCATGGTAACACTTCTTTTCCTTGCTCATTGATTAAACAATTTCCTAACTCTATACTTTGTTATTATTATTTTAACATGGTATCAGAGCAGGTTGGTTTAATCCATTATTGAGTGTACAGGTGAAGGAGCTACCATATCTTGGAGCACTCCATTATCGGAGATTCTCTAGAGAGTTTATTACATATATTTTTTGACTAATTAGTTTAAGAGAGTAAAATCAATTTTTTTTTGGGTTTGGCTAGTTTACCGCCAAACCCGATTTACCTATTGGTCTGATTTGGTTTGTGTAGGTTGGATATTTTTTTGATAAAGAATACAACACAAATTTAAAGTTATCAAAATCTTCATATTATAATATTAAATTTTGATTATAATATTAAATTCTGATTTTAGTATTATAATTTAAAGATTTAAAAGTTTTTTTTCCTTGTTTCTAATTTCAGTTCTTACATTTACAGTGTATGCATTTTTATATATTTCAATTCATTCTAACTTTAGTTTCCTTTGAGTTCATCTTTATCATCTCAGTCACTCTTACTAACCATTTTTTTGGCATTATTTCCTTCCATTTTCTTTGCATGCGTAGAAGTTCCAAATATAGCTAAATGTTTTGAAGGCTATTAAGTTTTTATCTCTTGTTTGCAGCATAAAAAAAAAAGCCTTCAATTCGACTCTGGTGTGATTTATTGAATTTATCTAAGGCATTTTTTTTAATATCTGGATATTTGGAATCTTTTTTGTTCTTTTGCTCAACCTTGCATTAGTGTTTGGCTTGCTTAGTTGTGGTGGCCTGAGATCGTCCTTTTCCTTGTTTTTTTTCTTTAGCTTTGGTGATACTTTTTAACCCCTTGCCTCCTTTCTATTATAATCTTCCTTCTATGTTCGCTTGCTGGTTTTGTGGTTTTTTTTCTTATTAACTATTAGTTTGCAGGCTGGTCAAGTGGATTAATTTTTTTTCAAAAGGGAGTTTTCATTTTTTGAAAATTGCATAGAGAGTTTTTTTGCAAATAGGGTCATTGGTGGCAATCCCTTTGGCGCTGTAGAAGCATGGTGGTGCTAAGAGCGTGGAAGGGTTTTGTGAAACTTTTTTTCAAGAACTTAGCGGCAGACACAATCAGTAATATATTATCCGAAGTGCATGAATTCTTACCCCAGTTTGGAAGGCAGTGCATGCATTTTAAGCATTGCATGAGTTTGCACTTTATAGTATTGCATTCATTTCTTCTTTGATTGCCTTTTGTATCAATTTTTGTGTGGGTTTTGTTCTTTTCATTCGTTCGGCTCTTCTTCATTTTTTTTAATCTCTGAGTTCTTGTTTGTAGTCTTGCTGTGCATTCATTTTTTTAGCTTTGTTTTTTTTTGTAGTCTTGCTGTGCATTCATTTTTTTCTCTCTAAGCTCATGTTGAGGATTCTGTGTTTCTATTTGCATAGCGCGCAATCCATTTATATTCAGTTTCTAATGCCTTTCTCTAGGGTTTCATCTTGCTTTGTTTTGGTTGGTAACTTTCGATTCCGAATCAGTGTTAGAATTTAGTTAATGAGTAAAATAATTCAAATTGGCAATTATCGTATGTGGTTTTGTGTAAATTGATCTTGATTTCAATGGGAGTTTTCTTTTGAGCGACGGATAAGAAAGGATAGTTAAACTGTAAAAAATATTCCTAGTTCCATTTGATCTTTATGCTGGTATCGATTGGATGTATAGATTGCACGTTGTTTAATTTCCTTTGCATGCGGTTCCTACCTTACATGACTTTGGTTGTGCCCTCTTGTTGTTTTTTGTTTTTCATTGTGGGTTTTTCATCTTTCATTCCATTATGATTGTTATTGTATTCAATTTTTTATTGGAACTCTCTTTACCATATCAGATCAGATTTGTCATATCTTCATTAAACTTCCAGCGCTGCCTTTGTGTTTATCTGTTCTTTTCAACTTCTTTCTGTGTGTTTTTTGTTTGTGTTGGGATTTCTTTTTGCCTCTGCTATTTGAGCCCCTGGGCTTTGTGCTGGCTTCCGCCATGGTGCTGTGCATTTTTTGCTGGCTCTCTGTTAACTACCATCATTGCTAGCTTTCTGACTAGCACTTAGCACTTCTTTTGTGCCTCCAAAGCCCCCTGGCGCGGGAGTTATCTCTCTCTAATTCACAAAGCACCCCAAAATCATCATCCTTTGAGGGACATTCCCACCCATAGCCGCTCTAAAACCCTCATCAATTCCTCTGCCCTCCATAACATCATATTCCCCACCTCTCACAGGTCTGTATCCCATGCACAAATCAAAGCACCTCAGACCTCTCTATGAATCACTAGCTCAATAGCATAGGTTTGAATCCCAGGCACGAATCAAAAGTTAAAGATTTTTTTACAAAAAAATTATAGTCTTCATTTATAACTTTCTTTCACCCTCGTACAGCTAAAGTTTAAATAATTTTTGATAAAAGTTTTTATGATTTGATTCTTCAAGTAAGTTTGTTTTAGTTTAGTTTTTAAAAAATAAGATCTTTCATTTCACTTTTATAAAGTATAGTTATTTTTTAATAATTTAGTTATTTAATTTTTTTTTCCTTTATGTTTTTTTTTTCTTGTATGTTTATGTTAATATAAGTTGGTGTATTACATTCAAGTTAGGTTTAGATTTAGTTTTCATTAATAAGGTTTTGTTGTTGTTATTTTAAACTTTTTGTTCGATGATTTTGTTCTAACCTAATAACTATAGGCCTTTTTTCAATTTGATTGTGTCTCTAAATAGGTTTTAGCTCTTTTGTTAAGTCTTTTTCATTAGATTTAATTCAATTCCTAACATTTTTTTTGTAGGTACTAACGTTTATTTTTTGTATCTCTTTGTGAGCCTGTCTCGTTGATATTCCATTTTTTTCTCTGTGACTGTTGGATTCTTTTTTAGGGGAAGGAAGTTTTTTTTGCATTCCGTGGTTCGGTTGCATGCATGTGCATGCAAGTTTCCTAGTTTCCATAGTGCTTTGATCCTTATGTTTAAGATATTTGTTCTATAAAGGATGTTAGGAATATCAGTTTAAGATAGTATTTATTGCTGTTGCTGTAACTGCAAAGGTTGCCAGAGCTATTTTTCAAATAGAGTGACTATGTTATAGTTTTTTTTGCATGTGTTTCATTGATCCTTCATTGTTGGCACTTATCTGTATCATTGCATCACTTGTATCTATTTCACTTCTATATTTTTTTTAAGCATTTAAGTTTTTTTTCTGTTCAATTTCAATTTTAATTTTGTTTCATCATGTCTACATCAATGATGAAATTTAAACTCACTAGTTCCAATTATACTATTTGGAGGCCACACATGTCTGATTTTCTTAAATCTCAACACCTTTTGGATATTGTGTCTTCACCAACATCCACCACTCCTCAGGCTGACTAGGATTCTTGGTAGTTGAAAGATGAGGAAGCATTTGGTCTAATTGGATTCTCTTTAAATCCAGATTTATATCATCTTATCTCAAATTGTACTATGGCTCATCAAGCATGGAATGTCTTGGAGAACACATTTCAAACTTATGAGAAACCTGTTCCCCTTATTAATCAAGCAAATCAAAACTGTACTCCGCACTGTGACATTATAGATAACATGTTGCAGGTTGATGATGTTTCTTATACTTATTCTTCTTTAGGAGAAGAAGATGCAATTATTGATACTCCTAATGATTTTGTTCCTTCTAGTAGTAGCAATGATGATGATGATGATGATGGTAATAATCTATTTACTCCTCCTTGCTCTCATGTTGATGATATGTTTGACCAAGAAGAGGAAATTATATTTACCTTTCTTAATGATACTTTGCAAGATATGTTTATTACTCAAGATGAAATTCATGATGATAGTACTAATCCTATGATTGTTGTGGAGGTCAATGATAATGATGCTTCATATTATGATAAATACACTACATATTTGGTTTATGCAACTGCAGATTGCACTTATGATTCTATGACCCATTTTTCAAAATATGATTTTTTTCAAAGTGTTATTGATTTGGCACTAGGTGATCCCAATGATGGGCACTCTACTAGTGGTTTTTGCCTTATTGCAAGCTCAAGTGTTGATTATGCTCCCCCTATACTTTCTACTAGAAATAAATATATAGAATGCATAAATACATCTCAAGAATTTCAATGGTCTCTTAAAGATTTGGGCTCCCCTCAACATGCTATTCACTTTGCCAAAAGTTCTATGTACCATTCAAGCTCCAAAGCACAAGTTGAAGACATGCAAGATGATCAAGCCATGGTAGCAAACTTCAATCCCATGGCTATCTTGGACTTAGCCTCTTCATAAGTTCCAAACTAAGGAGCCTTCTTATCAATTTCCTTGGCTAAAAGGGTTGTTATTGCAGTTGTGGTCTCATCAATATTTACCTCATAAGGTAATGGCATTAGCCATGAAACCCTCATTAAAATAGCTTGTACATAAGTGAAATCTATGTCAACTAAGAAACAAATGTCCTAGCTATACTTCTCAACTAAAGACACAAGAATCCTACTTCTCTTCCTCATTTTCTTCTTGAATTCAATGAAATAATTTTCCATCACACCCTCAAAACTCTCTCCTATCTAATTGATAAATTCATTAATTTCAATTGTGATTAGCCTAACCTTATCCCAAATTACTCCACCAACAGTAGGAAAACTCTTATGTATGTAAAAGAATAGACAAACAAGTAGGGAAATGAACTTACACATAGAATTCTTTTCTTTCTAGATTGAAGTTAGGTTATCGGCAAGTTGAGTTAGTTGGAGCTCAGTGAGGTCATAAGTATGGCCTTTCTTAACAATTTTTCAAGCTTGGTCCACTGCCATGCATGGGAAGTTGTCCAACTAATTAGACTGATATAATTTGTGAGCAATTTCTCTCACTGCAAACTCATTCTCCATATCAGTTATAGTAGAGATTTTCATTGCATGCTTATTCCATACTACCTTAGTGTTTTCCTAAATCTCCTCTTTGCTTAAATATCTCATAGTTTTCTTACCCGAAAGTTTAGGGTATCCAATAACCTGGTGTATCATGTCCTTTGTTATCAATACTAGTCCATTATCTAGAAAAATTTTCCTATCATGCACTCTACTTAGTATGATTTTGATGTAGTCCACTTTGAAATTTTGCAAAAAATCTAGGGCATGAACTAACCCTAGCTCAACAACCTTCTAGTGTTCTGACTTCAACACCCCATTGATGCACAATTTTTTGTAGGCTTCCTTGATCTCATAATTTCCAATTTCTTCAATTTTACACATGTAACATGACCTGATGTCGTTCACCATTAAAACATTCTTTGGACCTGATGACAAGGCACCACTAAGATCAACCATGATTGCGCTCTCCAGAATGGCCTGAAACTTTTATGGCTTACACACCTCATTCCTTACCAATTGTACATTAAAAAATTCCTTCCCTTGTTTGTTCATTGCAGCAAATGAAGATGATGCCATTTTATCTCAACTAGAAATTTGAAAAGATTTTAACTCGGTAGGGTACCTTTTCTCAAGTGTTCAACAAATGATTTGCCGACGACACGCTGAGAAGATTTTGTAATCACCTTCAAACAAATAGGTTACACACTCTTTGAATCTCTCAAAGAAATTTCAATTTACTAGTGAAGTGAAATGAATGGTAACATTCCTCTTTATAGACTTCAACCAGTCGAATTAGGGCTTCACAAATGTTCTGTACACATTCTAGGTGGAATACAGCTGTGTCAGAAATCTTATGCTAAGCTTAGAATAACACAAGCTCAGTCAATACAATTGGTTAGATACAACTCAGTGTACATTACATCTCAGCTATCACAAGTGCTTGGCATACAATAATAACTTCGTCAAACACTGACACTTAGCATAAAAAATGAATTGTTCCACTTAGCTCAAATATGTCCTAATGCATCTTGATCTATGTAGATATGGACTTTTACTCAACTTATGTTAGGAATTGATATAAGATAAAACATTGTAAGACTTAGTTCCATACATACCTACTTTTCTTAGTTTGAAGTAGTGTGATCACTCGATCCAATAGATTGGGTGACCTCAAGTGCACTGGCTTCACTTGTGCTTCCTTCTTCTTTCTTCTTCCATATTTTGTTCATCTAATTTCTCAATTTCTCATTGATATCTTCATTCTTGCTTTGATCATTGATCGGTATGGGTGATCTACATTATTTCTTTAGATGAACTATCTTGTTACACTCTTAGCATACCATACTTCCATTCATCCAACTTTTAGATTTACCTCTGAAATGAGTCTTCAAACAATTTTCTTTGATGTTTCCATATTTTCCATAGTAATGACAACTGTACCAAGTGTTATAATCCTAGTTGTATGAATTATTCTTTATATATGACTTAGTATGTTCATTTGATGACCATTTAGGTTTAGATCTGCATTCAAATGTTCTATGTCCATACTTTTGATAGTTGAAATAGTGTCCTTGAAATTTTGGTGAAATATGTGGACTGCTAACCTTAGACCTGCATTCTTGTGCCTGATGTCCAAGTTTCTTACAGTTAAAACAATGTCCATTAAATTTAGGTTTCGGATCAAACTTACCATGTTTTCTTCTGTAGATGTTAGTTGTATTTCTTGGCTTTCCATAGTGATGGCATGTATGCTTTTTGTTCTTTGGTTTAGCATTCCTTTTCTCTCCACCTTTTTATGATTCTCCTTCCTCAATGGATGGTGATTGCTCATTTAGTCCAAGTCCAGATCTATCACCAGATCTTCTAGGTGACCTTAATAGTTCTTCAAAGTATTTTGTAGCTTCATTTGGTTTGTTCATTCTTTCATTAATTTCCTTTTCAAATCTCAGTTCATTCCGTAGTTGATTATTCTCATATCTCAGATTGTTGAATTCCACATCTTTCTTGCCCAATTCTTGATTAACTAGTAGCAGCTGATTTACCATATCTAGTTGATTATTATTCAACCTTTGAATGTCACTTGTCCTTTCATCAAGTCTCATTGATATTTATCTTTTGTCTTCTTCAGCCACTGTCTTGTCTTCTTTAACTTTCTTTTTATGTTCAACTACTTCACAGGGCCTGACAGAATGACTTTCTTAGTCTCTCTTCAGATTTCTGATGTCATCACTTAGTATGTTATTTTTCTCCAATAGCTCTTTTATGTCTTTATTAGTTTCTGCAGAGTTCCCATTATCAAATAATCCAGTAGTGTCTTCTTCTTGATATTGTGATTCATTTTGTTGAATATAAACTTCTCTTCTCCTACTTAAGGATCTCTTCAATTCTCCTTTGGCTTCTTCAAGTTGTTGTAATGCAAGTTGAATATCAATCTTCTAATTCTCTATAATTTTTTCCAACTTATAAACCTCCATCTTAAGATCTTTTACTTCAAGGGGTTAGACTTTTATGAAGAACCCTAGAGCTCTGATACCAATTATTGGAAATTTAGTTGGGAAAAGTGATACTGAGAGAGGGGGGGGGGGGTGAATCAAATATCACCTATTGATCCATTTTAACATTACTTAAAAACTTCATAGCATTATCACAATCTTCATCAATGTAATGAAAGTAATAGACTAAACATCATTCATGAAAATATTCATAACACAATAATTTGGTTACCCAGAAACCCTTGAAAAGTAAGAATCAGGTGGGTATGACACCCACAAATCTTCACTACTGCAGTATAAAGTTTTCATGTTAGGGCTACAAATTTGATCAAAAAATATGATCTACCCTGTGAGGGGTTTTCCCTATTAAGAGCTTTAAGACTTATACAATCTACCTTGCAAAAGGATTTAAAACTTACAATTAAGTAAGCACTCGATTAAGATATTACATAAGGTCTGTTGAAACCACTTTGTTAAGAGATTTACCCTAATACACTTGTTAGAATGTCTTAGTACCTAATCCTTAGGTTTGCATTGTATTCTGAATATATATCTTCTCCTTCCAATTTTGATTTGATCTTATCTATCAAGTTTATCATTTTTCTATCCTTCACTACTTTACTCTGTTTCACTTGGTCACTAAACTCTATTTGACTACTTCACTGGTCTGAAGATATTCTCCATTTTCTATTCATTCCTCTCATTCCCTTTGCATCCTCTCTCACCTCCTTTAGGGTTTGGATCTCATCTTAAATAGACAACTAAACTTCTCCAAGATTTAAGATCAATGATTAAGATTTACTCTTTTTGCCACTTAACCTTTCCTAATTTTGATTGGCTCCAAGTGTTGCATAGGGATCAATGATTACAAAATAGGAGCATAATCACCTTCGTGATTTCCTCAAAAAACAAAATACAAAACATGAATATCGGCCAAAATGTTTTACCTCAATGATTGTGCCATAAAAAACTCATATGTCAATTCTCGTTAACTTGGCAATTGATGTCTCTAGTACTCAGCATTCACTAATATATCTAGCACTTGGCATAAACTTATTTACATAGCTCAGTAAAAAACTAACTCATCTAATAGAAAAGTACTCAGTGACCATTGATTTACTCAGCAGTGACTACTGCTTGGTAAATATACATTACATGACTTGGCCTATACATGATGACTTGGTTGCGGTGATGACTAACCAACATTGCCTAGATAATGACTAAGTGTTAGACACTAATAGACAACAAAACTATAATGATCTACAGTCATCATCTTCTAAGAATAATATGAAATAAGGAGTTGTAAGGTGACATGACATGGCTTGGAACTAATCCACGTAAAAATTATTAGGTACTTTTATGTCTATTAAAGCTTTCTCCAAAATGTCTTTATGAATTGGTGAGATATTTAAAATCTCTAATAGAAGTATTTGGGTATATTTCTTTTGTAATTGGTCAACCGAGCTATATTTTTGTGATGTAGAAGGTGTGTGAGTTGGTGTTTTGTTGGTTTCCCCCCATAATGTCACTTTTTATTGACTCCTTATAACAAAATTTGTAGGTTCTTTCTTTGAGTTTTCCTTAATGATGATTGTTGGTCTCCTTTTCTTTCTACTTGCAGAATTTACAATATGATTGACACACAAGTGTATCTGACTCTATTACCATTCCACATCTGCAAAAAAAAGTGCCAATAAACAAGGACTAGGGTGTTAGTCCTCCTACACTTTGAGCTTAAATTCTCAAGCGGGTATACCTTTGATTCACTTCTTAAAGGAATCAAAAAATATTAAGCTTTAATGTCCTTGACATATAGATTTTAAATATTTTATCATTTAAAAGTTGATTAATGATGAAGAACTACTTCTTGAGAACAAATCAGTGTCTCATCCTAGGGGAAAGAGTCAAACTCAACATATATCCACTGAAAACCTAACTCAAACACACCTAAATCTAGAATAAGTGCTTTGCCTATTATTCCTCTCACTCTCACACTTGGACATCAAATTCTCATTCAACCATGAATCATCTAAAACTATCTTTAAGGATTTAATCCCTACTTTGGAAGGAACTCAGAGATAATTTCAGAATTTACTTTGTAAACCATATATTAACTTACTTTGTAACATTAATATATAAGAATTCAAGATCAGAATAAGAAGACATACACAAATCTAAAATTTGGATTCAAGTGTATTCTCATTACAATTTTCAGTATCAATACATCAAAAAAAATGACAAAAAGCTAGAACACAAACCCTAAATCCAAGCTCTCTCTCTATTCAATTATCAATTTCACCATCCTTGTACAAAAATGACCAGTTGAAATATATAGTCACTAGCTATATTGGAATCCTCAAGAAAGGATGCAACAAGCTTCAGATAGCTAGGACAAAATTAGGGTTTCAACCACCATACCAACCAGGTATTTAAGAAAATTTGCTGCAGAAATTTCATGCTAAGTAATCTAGAGCAATCAAGATAGATTGATCTTCATTTATGGAAAAAATCTTGACTGGTACACTAGAGACTGGAAATCATCATGCTAACCCTTTGTTTACTTCACCTGTAACATAATCTGAGTGACTGTTTCACACACTTTCCATGGCATAGACACCTTCTACAGTGAATCATCACCTTTGGACCATACTATAACAATGAACAAGATCAAATCATTCAGATTGACCACTCAAGCATTGAATAACCAATCCTTTTCTCATTGAAAAACCTTTTTATATTTCAAATTTCTGATGGCAACGGTCAATCATATACGTTTAAAACATGGTCATCAATTCATTTCCTTCCTGACAAATTAGGCAACCCTTAGTTAATCTCATAATAGTCAACTAGGCCCCTTTAAAATAACTTATCCATGTTAGCATTGTCTATGACCAATGGGAATCAGACACATCAGAAACACCTATTAGCGGACCCACTAATTTATCTTTATATACCTGTAGCAAGTCTTAACCACACTTGATCTAGAGAACACGTGACTAGGGAAATCTCCAAGTCGCTGAGAGTTTATCTTAACCTTGAGTTAATCAAGAGATGGCATGCCTGCCTTTATTCACCAAGTCACTAGATAAATTACTTAACCTTAATAATATATTGAGATCAAGCACTGACCGTTGATCCTCCTTTCATCCTGTGGTCTTCATTCACCACCCAAAACCCTGTCTTTAACTCAATGTGGATCTAGAGATCACGTGACTGAAGCAGTCACTAGATATCAGAGTATTTGGCTTAACTGGGATTAAAACTGGAGATCACACACAAAAAAGTTTTATGGAGTCGCTAAATATATTTCTAACCATGGGTTTGATTATGAGAACATGCGAAAAGCCTTCAGTCACATGTTCGCTGGATAAAATTTTAATCACACATGATTAACCTTTGACTTAACCCATGCTATTTGGAGATCACACGAGAAAAGACTTCACTAAATCTCTGAACCTTTCTTCAAACTAGAGTTAAGTCATGAGAACACATGACCAAGGCAATCTCCAGGTCGCTTGACTTTTCCTTGACTCTAGGTTACATCCGGAGACTTAGCACCAAACATTGATCTTAATCTGCATCAACGGTTCACATTTAATCTTCAAAATAGTCCTACCCTGACCAGATATTTGGAGAACATGCAACTAAAGGGAAAGATAATTGCCTGCCAGGTCGCTAGAAGTTAGGGACTTAGCTACCAAAAAAAAGAGATCATGAGACTGACTGTATTCATCGGGTCGCCAAATTAAAAGGTTAACTGCCCAAAAAATAGGAGATCTGGTGAATTCTTAGTCACGAAATTGTTGAAATAGAATAAAGCAGCCCACCAAGGAAATAAGACATGTGCAGAAATGAGATTTAAATAGCTTGAAAAAGGTAATGAGAAAATAGAATTAGCCAAGGATTTTTTGACTTAGACAAATTTATGAAACCCTTGGACATGGATAAAACCCTAGTTCTTCATCACCTTCAAACAATCATTTCTCTCTAATTTTTTTATTTCAGGACATGCGCTCTGAACTAGAGCAGGGACACACCATGAACTATCTCAGGCTAAGGGCACAGGCCATGAAACATTACACATTTTTCTCATAGATTGAAACAACTTTGCAGTCAGGTCATGACAATTTCACAAAGTTTTGCAAGGATAGACCATTGTCATAGGATTTTAGCTATGCCAGGAAAATGGGCTAACAGTGGCTCTATCTGGGGATGCATGCCTCTTGCAGGAATGATAAGGATTTATAATTTTTGGAGGAAGTAGACCACCAATTGGAAAAGGACAACTATAGAGAGCACTTGAACCAAAACCTACTGACAAAGGAGAAACAAGACAGGAAAGAAACACACCACACCTATACAGAACTTAAAACATATAAAAACCTATCTACTATTCATGGAAAGAAAAACACCTTCAACTGAAGTATTTCTTCAAGAATTTTCCATGAACAGGTAATTATTGAATGTCACCATTGAGTTCTTTGACAATGTATGAATCTGGTCCCCACTTTTCATGAATTAGATATGGCCCTAACCAGATTGGACCAAATTTTCCATGCTTTCCTTTATCCTCCAATTTGGCATTCTAGAGTAATACCAAGTCATTTGGCTTAAAATTCATTTCTACGGCCTTTTTGTCATACAAGTTCTTGACCTGCAATTGCAACTTAGAATTATTTAAAGTTTATTCTCTTCTAATTTCATCCAGCTTGACCAAATCTTCAATCCTCAATTGGATTTCATCATTTAGATCATCATTGTATAATTGAACAAACTTATACATTTCTAACACATTGTTTTGTGGCAAACTTGCATGTATTCCATACACTAATTCAAATGGTGCACACCCAATTGCCTTTTTTATAGTTACTCTATCAGCCCATACAGCCAAGGGTAACTTTGAATTCCATGCTCTTTTGTTCTTTTCAAGGATCCTCTTGAGAATCTTTATCAAGATTTTGTTAGATGATTCTACTTGTCCATTTCCTTGTGGATGGTAAGGTGAGGAATATGACATCTAGATTCATAAACCTTCACAAAATTCCTTATATTCAGCAAACCTCAAGCACATTGCATTATCATAGACAATCCTCTTGGGACAACCAAATCTTGTAACAATGTTATTTAAAAGGAAATCAATCACCACCTTGCTAGTTACATTCTTTGTAGGAATAGCCTCTACCCATTTTATGAAGTAGTCAATAGAAACTAAAATCCAAGAGTTTCCTCCACTGGACTTGTTTGGTATTTCTCCTATAAAGTTTATCCCCCATTGTTGGAATGGAGCTTGTACTTGTACTAGCCTTAATGGTACATTTCCTGAAAACTTGAGCTTGCCAGAAAATCTTTGACGAGCATCACACTTTCTTACCAGTTGTTCTGCATCTTTGAAGAATATGGGCCTCTAGAACCCTGCCAATAGAATCTTTTGAGCATTAGTCTTACCCATATAATGTCCACCACATACTCCCTCATGCATTTGATCTTTTAGCAACTTATCTTCTTGATCTTCATCTACACATTTCAACAAAATGTATTCCAGATTCCTCCTCCACAACTTGCACTTGATGATAACATATTTTATTGCTTTCAACTTTAGAGTTATTTTCTTTCTATCATCCATTCATGGTGAACACTTCATATTCCTCAAGTAAAAGATGACATCTTGATACTAGATAAAATCATCCATGTCACATGTATAATCAATGTCAGCCTGATTTATCTAATTTGCATCAAGATTGGACTAAGCCATTAATTTTTCCAATCCTTGGCCTCTAACTAGTTTAGTAATTTGGACATCAATGGTGAATTCTTGGATTCTATTTATCCATC
Source organism: Chamaecyparis obtusa (assembly GCA_027943335.1). Taxonomy (NCBI): domain Eukaryota; kingdom Viridiplantae; phylum Streptophyta; class Pinopsida; order Cupressales; family Cupressaceae; genus Chamaecyparis; species Chamaecyparis obtusa. The sequence continues at coordinate 1,401,050 of BSBK01001410.1, read as the reverse complement.
TGCATCTTCTTCTAGACACTTCTTGTTGTGATAAAATATCCTTTACTACAACACTTGGTATAAAAGAAATTACAGTTGCTCCCATAAAATAGCATCTAAAATACTTTACAGCCTTCACCAATGCATATGCTTTTTTCTCATTGATATCATACTTTAATTCAGTAGCTTGCAAATTTTTACTAAAAAAAGCAATAGGTTGTTCAAAACCTTCATTATTTTTCCACAATAAAACTACAGCAACAGTGTCAAAAGAAGCAAAGGAGAAAATATGCATTGGAACATTATAATTAGGTGCTTTAAGCATAGGTGCATCTTTGATTGCCTGTTTGATTTTCCTGAAGGCTTTATCGGGCTCACCTTCCCATATGATCTCAAATCCCTTTTTCAACATTTTAGATATTGGCCTAGTAACCTCAGCAAAATTTGTAACAAATTTGCTCAAAAAGTTTACCTGGTCAAAGAAGGATTGGATTCCCTTCAGATTTTTTGGTTTCTAAATTTTATCAATGGCAACCACCCTCTTTGGATCAATTCTTACTCCTTGTTTCCCAACTAGGTGTCCAAACAACTTGCCTTCAGTCACACTAAATGCACATTTCCTTATATTTAATGAAATTCCATATTTCGAAGCTCTCACAAATATCTTCTTCTTTCTTGGAATATGCAGTTAAGTCATCTTGATAAAAAATAAGGAAATCATCTATAAAATTGGTAAAGGAAACATCCATTTCTCTTTGACAAGTTGCACCAGTATTTGTAAGACCAAAAGAAATCCTTAGATAAACATAGGTTCCCCAAGGTGTTATAAAGGTTGTCTTAAATTGTTCTGATTCTTTCACCTGGTTATAGCCAGAAAAGCCATCCATCATGGACATCATATTAGACCTAGTTACTCTTTGTAGCATTGCCTCCATATTAGGAAAGCAGTAGTTATCCTTCAGAGAAGAGACATTTAAATTCCTTAAATCCACACATAGTCTAATGTCTCCATTCTTCTTTTTGACTGGGACTAAGTTTGATACCCAAGAAGAATGCCTAATAGGCTTTATGATCCCAACATCTCTCAATTTCATTAGTTCTTCCTACATTTTGGGTGCTAGAGTAGGATTTATTGGCCTCTATTTTTGCCTAAAAGGTGTAGCATCTTCCTTCAAAGGAATAATATGCTGAAACAAGTCTTCCATATAACCTTTAGGTCATCATATGACCATGAAAAAACATGCCTAAATTTTTTTAACAACTCAATCAAAGAATTTCTTACCTTGTGAGACATCTCTCTTCCAATATAGACCTTCTTAGGTGCCTCTCGTGTACCAAGGTTGATCTCTTCCAAATCCATTTGATCTCTCCTCTTAGAATCTATTTGGACTCTGTCCTAACTATCAAATATAGTTTCTAGAATAACAAGTCCCTTTGGAATGTTGTTAGTCTTAAGATGTAGGACTTCATTTCCAAGGATAATCTCCTTTCCTTCTGTAGTCTCCACCAAGGCTGAGAAATCTAATTCCTGACCATGATACTGATCTTCACAATTCATAAATCTCAAAATATCTTGGTCATCTTCAAAAACCTACCAGTTCTCAATGTTGTCTGGTATACTAGGTCTAGTTTGCATTTCAACTTTTGAAAGGCCTGCAAAGGTGGTATCAGTGGGATTGATTGCTATATTGGCTAAAAGATCAGCCATCTTATTGTTTCTTTTATCCTTCCACACAATGTTAAAGGCATCAAAACACTCAATCATATCCCACACCACATTCATATACTATTTCAACCTCTTGTTTTTAGAAGTATATACTGATCTTATTTCTGACACAACCAATTTAGAATCACCAACAACCTTTATGCATTTGATTCCATACTTGTGTGCCAATCTCAATCCTATCAACAATTATTCATATTTTGTTATATTATTGGTACAAGAGAAACCTAGTGTGAAAGAGAACTTGTAAGTATTTCCATCAGGAGAGATGAGTAAAATACCTTCTCCTGAACCATTTTTGTAGTTGGAACCATCAAAGTACATCACCCACAACTCACCTTTCTCAGATTTAGCATTTATTTCTATAGTGATAGGGGGAAATATAGGCTCTCTTTCAAGCACAATGACCTCTACTCTGAAAGCATTAATGTCAGTATCCACAAAGTAGGTAACCTCATTATTAATATTCTTTTCAATCATATGGGTCACCCTTGGTTCCCTTTTAACCCTAATAGACTAATCATCAATCTTGAAAATTGTAAAGGATAAATCACATTGCAAACTTCCACCCATGGCAGCACTCCACTTTTATACAACAACGTCCCATAATGAGGAGGAATATTTACCACCAGGACATTCATGGTCAATTTTTTCTGTGGATAAGCTTCCAACTTGTAAGGCAATGCATTTATTGTCCCAATGACTAGTACTTCCCTTTGATCCATTTCACAATATTTTCCCTGGACTATATCAACCTTAAGGCCCAACTTTTCCATGATCTTAAAAGGCATGACAGTATTTGAGTCACCTGAATCAATCATGCAATTCCTTAATGTCATTCCATTCACTATGATACTTAGGAAGAATGGATCAATGTTTTCAAGGCTAGCATTGACATAATTGTCCAAGAATATAGGTGGTACCTAAGAAACCATTCCCTGAGCTTCCACTTCTTTCATAACTTTATCATGGGGCTCATTAGTATTACAAGAAATATTTTTATCATGAACATTATCTACCCATGCAAGAGCTTTGTCCTTATGTTTAGGGATTCTCAATAACTCTGACAAAGGAACCTTGATAGTAATCTGAGACAATACAACCATCATATCAACAAGGGAAAAAGAAGGAAAGTCAACTAACAGTGCTCTAGTATCCTTTTGTTTCTCAGATGCATCAGCTGTAATTGTCATCTTCATTTCTCAATTTTAGCCATTGTGTTAACTGGCTTCTCTACTTCCTTATGATTATCTTTGTCATGAACAGTAGAGATCTTCTCAGCTCCAACTCCCCTTGGCTCCTACTTTTTACCTTTTACATTTTTTGAACTTTACTAGGTAATCGTCTTTTGATTTTTTTCTAGTGGGTCCCCTAGAACTGGTGCTCTTTATAAACATTCCTGTAGCTTTTCCAGTGGCATCATTTCTTGTCATACTTCTAGTATGCACTTGGGATACCATCTCTGCAGTAATCCTAGAAATTTCCTATTTTGAGGGTCTTCTCAAATTTACTTTCTTTGAGGAAGAAATCATGTTACATGTCTTTTCATCAATGTCTTCATCATCAAAAAAGGCCTCTTGATGGAGTAATTCCCTACTGTGTATTTTCAAACACACATCAATTTTTTCATCAGCATCAAAAATATCTTCATGTCCTAAATATGAAGTAGTCATGTTTCACCCGATATTACCATTGGTTTCTTCTCGATCAAGTTCTTCAACCTCGCCATTTTGCTATGCAGAAATAGACTATGCAACTACACAAAATTTTTCAAAATGAGGAGATTGCAAGCCATACACCATGGTGTATCCTCCATGATATTTACAAAATATTTTTGCAAGGGATCAGGGATAACTTTGTGATTATTTTCTCTTGCAGCAAGGACAATAGGTTTTCCATCTTTCCATTGGGTGTTGTAGGGGTAATTTTGCAACCTATTCTGCTTATCAAAATTATTGTTTAAGTGAGGCTTCTCTACAATAGAAACTTTATCATTTCTATTACCAGGTGCTTTCAAGTCCTTCAGTGCATTTAACACCTTATTCAATGTTTATTCCTCTTGCTTCTTATTTCCAAAATTTCTCTCATTATCCCTTTTGTATTTTTTATCCCCAAACAACTTAGGGTCATCTCTTTTCCCACCCAATTTTCCTAATATTTTTATATTATTTTCAATATTGACAGCAATCCTAAAAGAATCTCTGAGAGTTCTTGGTTCTTTGTCCCTCAGCAAGTATCCCATCTTACCATCACAGGCATTGAATTATGTGGTTAGACATACATTGTCATCCAACCTCATGACTTGAAACAACTTATGCATACCCTTCTAAAATCTCATGTTGAATTCAGTTGTAGACTCATTCTAATGTTTCCTTATGGTGTTAAATTCATTTAACATGAAACTAGCATTAGGTCTATCACCAAAATGCTCCTTAAAGCATTTTTCAAAAGCATCTCATGAATCAATACAATGATTAGGGAGTCTTTTGAACCAGTCTCTAGCATCTTCTATTAAAGACTGAACAAATAATTTCATGAATACAGCTTCATGCTCAATTTCATAGTCATTTAGCATATCAACAAACAATCTAAGATGTTCTTCACAACTAATGGCATTGTTACCAGCAAATTTGGATACCTTGTCTCTTATCTCATTTAAAATGACATTAGGGTATCCTGGTACTCCCATCAAAAATAATTTTCCTATACCCTTCTAATTGCATAGGTCTTCTTTGAAAATTTAAACTAGTGTTTCCACTGGTGCTAGCATTTACAACTATATTCCCACCTACTTGCACACTTGACTATTGTTTAGAGCCAACATTTGACTTGGTAAGTGAAATAGAAAGTGGACTATGAGTGGTGACATTACCAAGTGGGATGGGATTGGAAGTTGTAGATGTATACCTATTTCAATTGCAGATGGACCAGGTGCATTTGCAGATGAATCCCTTAGGAACTAGATCTTCCTTCTTTTTTCTGCAATAAAGGCCTCAACTTCAGCTTTGTCCAATTATTTTTCTAGAGCATTGTCTTCCTTTCTTCTCCTCTCCATCTCTAATTCTTCACTTGAAATGGGTAGAGGGACCTTTGGTCTTTCCATAGGCTCATTTATTTGAACCCCAAACATCTTTTTATTTCCTTTTCACGTACAACAGTAGTAGGTCTAGTAATTTCACATTCATTTTTATGTTTTGGTTGAGAAACATAGCTCTAGACCTGTCTAATCATAGGGCCCTCCTTTTCAAACTCATGGTCTTCCAGCAACCATTCTCTTTCATTTCTCAAAGCATCAAGATCACCAAAAATTTCATGCTACAAAGATTTAGGAGCAGAAGCAAGCATCTTGTTTCTCTCCTTAAGCTCATTAATTTTTCTAAGAAGAGATTCTCTTTCTATTAATGCATTCATTGTCTCAACCTCTCTTTCTTTTGGTAACCTTTTGTATATTGCATATTTCTCTGCTAGTTGTAATCTCAATGCACCCAAATCATTAGGGTCTATCATAATATCTTCAGAGCTTGATGACACATCCATATCAATGGGATTTTGATATAGGAAATGGACCTGCCTTGGTCCCATGGGCTGCCTTCTGAACATGTCCTCATCTGGATCTAAATTTGGTCAAAATCCCCTTTCTCTTGCTTGCACATTTTGACTTGCAAGTACTGAAACTTTGTCTTGAAATAATGTTTCTGGGGTATCATAAAAATTATCTCCAGAGCGGCCACTATCAGATTTAGAAATTTTATATTGTGAATTATCCTCATTAGAAGATGCATATCATGCCATATTTCTATCATTATTTTCTTCTCTTACAGGGGCACTAGTAGATTCTCCATCTCTTCTGATCCAACTTTTCTTTCCTGATCTGGGTAACTACTCCAAAGTAACCTCTGGATGCTTTTTGACAAAAGCCCTAGTATTTATTCTTTTGTCCATGGTTTGTAATTTGTAAACACTAGTTCTAAGCCTTTGATTTTCCACCCACTTAATGGGAAAATATTAAGAAATAAACTCTGAGAAGCTTTAAAAGAAAACATAGACTGAAGCAGGAGGAGCACCAAAATTTTGCTAATTTTTTTTTTAAGGCAGTCCCCAATAGAGTCACCATTTTTTTGGTCTCCTTTTCTTTTTAATTGCATATTTTACAATATAATTGACACACAAGTGTATCTGACTCTATCACCACTCCATATCTGAAAGAAAAATGGCCAATTAACAAGGACTAGGGTGTTAGTCCTTCTACACTTTGAGCTTAAATTCTCAGGCGGGTATACCTTTGATTCACTTCTTAAAGATATCAACAAATATTAAGCTTTAATGTCCTTGAAATATAGATTTTAAATATTTTATCATTTAAAAGTTGATTGATGATGAAGAACTGCTTCCTAAGAATAGATCAGTGTCTCACCCTAGGGCAAAGAGTCAAACTCAACATATATCCATTGAAAACCTAACTCAAACACACCTAAATCTAGAATAAGTTCTTTTCCTATTATTCCTATCACTCTCACACTTGGACATCAAATTCTCATTCAACCATGAATCCTCTGAAACTATCTTTAAGGATTCAATCCCTACTTTGGAAGGAACTCAGAGATAATTTCACAATTTACTTTGTAAACCATATATTAACTTACTTTGTAACATTAATATATAAGAATTCAAGATCAAAACAAGCAGACATGAATACATCTAAAATTGGGATTCAAGTGTATTCTCATTATAATTTTCAATATCAATACATTGAAGAAAATGACAAAAAGCTAGAACACAAACCCTAAATCCAAGCTCTCTCTATAATCAGTTATCAATTTCACCATCCTTGTACAAAAATGACCAATTGAAATATATAGTCACTAGCTATCTTGGAATCATCGAGAAAGGATGCAACAAGATTTGGATAGCTAGGACATAATTAGGGTTTCAACCACCATACCAACCAGGCATTTAAGAAAATTTTCTGCAAAAATGACATGCTAAGTAATCTGGAGAAATCAAGACCCAGATTGATCTTCATTTATGGCCAAAATCTTGACCGGTACACCAGAGATTGGAAATCATCATGCTAACCCTTTGTTTACTTCACCTGCAACATAATTTGAGTTACTGTTTCACCCTTTTTCCATGGCACAGACACCTGACATAGTCAATCATCACCTCTGGACCATACTGTAATAATGAAAAAGATTAAATCATGCAGATTGGCCACCCAAAAATTGAATAACCAGTCCTTTTCTCACTGAAAAACCTTTTTATATTTCAAATTTCTGATGGCGATGGTCAATTAGATACATTTAAAACATGACCATTGATTAATTTTCTTCTCAACAAATTGGGCGACCCTTATTTAATCTCATAACAGTCAACTGGGCCCCTTTAAAATAACTTATCCATGTTTATATTGTTTGCGACCAATGGGAATCAGACACATCAGCAACACCTGGCAGTGGACCCACTAATTTATCTTTGTTTACCCAGGAAAAGTCTTAATCACACTCAATCTAGAGAATGCGCGACTAGGGAAATCTCCAAGTCACTGAGAGTTTATCTTAACCTTGAGTTAATCAGGAGATGACGTGACTACCTTTAATCACCAAGTCACTAGATAAATTACTTAACCTTAGTAATATCTCAAGATCAAGCATTGACTATTGATCCTCCTTTCATCCTGTGGTCCTTGTTCACTACCCAAAACCCTGTCTTTAACTCAACGTGAATCTAGAGATCACGCAACTAAAGCATTCACTAGATCTCAGAGCATTTTTCTTAACCAAGATTAAAAATGGAGATCACATGAATAAAGGTTTTGCGAACTCGCTGAATATATTTCTAACCATGGGTTTGATTATGAGAACAAGTGAAAATCTTTCAGTCACGTATTTTTTGGATAAAATTTTAATCACACATGATTAACCTTTGACTTAACCCATGCTATTTGGAGATCATGCAACAAAAGGCTTTGCCAAATCTCTGAACCTTTCTTCAAATAGGAGTTAAGTCATGAGAACATGCGACCAAGGCAATCTCCAGGTCGCTTGAATTTTCCTTGACTCTAGGTTACATCTAGAGACTCAGTGCCAATCATTGATTTGTATCTGCATCAACGGTTCACATTTAATTTTCAAGACCTTCCTACCCTGTCTGGATATTTAGAGAACACGTGACTGAAGGGAAAGATAACCACCCGCTAGGTTGCTATAAGTTAGGGACTTAGCCACCAAAAACAAGAGATCACGCAACTGACTGTATTCACTGGGTCACTAGATAAAAAGGTTAACTACCCATAAAATAGGAGATCTAGTGAATGCTTAGTCACAGAGTCATTGAAATAGAATAAAGCAACCTGACAAGGAAATAAGACATGTATAGAAATGAGATTTAAATGGACTGAAAAAGGTAATGAGGAAATATAATTGGCCAAGGGTTTTTTGACTTAGACAAATTTATGAAACCCTTGGACATGGATAAAACCTTATTTCTTCACCACCTTCAAACAACCATTTCTCTCTGATTTTTTTATTTCAGGACATGTGCTCTAAACTAGAGCGGGGACACACTATGAACTATCTCAGGCTAAGGGTGTAGGCCATGAAACATTACACATTTTTCTGACAGATTGAAACAATTTTATAGTCAGGGCATGACAATTTCACAAAGTTTTGTAGGGATAGACCATTTTCATTGGATTTTAGCTATGACAAGAAAATGGGCTAACAAATTTGTTGGGATGCTCTAGAATCTTTTCCATTTTCATAATTTGGGAGGGGGGTTTAAATGTGATATTCTCATCATTTTTCTTATGTCATTCAATGGTAATGGTACCATTATCAATCATGTCGTGAATGGAATCTTTAAGCCTCATGCAATTATTTTTTATGACATTTATTCCTTTGAAAGTCACAATAATGTGATTCGTTTCACCAAGAATTTTTGACTTATGGTGTATAGCCTCTTGCTTCAGGCAACATGATCAAATTATTTTCTAAGAGTGTTTTTAGAGCTAACTCAAGAGGTTCACATAAAGGTGTGAACATTCTTTTAGGTGGATATGGTAGAGTGTTAGGGCTATTGTTATTATCTTTATTTATAGAATATGAATTTCTTGATTGATTATTTTTATTGGATTGAGTGTTAGACAAGTTGAATGTTTGTTTCTTTGGATTAACATTGTTACCATCAACAACCCCACCATTTAAAACATGCTTGTTTCTCATCCAAAAGTTAGGTTTGTCATTGTTGTTATTGTTGTTGTTAGTGGAAGAGTTAATAGAAGATCCTTTGGTATCTTTATATAGCTTTAATTATTCTTATCTCACTAAGACTTCTTCAATATTGATGTCATTTTCAATCATCTTATCAAAGGATGGAGGACATTGTAATTGAAGATGGTAGTTCATTTCTTTATTCAACTTATTTATAAAGATATCCATCTTATCTTTTCTAGGTACATTGTGTGGATATTTGGCAAAAAAGTGTTGGATATTGCTAATGCATTGGGGTGGTGATTGAGTAATGTGGGAGCTACTATTCTTGTCATTAATGATTTGTCACTGATGTCAACATATGTTCTATGAAGTGAACAGGCTGGTTATGATAGTGTACAGACACTGTACAGATGTTCAGAACATGCAAAGATAGATGAGAGTTCAGGAAGATGTTGTGATCTTATATCCAAGACAACATCATGTAATGTTGCATATTGGATGATTTATAGATGTTTTGGTAAAGGCTGGTTATTAGACAGTGACAGAGGAAGTTAACAGTGATAGTCTCTATGTCTCTGGTATATCTTACAAGTAATATGGATTTAGTGCATGCGAGCTTGAGGGATGAAAGACAAGGTACTGAAGGATGTTCATTGGTCAGCACAAGGTAGGAAATGATGGATGATATCAGTTGTGGCATGTGATCTGGAGAAAACTTATTTGGGAGCCAACTTTAGAGGTGTAGTGTGCATTTTGTTTGGCAAATGTAAATTAAGGATGTTGGTCCTTAATTGTTGTAATGTAATCATTGTATACTTGTTTTAGATATTGTGTGTATCTTAGCAAGGGTTTATGTAATTTTTTATAATTACGAAAGCCTAATGGATTGACTTGATCATGAATAATGTAATAGGGTATATATGTATAATCTTTCCTTTGGAAAAGATATAGAGAGGATATATGTGATGTGAAAAGAATTGGAAGAGCTATGAGCTTGTGTCTGTTAGATGTAGAGTAGAGGATTATTGGTGAACTTCATTGGAACTGATCAAGAAAAGATAGTTGCTGACAGGCAGTTCAAAAGATTGTATATTTCTTCATATACACTTGTTGCAAATAGTGATTTTTGAAGGTGGATTTAACCTTCTTTAGGAAGTGAGCCTGGGTAGTGAGCCCACCCTTCTTTCTTGACTCCTAACAGGGTTTTCCCTCTAACAAAAACTTTGTATTGTAATGTTTCAATAATCTCCTAATAGGGCTAAATCTTCTAACAAGGATACTATACCCTTAGTAAATTATTTGTGGGTGCTAATTCCCACTAGGGTTTTTACCTTTAATAGGGTTTCCCTGAGACCAAAATATTGGGTTGTTGTATTAGCATTCATTGTGTTCATTAGATCTGATATTGCTACTACTCAAAGTTTAAAGTTTAATAATATTTCATACAACTGATTCACCCCCCCCTCTCAGTTGTATTGTGGACTGTTATTCCCAATAATTGGTATTAGAGTGACTGGTCCTTAGAGAGAAAGCTTAATAGCTTGAGGTGATCCTAGAGATGGAATTCTATAGGAAGGATAGTCTGAAATTTGATCCTGAGAACTTTGACAGTTGGAAGAACAAGATGCAAACTCATTTTTTTTGTTTAGGCATTGACTACTAGTTGATCACAAAGAATAAGATAGCTATAAAGTCTGAAAATGACTTACCATCAGCTACTAAAGATGAGAAGAAAATATTTTCACTTAACATGATTGCAAGGGAAGCATTGATCAGTGCACTCTCTGAAGGAGAATTTACTGAAGTTAAACACTTGGATTTGGCATACCATATTTGGGAAAGATTAAAAGCACTATATGAAGGAGACAAGTGCACCAAGCAAAAGAAGTTATAGAACTGGAAAAAAAAGATGGAGAAGTTACAAATGAATGAGGATGAAATCATCAGGGCTTGTGTTCAAAGGGTATAGAAGTTTTATTTGGAATCAGAAACTATGGAGGCACTTATGATGAAGAAGAACTTTTTGTGAAGATCCTTAGATCATTGACACCTACTTACAAGTTTAAAGCTATGTCTATTCAAGAGACTATACCTCTGACTCTGAACTTTAGTAGAGAAATATTGATTGCAAAGCTAACTACCTTTGAAGCTACTGAATTGGGAGACTTTGTACCTAAAGTTGAATCTACATTTAAAGAATCTGCACACAAGAAGATAATGTCTACACTTCCGAGCACCAGTAGTGAGAACCTAAAAGAAGAACACAGTGAATATGTTGAGGAATGGGAACAAATATAGGCAAAGGAAAGAAAGATGGATGAACTTGTTGCATTGATTGCTAGAAGAGAAAAGAGAGGTAAGGGTAAATTTGAAGGCAAATTACCTTTGAAATGTTTTTCATGTAATAAGGTAGGCCATTTTTCATCTAGATGTCCTACAAGAGCTCCTAAGTACAAGCCTAAGTTATTCAAATCTAGGTATTCAAAGGATAAGGAATGTTATTATGCTAGTGAAGGAATTTTTGATGATGATGATTTAGATTATGGGGAGATTGGATTTTTTTCTATTAGAGATGAATCAGTACATGAGGAAAAATCTTTAGTATCTCATGTTGATAAGAAATATGAATGGATCGTAGATGCTGGTTGTTCACATCATATGACTAGAGATAAAAATAAGTTTATTAAATTAGTAAAGTATGATGGTGGTGTTGTGAGGTTTGGAGACAATCCTCCTAAACTTATCATAGGAGTAGGATCTATTACTCTGGATGGAAAAACTAATATTGATAATGTACCACTTTTTGATGGACTCAAGCATAACTTATTGAGTGTTGGATAGTTGATGGACAAAGAGTTTCAGTTATAATTCAACAATGGTAAATGATTTATCAAAAGTAAGGAAGGAAAGTTGATTGCAATCGGTACCAAATCTAGAGGTAATGTATTTGAATTAAATATATCTGGAGCCTCTTGTTTTGTTTCAAAAGTAGATGATAGTTGGTTATGGCACCTAAGGTTTTGTCATGTTAACTTTGACAATATTGTGAAGGTAGATTTCACTAAAGCAGTAAGAGATCTATTGAAGATTGTAGAACCATCTAACACTGTATGTAGAGAATGTTTTATGGGAGAAAAAAATAGACTAGAAGCAGTTACAAAAGAAAAGCATATACATCAAAAGAAAAGTTGGAGCTGGTACATACAGACCTATGTGGACCTAAAAGGACAAAATCATACTATGGTGAAAGGTATTTCATACTTTTTGTTGATGACTTTTCTAGAATGATGTGGGTTACTTAAAATAAAAATCATAAGCATTTGATAAATTTAGAATATTCAAGGCAAAAGTAGAGAATGAATTAGGCTTAAAGATAAAATGTTTAAGATCAGGTAAAGGTGGAGAGTTTACTTCAGACTTATTCAATTCATATTGTGAAGAGCATGGAATACAAAGATAGACATCTTCTCCTAGGACTCCACAACATAATGGGATAGCTGAGCGAAGAAACATGACTATACTTTATGCTGCTAGGACAATGTTTCTTGAATGAAAAATATCTCATGTACATTGGAGAGAGGTTGTTGGGACAATAGTGTACACATTGAACATAGTTCAAATTAGAGAAGGTACAAATAAGACCCCTTATGAATTATGGTTTAATCATACTCCTACTATAAAATATTTTAGAATATTTGGTAGTAAGTGCTATATCAAGCGAGATGATGAGATAGGGAAGTTTGATGCTAGAAGTGATGAAGGAATTTTCCTTGGTTACTCTACTAAGAGAAAGGCTTAGAAATGTTTCAATCTAAGATTAAGAAAAATGATTGAAATTAACAATGTGAAGATAGATGAAAGGTTTCAGATTCAAGAGAGAATGCATGACTGTAATAAGGTTGCATAAATCAAAGAGGTTATTGTTGCAGAAGAAGAATAAATTGTTGAGACTGAATGTGAAAAAGAGATTTATGATAATAACATAGATGAGGCTACTAAGGTTCCTAAAACTCCTAGGTATGTAAAGAACAATCATCTTGAAAATCAAATAATCGGCAATACTAATCAAGGAGTATTAACTAGATCAAAGGCTAGAGAAGAAATCTATTTAATTTCTCAAGTTGAACCAAAAACTACAGATGAAGCCTGCATAGATGAATCTTGGATAAATTCTATGAAAGAAGAGTTAGATCAGATAAAGAAGAATAACACTTTGGAACTAGTTCCTAGACCTAAGAACAAAAATGTGATAGGAACTAAATGGGTTTTCCAAAATAAAATGAATGAAGAAGGAATTGTAGTAAGAAACAAAGCAAGACTGGTATGTAAAGGCTACTCACAACAAGAAGGTATAGACTTTGAAGAAACATTTTCTCCTATTGCTAGAATAGAAACTGCAACATTATTCCTGGCTTATGATGCATAGAAACACTTCAAAGTATATCAAATGGATGTGAAATCTGTATTCTTGAATGGGGATCTTGAAGAAGTGTATATAGAACAACCTGATGGATTTCCTTTGTGTGAATATGGAGACATGCTATGCAAGTTGAAGAAAGAACTATATGGGATAAAGAAAGCTCCAAGGGCTTGGTATGCAAGGTTAGACAAATACCTATTTTGTCTTGGATTCAAAAAAGGTAATGCTGACAGTAATTTGTATTTAAGAACTAGTCAAGATGGAGTTTTGATAATAGAAGTCTTTGTTGATGATATTATCTTTGGAGGTAATGATGATCTATATGAGAAATTTTCCAAAGAAATGGAAAATCAATTTGAGATGTCCATGATTGGAAAAATGAAATTCTTTCTTAGACTACAAATAAATCAGAGCAAAGATGGCATCTTTATTTCTCAACCTAAATATCTTAAAGAAATGTTGAAAAAGTTGGAATGGAGGACTGTAAACTAGTTCGTACTACCATGGTAATTGGTAATAAGCTGACAATTGATGATGAGTCAAAGTGTGTTTTTCAGACCAAGTACAGATCAATGGTTGGAGGATTACAATATCTAACTCACACCAGACCATATATTGCTGATGTCATTGGAATTGTGGCTAGATATCAGGTAGAACCCAAAGAAACACACCTAGATACTATGAAAAGGATACTAAGATATCTGAAAGGAACAATAGACTATGGGTTATGGTTTGATAGAAATGATAGATTTAAAATTCACGCTTATACTAATGTTGATTAGGAAGGAAAAATTGATGATAGAAAAAGCACTAGTGGTGGTGCATTTTTCCTTGGGAAAAATTTGGTTTCATGACTAAGCAAGAACCAAGATTGTATAGCTCAATCTACTACTGAATCAAAGTATGTTGTTGCTTCTATAAATTGCACTCAAATTGTTTGGATGAAAAAAATGCTAACAAACATTGGAATAAATTTTGATGAGCCTATAGTTATCCATTGTGATAACACTGGTACAGTGAATATGTCAAAGAATCCAGTGATGCACTCTAAAACTAAACATATTTCTATCAAGTAACACTTCTTAAGAGACAAGGTGGCAAAAAAAGAAATAAAATTAGAGTATATCAATACAAAGGAACAAATTGCAGATATCTTTACAAAACCTTTGCCAAAAGATACCTTTGAATATCTCAGAGGTATGCTTGGGGTTCAGGCCCCTCCTAGTCAAAATTAAATGATGCAAGGATGCATCAGTCTAGAGGTTTTCAGAGCCTTATCATATTCTGGACTGGATGTATGGATTTACTCCTCAGAGAGAGTGATCATGGAAGAAAGGTGTTGAAGGACAATTGATGACTCATGGCACCCTTTTCCATTGTTGTCAAAGGGGGAGTGTTGTTATGATAAAATCCCTATTGTATGGGGAGATTGTATGAAGAAATATTGTGAGAATACTATTTGGCTACAAAACTTTGGATTGATATAACATTGGGGTGATTTTCCCATATGTTGACATCAATGCCAAAGGGGGAGATTGTTGGATATTGCTAATGCATTGGGGTGGTGATTGATACATTTAATATGTTTAATCACTATGTTGAGTAATGATGGAGATGTTGTTGTTGTCATTAGTGATTTTTCATTAATGTCAACACATGTTCTATGAAGTAAACAGACTGGTTATGATAGTGTACGGACACTATACAGATGTTTTAGAACTTGCAAAGATAGATGAGAGTTCAGGAAGATTTTGTGATCTTATATCCAAGATCACATCATGTAATGTTGCATATTGGATGAGTTACAGATGTTTTGGTAAAGACTAGTTATTGGACATTGAAAGAGGAAGTTAACAGAGATAGTCTCTATGTCTTTGGTATATCTTACAGGTAATATGGATTCAGTGCATGTGGTCTTGAGGGATGAAAGAAAAGGTACTGAAGGATTTTCATTGGTCAATGCAAGTTACAGAATGTTGGATGATGTCAGTTGTGGTGTGTGATGTGGAGAAGACTTATTTGGGATCCAACTTTAGAGGTGTAGCATACATTATGTTTGACAAATGTAAATTAAGGATGTCGATCCTTAATTGTTGTAATGTAATCATTGTATACTTGTTTTAGATACCATGTGTATCTTAGCAAGGGTCTATGTAATTTTTTATAATTAGGAAAGCCTAATGTGTCGACCTGATCATGAAGAATGTAATAGGGTATATATGTAAGATCTTTTCTGTGGAAAAGATATGGAGAGGATATATGTGATGTGAAAAGAATTGGAAGAGCTGCGAGCTTGTGTTTGTTGGATGTAGAATAGAGGATTACTAATGAACTTCATTGGAACTAATCAAGCAAAGATAATTGTTGATAGATAGTTCAAAAGATTGTATATTTCTTCATATACACTTGTTGCAAATAGTGAGTTCTAAAGGTGGATTTAACCTTCTTTAGGTAGTGAGCCCACCCTTCTTTCTTAACTGCTAACAGGGTCTCTCCTCTAACAAGGACTATGTACTGTAATGTTTCAATAAGCTCCTAATAGGGCTAAATCTTCTAACAAGGATACTAAACTCTCAATACATCATTTGTGGGTGCTAATTCCCACTGGGATTTTTACTTTTAATAGGGTTTTCCTGAGACCAAAATATTGGGTTGTTGTATTAGCATTCATTATGCTCATTAGATCTGATATTGTTGCTACTCAAAGTTGTAAGTTTAATAATCTTTCATACAACTAATTCACCTCCCCCCCTTAGTTGTATTGTGAACTATTATTCCCAACAAAAAGACATCTCCATCTTTGTAAGAATGCAAGGAATGAATCACCATTTATTTGTTTGGCATTGCAAAGGTCAAGCATGGTCACTTCATGGTCTATTTTTATAAGAGTATTTTGTTACACATTTGTTGACCAGCTCTTCAAAATATTTAATGTCAGGTGGTGGTTTTGAAAACCACTTCATGGCTTTCCCTCCCAAGATTATAGGGGATAACCTCATCAAGTAGGTTTGTTCTTGTATAAACTCCATTCTCAAGGTACAAAATTCTCTTATGTGATCTTGAGGATTAGTGGTACCCATGTATTTATCATATTTGGGAATATCCACATTAGGTCAAAGTGGTACGGTGTTTAAATTTTTATCAAAGGGGAATAGACAAATGTTATCCAATGTTTAATTTTAGAGGAGGTCCCTCTTTGCATATCTTGAATTTATTGTTGCAAAGCTTGGATTTGTTTATTTAAGGTAGCCATAGGGCTAATTTCATCTTCCTTTTCCTTTAATTGGGTTACATCAAAATCATGAAGAAGGTTAACTCCCAATTGAAGTTGTGTTAAAGAAACATTTTTCTTTATCAACATCTAGGATTATTTCCACAATCTTTTGAAACCTTATATCTTGCTGGGCTTCTATTACATGTTCATCTATTATTTCTTCATCATCATTTTTATTGCTTGTGTAAAATCTAGCCCAAATATGTTTGGTATCATCCATGTTATTTTTCTTGTGTTATTTGGGTTTTGTTTTCTTTTTGTTGAGGTGTTTTCTCTTGTGGTGTATTCTCTTGTTGTGGTGCTTCTTTCTCCTTTGGTTTTTTTTGTTATTTGAAGTGCAAAGATCTAGTTT
This sequence comes from Chamaecyparis obtusa, assembly GCA_027943335.1. Taxonomy (NCBI): domain Eukaryota; kingdom Viridiplantae; phylum Streptophyta; class Pinopsida; order Cupressales; family Cupressaceae; genus Chamaecyparis; species Chamaecyparis obtusa. The sequence continues at coordinate 1,384,091 of BSBK01001410.1, read as the reverse complement.
GTATAGGAATGAAAATTGTCTTGAGTCAACTTTGGATTGGAATTGATGTGAGAAATGTCATTCGAGGTGTTTGATTTTTGTTATAAATTCTTATTAAAGTCAAAAATCAAGTGACAAATGTATGTTCCAATTTTTAGGGATTTCAATGTAAATTTTGTCTTGGGTGATAAAGCCTAATAGAAAATAATATATTCCTATGATGGATGCTCAATTTTATCTTGATTTCTTAGGATCTTGATGAAGGATAGTAGATCCATGATAGTGAACCTTAAAAATTAGAGATCAAAGGTGTTTTTGATAAAACTTGTACAATGATAGGGGTTTTGGAGTAATACAAAATAAGATACTTGTTTGACAAAGATATCTATGATTAGAATTTGATGATTGTCATGATCAAAAAGGACATAACTCTGAAATGGGTGCCCAGATCAAGTTATAATTTTTTATGAAAGTGTATGGAACTTCTCACTATTTTGTATGTGATAGAGTGTATGTGGCAGATAACTTGGAAAATATAATGATACACTGGGTGCATGCGACAATCTGGTGAAAAATGTTTTGATAAACATTGAATATTTAAATACCAAGATCATATGTGATACAATAGTTAACTTATGTGATAATTCAGGAGGTATATGTACTGAATAACAAGGAGTATGCAAGGAAACACAGCTTCTATGCAATGAATTAGGACTAGTATGTGACACAAAAAAGACTCAATGCATGAAAAGAAACTAGATATACAATAAAAGCTTAAGAATAAGTGATATAGTTTTGGTTATTTGCGGTGACATTTCTATCAAATGTGGTATTCTAATTTGATTTTGGTGTTTCTAACAAGATTTTGGGTTTGAGAAGTTTGATCTTGTGTGTATTTTTGGATCAATTCTTCTGATATTTTGGACCATGAAAACACATTAGATAATTGTTACCCAATTTTTACCCTATAGGCTCAATCAAGTAGAGCCTTTTCTTGCTAAGGAGAGGCACATTCAAATTTGGTCTCATTATGTACTTTGTCAATAAATGTAGTTACATTCATTGATTTATGTGTAGTTACTGCTCTTGCATTCCTTCTTTCTAGTGCCAGATCCTAAAAATGATATAACATGAAGGGGTTAGATCCAATATATCTAAGCATTGACTAATTGTACCTTTCTATTATACCCCACACATGCATTCATGCTCCAAATCCCAAACCCATATTTATTTCTAACTAGTTTGTTTCTTGTGCAACAATCTTGTCTATCAATGACATGTTGATGTAAATGTTGCTCCCACAAGGGTTCAAGACCAACATGCCCCTGAGAGACAAGATGATTAAATGAGATAAAGAAGAAATTAATTATTTAAGGGACATATACCTTCTATATGAAAACTTGTATTTCAGATGGAGTATCATCATTAAGGTTGTATATTCAGATATACCTTTATGTCATGAGGTCATCTGACTGTTCCAAATTTCGTAGGAATTTTTTTGTATTAGGGGTTGATATCAGATCAACAAGTATGATCACATGATCAGGTATCATGTTATTGTTAGGAATAACAGTCCATAATACAACTGAGAGGGGGGGTGAATCAGTTGAATGATAGAATAGTAAACTTTAAAATTTAAGCTCATAAATATTAGATCCAATGACCACAATGAATGCCAACACAATAACACAATATTTTGGTTTCGGGGAAACCCTGTTAAAGGTAAAAACCCCAGTGGGAATTAGCACCCACAAATGATGTACTGAGAGTATAGTAATCCTTGTTAGAAGATATAGCCCTATTAGGAGCTTATTAAAACATTACGGTACATAGTCCTTGTTAGAGGACATACCCTATTAGGAGTCAAGAACAAAAGAGGGCTCACTACCCAAAGAAGATTAAATCCACCTTCAGAACACACTAGTTCACAACAAGTGTATATGAAGAAATACACAATCTTTTGAACTATTTTCCAGCAACTTGTCTTTGCTTGATCAGTTCCAATGAAGTCCACCAGTAATCCTCTACTCTACATAAAGAAGACACAATTTCACAACTTTCACAACCTCCTTATATCATACATATTCCTTCCATGTCTTTTCCAAAGAAAAGACCTTTCATTTATACCTTATTACATTTTACCAAGATCAGGTCGGCCCATAAGGCTTTCCTAATTACAAATAATTACATAAACCCTTGTTAAGATACACACGGTATCTAAAATAATTTTACAATGATTACATTACAATAATTAAGGACCAACATCCTTGATTTATGCTTGCCAAAAAACACACACACTTCATTCCCTGAGTTAGCTTCAGAATAAGCCATCGCCAGAGCACATGCCATAGATGACATCACCAATCACTCCATACCTTGCACTAACCAATGAACATCCATCAGTACTCTTTCCATCATCATTCAAGTTTGCATACCTTGAATCCAATCCCTTTGAAAGATATATCAAAAACTCAGAGACTAACTCTGTAAATTCTCACTGTCACAGTCCAGTGACCAGTCTTTACCAAAACAGTTGTAACTCTCTTAATATGAAATACTTATGTTGGCAATTTGGCTAATGTGGATGCATAGATGTTTTCATTATGGCAACATAAGATCTCTATTGAGAGTGTAGAATCTGAAATGCAAGTATGGCAAGTTGAAGGAAGAAATTGTCTAAGTATGGATACAATGATCTTGACAGAGCACCCGATGAAGATTTAGTTGGTGACGTCCACTGGAGAAATATTTTTGTTTGCACAATTAACTAAAGCTTCTATAGAGTATGAGGATACCCCATCTCATTGCACATAAAGTTTTGAGTAGTATGGAGAAAGTTATTCAAAGTTTACCGAAGATAGTTTTTGCAAACAGAACAATTTTGGAGACAGTATTAGCGAAAGAGTTAAGGGATTATTTTTGCTTGTCAAAATAATGACTTAACATTATGAAGGGATGACATCCTAGATGTTTACTCTTGGATAAAGATTTTGGAAGCCGACCATGTAAAGTTGTTAGCTTTAATAAATCATATATTAGGCATACTTGAAATGTAATGACATATACAAAAGTGATATGTAAAAAGAAAGAAAAGATAACTTGTGATAGTTGTTTATTGTGATAGCAGCAAAGGCTATTGATGCGAAGTTGTAAGAAGTACCATATTACAGTCAGAAATATTTTGTATTACCTGTTTGGGCAATGATCTCAGCTGGTGATTAGGTTTTGTAATCTAACTCCTAATAGGGTTAAGGCTTCTAACAAGGCCTAAAAGTCCTTTAACCAGGACATATCTACTATATATTGTAAATTGACTCCTAACAGGGTCCAATATCCCTAATAGGATACTTTTGATTAGTGATCTTTATGGATACCATCCCCACCAGGGTTTTCCCTTGGCCAGGGTTTCCTCGAGAACATATGATGTGTTATGAGTTCTTTCTATTTACTGCTATGTTTGTTAATCAGCTTGATAATCTTTGTATGCACTAAAGTAATCTGTTATATCCATAAGTGGGAAAAAGAAAAAGTTTGTGAAATACTGATTCACCCCCCCCCCCTCTCAGTATTTCCTATTTCTAACAATTGGTATCAGAGCACAGTTACTCAGAGAAGGAACATTCAAGGAAAGCTTCCCAGCTTGAGTAAGATCTCTATGGATATGGATCAACTTCAGAAGAATCTTGAAGAAGCTCTTGAATAGATTCATATGCTTACTGATGAAAGAAACTCCTTAAGAAGAAAATGTGAAGATGCAAAGAATGCTATTGATAAATTAAAAGGTAAGATTGAAGATCTGAAATCTGAAAAGAAATCTGATATGCTTGCTGAAGATTGTGATGAATTAGAAAAATAAAATGAGATCCGTAAGCATGAGTTGAAGATAGTAAATCTGAAGCTTAGTATGAAAGATGGAAATTTGAGATCTGATAATGAAAAATTGAAAATTGAGAATGAAGATCTGAGGTCAAGACTTGAAAAGGAAACATCCAAATCTGAAAAAGTAAAAGTGCAGTATGTGGAACTTGAGAAGTATAATAAAATTGTGAAAGGTGAATTAACTCAATCTAAACAACAACTTGAAAGGCTATATTCAAAAAGTGATAAGACTGAAAAAAAAATTTCTTTTGAAGAACCATTCTTTGATAGGACTGGATTTGGATATAGTATGTTTAGAACAAACCATGAAAGTAAGAATCCAGATCTGAAGACATCTGAAAGTGTGGAGGAAATAAAGCTAGATGAGAACACATTGGAAGATCCACCTAAAGAAGAATCAAAGCAAGAAGAATCAAAACAAGAAGAATCATCTAAAGGTATGTAAAGAGAATTCAAAGGTAGATGTTTTGCTTGTAATACTATTGGGCACATGAAGAGAGATTGCACAGGTAAGCAATTTAAACCTTTTAATGGACATTGTTATAATTGTCATAGTTTTGGACATAGAGCTAACGAATGTAGAAAACCTAAAGTAATTTTGAATAATTATGATAGAATGATTGGGAATACTAACAATACAGATAAGAAATCTATTGAAGAAATGAATCAAAGAAAAGTGGTAGTATGTTTTAGATGCAACAAAGTAGGACATATTGCTAAAAATTGTAGGTCACAGATTAACCAGCAAGGACAGAGATTTGGAAACAATGGAATCATTTGTCAGATATGCAACAAGTTTGGACACTCAGCAAGATTTTGTAGAATGAACAATGGAGGTTATCATCATAACCCTAACCCTAGGAACAATGCAAGAAGGAATGAAAATGCAGGAAACAAAGAGAAAGGTTGTTGTAGCAATAAAGATGAAGTAAAATTTGACAAAGGCACAGATCAAGGAGGTACAGTCAGCACTGAAAGTAGTTAGGAAGGTAATGTAACCAATGGTAAGGATGAATCTTTACCTGACCCTTCTTTAAGTACTTAAACTATGTAAGTTTCTATAGTTTAGGACTTAGGATTAGTGTAGATTAGGAATTTGAATGAGTTAAGTTTTGCACAGTTAGATATAGGTTTATTATGTTGTACTAATGCTATGGTTAAGTGCACAAAAGAACATATTGTGTTTTGGGAGGTCGCAGAAAGTTTTATGGTTGCAGGTTTGCAGAATCAGCTTTTTGAGGTTTTAGCAGCAAAATGAATGAATGCAATGTCAGATCGAGTTAATGTGAAGTGTTATAAGATTGAAATTGAAGTTATTATGATTACAAAGTGATTGAAAATTAATTTGAAAGAAGAAAAGCGAGTTGAGGATGATTTGAAGAAGTTTGGAAGCAGTTTGCAGCGATGATCATACCAAAACCCTAGATTTGCAAAGTTGAGGTATTTTTTGATCTTTAATCAGTTGATAAGATGGATATTTCTATGGTTCATAATGTTAAGGATAAGAATAGACCAAAGATTAAGAAAGAACTAGTAGAACCAACTGAAATTGATGACAGTCTAGCATTATCATCCGTACCAGACGGAGTATTGCACATTGAGAATGTTAAAGGATATTTAGGTTGCAAGTTTGAAAATTTGGGAGATGCAGATTTTAGTGATGATTACAAGAAATTGTACAATCAAGACATGTCAGTTAAACTAGCTTATGGGAACCTAGAGAACAATGAAATTATCAAATATTCCATGAAGTATGAATTCAATGATGAGGAATGTACCAAGATCATTTTAAGTAGAATCCACAATGGGAAATTCTGGATGGAGGATAGAGTTATTGATATAACTGCCGACCTAATTCATGAAGTTACTAGATTATCAAAAGTTGGAGAGATTCCACTGAATGAAAAGAACATGAGAAAGATTGTTTTAGATAACACTGGATCTAGTTATAATAGTAGAGGAATTGTGATAAGTAAGATTAAGCAAGATGATGTTAGGTACCTTTGCAAGATCCTAACAACTAAATTATGTGGTAGTTCAAGGGAAGATGACATGGCTGCAGGAATGATTCATGTAGCTTATCTTATGTGTATTAAGAAGAAACCAGTAGACCTATGTGAAATTTTGAAAATTCAATTATTTGAGAACTTAGAAAAGATTAAGAAGGCTAAGTACACACAGTTTAGGTTTTCATCTCTGATAACCTATATGTTTTTTCATATTTTGAGAAGATTTCCTTACACAGTTGATTGGAGTGACAATGTGAACACAATGGAAAGAATAAACTCAGTCTACATGAAGCACCTTTTTGATAAAGTTAATGACAGTGTGAAGCTTGTATTGAAGACTTTTCAGAATATTGTTAAGAACAAATCAAGGATTCCTCAATCCTTAGTTGAAAAGCATAAAGATGACATTTGTTTTATGGTTGACACTGATTTCACCTACATTGAAGCAGTTGAGCCTAGAATGGAATTCATAGATCCTCTTGGCTATGAAATATTTGAAGCAGAAATAGTAGGATATGTGAATAGATTGTTAAAGTGTGAGTTGGATGGTCATGCAAATAGGTTTGGAACCTATGAAGAGAATTTCAACTCTGCAATAAGTTTGAGAGAAAAGAAGCAATCTAGTAAGAGAGTTGAATCTACTATGAAGAAAATATTGAAAGAATCTGGTATGTCAAGTCATGAGTTTGACATAGCTAAGAAGACTGCAGAAGCCTTGAAGCAAAGTGAAAATCTTGTAATTTCACCTGAGACATCAAGTGCAGATCCTGTTGATCCTATTGCAGTAAAGGTAAAAGTTGAAGTACCTGAAAAAGATGAAGGAGATAAATATTTTTCTCCTATTCCTAGCAAAAGAGTAAAAGTGAGTGCAACAAGACCCGGCAAGAGATAGAAAGTGGTTGTACCACCTATACCTAGAAATGTAGCAGTAATTAAAGATGATGATGTAGTTTCAATCAAGAAGAAAACTTGGAAACCAAGAATTGAAAGAGTTAATGAAGATATATTGAAGCATGGAGACTTCACTAAGTTGAATAAATTCTATGATCTATATGGATCATTTGACAGATTGAACTTTGAAAATGTAATGGTAACACACATGATTGTGGCAGATAAGAAACTTAGCACTATTCATGGAAAGATCCTAGAAGATTTGTATAACAAACTTGTGAATAGAAAATAGAGAGCACAAGAAGAGGACATAAAGATGAGAGAACATGTAATCAGATAATTCTGTGAAGTTAAGGATGAAGATCATTTGAAGAGATTCTTGAAGTCTCTTGGAACTTTATTGAGAACTAAGAGAAGAACAATCCTTATAATGGGAGGCAAAAAGGAGGAAGTACAGAAAGAGACAGAGCAAGCAGTAATGCAAGTTCTTGCAGATATAGTTGCAGAAAAGCATGTTGAATCAGACCCTCAGTAGAAGCAATCAGAGGAACCGCATGCAGAGGAAGTTGGTATTGAAGAAGTTCCATCTTCTTCACATATCAATATTGGCAAAGAATCAATGGATATTGAAGGCACCAAAGTGACTCTAGAATCAGATGATGCAGTATTTCATGATCTAGGAAACATTGTTGACAATTTGGCTTTGGGAGAGCAAGAAAAGGTCACAGAATCAGAGAAGAATACAGAGGCAGAGGAAGCACCAACTGTATCAGAATTAGTTCCAGCATAGCAGTCAGTTAAAGGCAAACAAATTTTGATAGAGGCCACTACCTCTAGTGCACCTTCTATACTAGTTGAAGACATTAGTGCACCTGACAGTAAGAAGAGGCATATTGGTTCAATGTTTGAAGACCTTGGAAAAGAAGTTGAAGATGATGATCAACTTGAGTTCATCACATCTCTGAATAAAATTATTGGAAAGAATAAGAAGGTGAAAGACCTTGAAGCCAAAGTTAGAGTTTTGACAGAGAAACTTGAGAGTGTGATCAGCACTAAGGTATCTGAATCGGATCCACTTGAGAAAGCTAAAATGGTAATGAATTCTTTTGACTCTGAATTTTCTAACTTGAAGGATATGTTGGAAATATTCAGGGATTAACCTAGTTACTGAGAGGGGAGGGGTGAATCAGTAACTTCAAATTTTCTTACAATTACAGATGTATTAACATATAGTTCATTTTTTTTCTTTTATGCATATAGAAAGCATGAAACTTAAAAGCATTCACAACAATGACACATAGATTTGGTTACCCAGAAACCTTCCAAAAAGAAAGTAAAACTGGGGTGGGGATGAAACCCACAAAGCTTTAGTATTGCAGAATAAAGTTGGCCAGTTAAGGCTTACAATTTGATCACTTCTGATGATCTGCCCTGTTAGGAGCAAAAAGGATTGCTAGATCCACCTTGTTAAAGGATTTACAAACATACAATGAAGTATGCACTCGGTAAAGAGATTTTACAATAGACTGTTAAGTCTACCTGGTTAAAGGATTTTAGTACTGATTCACCTGTTAGGATGAAATAGTAGATCTCTTGCTTTGCAACTAAATTGCTGATTGAGATTCGCTGAATGTACTGATCACCTTCTGTGATGAATTTTTCTTTGATGTTCCCTATACTGTTGTAGCCCTTTGTAATTCACTTATCTCTGCCTTTTCTTTTTATTCACATATATACTCATATAATTACATCTTGACATCTTTACAACATTGTTTATATACAAGTCTAAACAATTAATTATAATTACAAAGTCGGCTTGACAAATAAACATAAGTGCCACTAAGTTGGCCCAAGTATGGTTACACGGTTCCTACAAACTAACTTGGTGACTTTCTAATACTCGGCGTCCACTGCATTACTCGGCATCGTCATGCACTCGGTAGAAGTGAAGGCATGGTTCATACTAACCACTCGGTAGGTTTTGAACTTGGTAAATACTGGTGACTCGGTAGACATAATGTTACTCGGTTTACACTTTCTTGCTCGGTTTGCATTATCTTGATCGATTTGCACTGTCTTGCTCGGTTTGCACTGTCTTGCTCGATTTTCTCTGTTCTACTCAGTTTGCACTGTTCTGCTCGGTTTGCACTATTCTGCTCGGTTTGCACTATTCTACTTGGTTTGCACTGTTCTGCTCAGTTTGCACTATTCTGCTCGATTTTCACCGTTCTGTTCGGTTTGCACTGTTCTGCTCGGTTTGCACTATTCTGCTCAGTTTGCACTGTTCTGCTTGGTTTGCACTTAGAATGCAAATAAGTGTTGTCACTAGTGCCAATTCTGCTTAATGCCAACAATCTCCCCCTTTGGCATTAGTGACAAAAACACTTATTGCTCAAAACTTATATACACTTATTGATTTTTTTTTTATAAAAAATTTGTCTTTTTCATAGAGCTTTATACATTATCTTCCCCTTTCAATGTGCTAACTTTTTCTTCTATACATATCTCCCCCTTTTTGACAATAATGCCAAAGGTGTATATACAAGTAATTTATAGAGAGAATCCAAAATTTGATAGAAAGTCAGAATGTACCTTCATGATTAGTGCCAGGGTTCTGTCCCAATTTTCTTGCAGAATCTTGCATGTTTGGATTGCAATTTGGACTTCTGCAGAGAGTTCAATCATGTGATCTGCTATAGAGAATTGATTGTCATGAATCAATGTTTTGGAATGTTCAATGTTCTTATACATTGTATTCATGATGGGAAGGATCATGTTCTGGATGTCTAGAAGTGTGGACCGGATCCTTGTGTCTTCTTTTAGTAGATCTGACTGCATATTTGATAGATATGAGACTTTCATGTGATGAGCAGAGCTTGAACTTGGTTCAAGTTGCAGCTTCTGTATGCTAATCTTCATATCCTCATCCATTTTATTCATTTTATCCTTAACATCCTTTGTGAACTCAGCAATATTGCACAGTCTGGCCAAAAGAGAGGTGACATTCGAATAGGTAGATTCAATATTTGACAAATCTGAAGACAATTCCACTTGACTAATAGCTATGTGTTGAGCAATGTGCTCAAGCACTTTATTGTTGAATCTCTTCTCGGCTCTTTCAATTAACTTTTATGTCCCAGATTAATCCTCATTGTATTTATTTACTGCTTCAACTAATTGTAGCAAAACATGCTGAGAGGAGTTTACTTTAATACCTAATGCATCAAACAAAATGTCTTTAGCATCCTTAATGATTTGATATTCCTTGTCTCTTTCCTCTTTAAGCTTCTTTTGCTTTGCTTTCCTTTGGAGGATTTCACCTATATTTTACATTTGGTCCGCTGATAGATTTGCAAAATCTAATGTTGGAATCTCTATTTCTTCATCTAGGTCTATATCCTCTACTATATTCTTACCCAAAAAAATTTTACTCAGTAGAGCCTTAGGCTTATCTGTACTTAATGCCTTAGTAGTAGTGACAATAGACATAGTAGGACTGGCTATAGAGACTGGCACACTATCTACTGGAGAACTTAAAATATTTACACTTGTAGAATCAAAAACTGGAATACTTACTGCTAGAAAACTTGATGAAGTGGGAGACTGCAACTCAGTAGAAGAAATGGTGGTTGCTTCTGTTGTTGCTATAGGTGATTGGACAAAAGTTGAAGTTGTCACAACCATGCTTGAAGGTGTCTCCGGGCTGGATGTAGAAACTTTTATTGGAGAGGTAGGAAGTGATGCAATGACTTCTGCTACTATTCTCACAGTATCATCTACCTCAGTGGCTTCTTCTTGTTCATCACTGTCATCTTCAATATCTTTTATTATTACTGTTTCAATACTCGGTTGGTGAAGATGGTATATGTTCTTCCATGTGGCATTTGCAGCCTTCACAACTGATTCGATATTGTTGATCAAAATCAAACAAGTATTGAACCTTAGTGTCATCTTATTTTCATTTTCCTTTAATGCCTTCTTTACTTCATCATTTTTCAAGCTCGGCATTAATTGTCTCAGGGTTTGATCAAATATGTCTATCACAGTTTGCTTTGCATTGCTCCACCTCATTTTTATTGGATTTAATAAGACTGTTGGAACCTATGGGGCTATTTCATCAGGAGAGTATTTCCACTGTCCCATCTTTTCAATAACAGCATCTTCTATTTCCTTCTGTTCTGTTTTTGATCTGGTTTCATATTTGAAAGATTTTATGTTACTTACTCCAGATCTTGATCCGTCTCTAAAAAGTTTGATCCTCTCTTGAAAGTTTAGAGGAGGCCTTTTGAATACTATGTCTTTGTCTGCTTTGTCTTTATCTGCCTTACCTCTTGCACTTCTCCTTGTAAATACAGCAGTGGGAGGCTTAGGTGCCTTAGTGATAAAAACCTTTCCTTTCTTCTTTGCAGGTTCTGGTTCCTCTATTTTCTCATCCTTTTCCTTTTCTTCTTCATCGTTATCTTCTTTGTCCTCGGTTAGCATTTGCATTTTGGCTATCCTCTTCTTTCCTTTGTTTACCGCCTGTGGAAGTTTTATGCTTAATTCAATTCTCACCTTTGCTTCATCATATGTTCCAAAATATGGAGCTTTGGGATTAACAGGCTGATTAAGAAGGGCTTCAATGATATTCTTGGTTTCATCAATATTTACCTCATAAGGAAGAGGTTTCACATATACAATCCTCGGTTTAGCTGCTTGAATATATACATTGTCACAGTCTACCATGAAACAAATGTCATCCTTGTAATCCTCCACCAACTTCTGTGGAATCCAAAATCTATCATTCATCTTCTCTTTGAAGGACTCAAAATAACTATCCATTATACTTTCAAAATTTTCACCCATTTCTGAGATGTATTCATTTATTTCATAAAGTGCTGGCACATCTTTTCTCCATACAACTTTTCCTTTGGAAGGGAAGAACTTTTGAACATAGAAGAATAAACAGACTAGTAGGGATCCAAACTTACATGGATTGTTTTTGGAAGTTTGAATGCTTTCCATGTTCTTGTTAAACTATTTTAACAATAAATCTGCAAGGTTAAATGATAAGTTGTTCTTGACCACTTTGTATGCTAGGTCAATAGCTTCACAGGAGACACTATTCTGTCAACTTGAACTGTATATCTTATGGGCAATAATGTGTGTACCAAACTTTAGTTCAGCATCGGTAATGCTGCTAACTTTCATGCCTCTACCATCCCACTCGGCTAGGGTTTTCTTTTCCAGTTCTGACCGACCTAGGGTTTTGGTAGTTTTTGCTTTATTCAACATGGGAAGACCGGTGATTTGATGAATCATCTTCTTGGTGATCTCTATGGGTTGCTCAAGCCAAATCTTGCCATCATGTACACGGCTGAGAATGTATCTAACCCATTTATCCTGAAAGTTTCGAGGCAAATGTGCAATGTGAACTAATCCCTTATCTTCCAGATGTTTATGCTCGGCTTTCAGAATACCATCCACACACAGTTCTTCACGCACAGTATCTAGTTCTAGGTTTCCCATTTCATGAATTGCATAGTTGAAATGATTGTGAATATTGTTAATAAGTAGTACCTTAGCAGGAATCTGAGATTAAGCTCCGTTCAGGTCTAGGGTTGCTGCAATTGCGGGCACGATCTTGAAATCTGGTGCTTTCCATTCCCCTTGGACTAACATATCAGATCCTTTCTTCACTAAAGTGCTGGATGATGCCATGGTAGCTCACAGAAAATTCTTTTTGCAAAAGGTATTTGAGTCGCTGGATTGCTCTTGAAGTTTTCTGCTCTCAAAGTGCTAAAATTCGCGGTGAGAAATGAGTTCGATTTCTTGCCTTTTGTTTACAACTCTGTCATTAATGCTCAGTACAAATTAGGGTATGAATTCCGACAGACTGTCACCCACTAAGAATTAATTGCTCGGTGAAGACTTCGCAACTCGATGAACTCGGGAATTCATATTGCTCTGACCTCGCTCGGTAAAGACTAATACTGACCTTGTTCGGTAAAGACTGGTACCGACCTTCCTGTGATCTTACTGCATCTTGTATGCTGATTTAGATATTTCTTTTAATTCGGTTCTGGAACTGTTTGAAGTTTGTCTAGGAGAATACAGTTCCAGTGCTTTCTTGGAAATTTAGTTTGAGTCGGTAGAGCCACCCATTCCATTACTTGGACTGGTTTGCTCGGTAGATTTAGGAATCCACTTTTCTCTCACCTATTTCCTGACCTTAGTTGCTTCATTCTTCTTTCCATCTTCAACTTCACTAGCATTCATGCAGTTTCTAGCTATGTGACCGAGTTTAGTGCATTTGAAGCATCTTACGGTAGTATCTCTTTTCCTTAGATGATGCTTTATGTAGTTCATGCCAATGTGTCCATATTCTCCACAGTAATGACATCTACACCAAGTGTTGTAGTCCCATCCAAACATTGCTTTCATAATTTGTTCTACTGGATTGAATGTCTTGGATCTGCACTCAGATGCTTTGTGACCTTGTTTGTTGCACTTGTGACAATTACCTCTGAATCTTGGTTTTTCCCTGCATTCATTTGCTTTGTGACCATGTTGATTGCAGTTGTAGCATTTTCCATTGAATTCTGCTTTTTCATTGTTCCAACATTTATTTGAAGTATGTCCTATTTTACCACAATGATTACAAGTAGGTTTTTGATTTCTTTGAGTACCTTGCTTAGAAGATTCACCTTCTCCTTTGTATCCAAGTCCTACTTTTCCTTTCTGCCTATGCAGATTTTGCTCATACAGCTGATTCAAGTCTTCTTAGCTTTTCAGCATTCTTTCATTGATTTGTTTTTCGGCGTTTAGGTCATCCACCAATCTTAGATTGATTTCCTTTTCAGATCTTAGTTCTTCTCTTATGTTTTCTATTTCTGATCTTAGATTCAGAATTTCCTCATTTGTATGGGAGATTTGATCAATTAGGTTTTCTAGCTGAAGGGTTTTATTTTGGACTTCATTGTTCCTTCCATCTAATTCATCTTTCAACTTGTTTCTTTGTTCTAAGATCTCACAAAATCTTGTTGAGTGTAGCTCTTGTTCTCTTTTTAATTTTCTCACTTCTTCCTGCAGAGACCCATTCTTTTCTAGGAGTTCTTTGACAACATTGTTTGCTTCATCTAAGCTATTTGAGGGAAAAAGATCTTCAAACTTTTCTTCAATGTAATTCTGATCATTCATCTGATTTGCAAGTTCCTTCCTTCTTCTTAGGGATTGGGAAAGATGTTCTTTTGCTTCCTTGAGTTTAGCTATGGCCATTTCCAGATCTAGCTTTTCATTTTCAATCACCTTGTTCAGTTTGAATACCTCCATTGTCCTAGATCTTTGCTCAAGCTAGTTAAGCTTTATCTTGAGAACCAACAAAGCTCTGATACCAATTGTTGGAAATATTCAGGGATTAACCGAGTTACTGAGAGGGGAGGGGTGAATCAGTAACTTCAAATTTTCTTACAATTACAGATGTATTAACATATAGTTCACTTTTTTTCTTTTATGCATATAGAAAGCATGAAACTTAAAAGCATTCACAACAATGACACATAGATTTGGTTACCCAGAAACCTTCCAAAAAGAAAGTAAAACTGGGGTGGGGATGAAACCCACAAAGCTTTAGTACTGCAGAATAAAGTTAGCCGGTTAAGGCTTACAATTTGATCACTTCTGATGATCTGCCCTGTTAGGAGCAAAAAGGATTGCTAGATCCACCTTGTTAAAGGATTTACAAACATACAATGAAGTATGCACTCGGTAAAGAGATTTTACAATAGACTGTTAAGTCTACCTGGTTAAAGGATTTTAGTACTGATTCACCTGTTAGGATGAAATAGTAGATCTCTTGCTTTGCAACTGAATTGCTGATTGAGATTCGCTGAATGTACTGATCACCTTCTGTGATGAATTTGTCTTTGCTGTTCCCTATACTGCTGTAGCCCTTTGTAATTCGCTTATCTCTGCCTTTTCTTTTTATTCACATATATACTCATATAATTACATCTTGACATCTTTACAACATTTTTTATATACAAGTCTAAACAATTAATTATAATTACAAAGTTGGCTTGACAAATAAACATAAGTGCCACTAAGTCGGCCCAAGTATGGTTACACGATTCCTGCAAACTAACTCGGTGACTTTCTGATACTCGGCGTCCACTGCATTACTCGGCACCGTCATGCACTCAGTAGAAGTGAAGGCATGGTTCATACTAACCACTCGGTAGTTTTTGAACTCGGTAAATACTGGTGACTCGGTAGACATAATGTTACTCAGTTTACACTGTCCTGCTCAGTTTGCATTATCTTGATCGGTTTGCACTGTCTTGCTCGGTTTGCACTGTCTTTCTCGGTTTGCTTTGTTCTACTCAGTTTGCACTGTTCTGCTTGGTTTGCACTGTTCTGCTCGGTTTGCACTGTTCTACTCAGTTTGCACTGTTCTGCTCGGTTTGCACTGTTCTGCTCGGTTTGCACTATTCTGCTCGATTTGCACTGTTCTGCTCGGTTTGCACTCAGAATGCAAATAAGTGTTGTCACTAGTGGAAATTCTGCTTAATGCCAACAGGATATTGCTAGAATAAAAGTTCAGGAATACTTTGAAGCAGAAATGCAACAAACTTTAAGTGTAAATATTCAAAATGATATTGGTAGTTAGATGTATGCATAAAGAATTTGAGGAGACATTTTGAGACAAGAAAGAATTTGTACATACAATGCACTAAATCAGAAATCCTAACAGTTGAAGAGGATAAGAAGATCAGAGAGAAGTTAGATGCTATTACAGCTAAGACAAACACCTTGACAAGCCCAAATGTCAAGATAAGTTCTGTAGAGAAGAACATAAGGAAATTGAAAGATGAAATCAGAATGTTAGCAGAGGAGAAGAACAGAAAGATGATTAGGGTTAACATCTTGAGAGAGCATGTCTCAATCAAGATATCAATTGTTGAAGATCAAATTGAGCAGTGTCTTTCAGCAAAGACATCATTTCAGAAGTTTAGCTTCAATTCCCTGCAAGCTTGTCAGACATCAGCATACGGATTGAGTACTCTACTCAATGTTGTTGAATCCATCAGGAAGATATGGGAGAAAGATTTTGAATCTTGGAAGTTAGAGTTTGGTGATTGCATTGCAAGCCTACCAGCTTTGCAATAACTGATAATAAGGTATAAAGTTTTTGAAATTTTTGTACACCCTATCTTTGTCATTGTTGTCAAAGGGGGAGAGATAGTAGAAAATTGAATATATGTTGAGGAAGGATACTCATAGGGGGAGCTATTCTATGGAGTATGATATTGTATACATATTGTATAACTTTTGGCCACAATTTTGTATAAGTATTTTTTGAAGTTTTGTTTGCACACTTAGCCAATTTTCCCATATGTTGCCACCAATGACAAAGGGGGAGATTGTTGGCAATTTGGCTAATGTGAATGCATAGATGTTGTCATTATGGAAACATATGATCTCTATTGAGAGCACAGAATCTAAAATGCAAGTATGGCAAGTTGAAGGAAGAAATTGTCTAAGTATGGATACAGTGATCCTGACAGAGCACCCGATGAAGATTTAGTTGGTGACGTCCACTGGAGCAATATTTTTTTTTGCATAGTTAACTAAAGATTCTATAGAGTATGAGGATACCCCATCTCAGTGTGCATAAAGTTTGGAGTAGTACGGAAAAAGTTATTTGAAGTTTACCGAAGATAGTTTTTGCAGAAAGAACAGTTTTGGAGACAATATTAGCGAAAGAGTTAAGGGATTATTTTTGCTTGTCAAAATAATGACTTAACATTATGAAGGGATGACATCCTAGATTTTTACTCTTGGATAAATATTATGGAAGCTGACCATGCAAATTTATTAGCTTTAATAACTCATATATTAGGCATACTTGAAATGTAATGAGATATACAAAAGTGATATGTAAAAAGAAAGAAAAGATAACTTGCGATAGTTTTTTATTGTGATAGCAGCAAAGGCTATTGATGCGAAGTTGTAAGCAATACCATATTACAGTCAGAAACATTTTGTATTACCTATTTGGGCAGTGAGCTTAGCTGGTGATTAGGTTTTGTAATCTAACTCCTAACAGGGTTAAGGCTTCTAACAAGGCCTAAAAGTCCTTTAACTAGGATAGATCTACTATATATTGTAAATTGACTCCTAACGGGGTCCAATATCCCTAACAGGATACTTTTGATTAGTGATCTTTGTGGGTACCATCCCCACCAGGGTTTTCCCTTGGCCAAGGTTTCCTCGAGAACATATGATGTGTTATGAGTTCTTTCTATTTACTGCTATGTTTGTTAATCAGCTTGATAATCTTTGTATGCACTAAAGTAATCTGTTATATCCATAAGTGGGCAAAAGAAAAAGTTTGTAAAATACTGATTCACCCCCCCTCTCAGTATTTCCTATTTCTAACAACTTAATGATGTGATCACAGATATAAGATCACAACATCCACCTGGACTCTCATCTAACTTCGCAGCATCTGAAACATCCATACAATATGATTACCAGTCTGGTTCCTTCATAAAAGCATATATTGACATTAGTGACAAAACACAAATGACAATAGTATGAGTGCCCATTTAGTAACGTAGTGATTAAACATATTACATGTCTTAATCACCACCCATGCATTAGAAATATCCAACAATCTCCCCCTTTGGCATTGATGTCAACATATGGGAAAATATTATCCCAAAGTTATATCAATCCAAAGTCCTTCAACTGAACAATCTCCCTAAATAGTAGATATTTTCTCATAGCAACACTCCCCCTTTGACGAAAATGGAAAAGGGTGCCATGATCCTTCAACTACCTTCACATATAAACTTTATTTCATGATCACTCCCCCTGAGGAGTAGATCCCTACATCCAGTCCAAAAAATGATAAGGCTCTGAATACATCTGGATTGATGTATTTCTGCATCCACTAGTTCTGACTAGGAGGGGCCTGAACCCCCAGCATACCTCTGAGATATTCAAAGGTATCTTTCAGTATTGGCTTTGTGAAGATGTCAACAATCTGCTCTTTTGTACTGATATATTCTAATTTGATTTCTTTTTGTGCCACCTTGTCTCTCAAGAAGTGATAGTTGATAGAAATATGTTTAATTTTGGAATGCATCACTAGATTCTTTGACATGTTTACTGTATTGGTGTTGTCACAATGAATAAGCAAAGGCTCTTCAAAAGTTATTCCAATGTCTATCAGCATTTTTCTCATCCAAATAATCTGAGTACAGTTTATAGCAGCAGCAACATACTCTGATTTAGCAGTAGATTGTGCTATACAATCTTGTTTCTTACTTAGCCAAGAAACCAACTTTTTCCCAAGGAAAAATGCACCACCACTGTTACTTTTTCTGTCATCAATATTTCCTGCCCAATCAACATTAGTATAGGCATGAAGTTCAAAGATATCATTCCTATCATACCATAAACTATAATCTATGGTTCCTCTGAGATACCTTGATATCCTTTTCACAATAGCTAGGTGTGTCTCTTTAGGTTCTACCTAATATCCAGCCACAATTCCAACGACATTAGCAATATTTGGTCTGGTATGAGTTAGATATTGTAGCACTCCAACTATTGATCTATACAAAGTATGAAAAATACATTTTGATTCATCATCAATTGTTAGCTTGTTTCCAGTCACCATAGGTCTTCCTACTGGTTTACAATCTTCCATACTGAATTTCTTAAGCAATTCTTTGAGATACTTAGTCTAAGAAATAAAAATATCATTCTCATTCTAAGTTATTTACAGTCCAAGAAAGAATTTCATTTCACCTATCATGGACATCTCAAATTCAATTTCCATTTCTTTAGCAAACTTCTTACATAGATCATCATTACGTCCAAAGATAATATCATCCATAAATACTTATATTATCAGGATTCCATCTTCATTAGTTCTTAAATACAAATTACTATCTACATTACCTTTTCTGAATCCAAGTCCAAGTAGATACTTGTCCAGTCTTTCATACCAAGCCCTAGGAGCTTGCTTCAACCCATAAAGGTCTTTCTTCAATTTTCACACCATGTCTTTATCTTCGCATAGATAAAATCCATCTAGTTGTTCTATGTATACTTCTTCTTCAAGATCTCCATTCAGAAATGCAGATTTAATATCCATCTGATACGCTTTGAAGTTTTTGTGTACAGGATAAGATAGAAATAATCTTACTTCCTCTATTTTAGCAATAGGAGAAAATGTTTCTTCAAAGTCTATGCCTTCTTGCTATGAGTATCCCTTACACATCACTGGTCTTGCTTTGTTCCTTACAATTGTTCCTTCTTCATCCATTTTGTTTCTAAAGACCCATTTTTTTCCTATAACATTTTTATTTTTTGGTCTTGGAACCAATTCCCAAGTATTATTTTTCTTATCTAATCCAATTCTTCTTTCATGGAATTTATCCAAGATTCATCTTTAAAGGATTCATCTATAGTTTTTGGCTCAGCTTGAGAAATCAAACAAATTTCTTCTCTAACTGTAGATCTAGTTAACACTCCCTGACTGGTATTGCCAATAATTGGAGTTTTAGGATTTTCAGTAGTCTTGCTTGCATCAACATCACAAGCCTCTTTTTCACTTTCTTCCTCAACAACTTCTTCTTCTTCGACAGTAGTAGGGTTTCTTTTACTTCTGATATCTGACTATTGTCATACATTATTTCTTGTATCTAAAATTTCTCATCTATTCTTACATTGTTACTTTCAACCATCTTCCTTAATCTCAAATTGAAACATTTGTATGCCTTTCTTTTAACAGAGTAACCAAGGAAGATACCTTCATCACTTCTAGCATCAAATTCCCCTATCTCATCATCCCTCTTGATATAACATTTACTACCAAAAATTCTGAAATACTTTACAGTAGAAGTATGATCAAACCATAGTTCATAGGGAGTCTTACTTGTTCCATCTCTGATTTGAATTCTATTTAATGTGTACACTATTGTTCCAACAACTTCTCTCCAATGTACATGGGATACATTTCCCTCAATCGGCATTGTCCTGGCAGCATCAAGTATAGTCTTGTTTCTTCGCTCTACTATCCCATTCTTTTGTGGAGTCCTAGGAGAAGATGTTTGTATTTTTATGCCATGCTCTTCACAGTATGAATTGAATAAATATGATGTCAACTCTCCTCCTCTTTTTGATCTTAAACACTTTATTTTTAGTCCTGATTCATTCTCCACTTTTGCTTTAAACAACTTGAATTTGTCAAATGCTTCTGATTTTTCTCTCAAATAAGTAACCCACATCATTCTAGAAAAGTCATCAACAAAGAGTATAAAATACCTTTCACCATAGTATGACTTTTTTCTTGTAGGCCCACATAGATCTCTATGTACCATATCCAACTTCTGTTTTGATGTAAATAATTTGCTTTTATGACTGCTTTTAGTTTTCTTTCCCATAACACATTATATGCATACAGTGTTAGAGGGTTTCACAATCTTTGGTAGATCTCTTACTGCATTAGCCATACTTTCCTTCACAATGTTATCAAAGTTAACATGACAAAATCTTCTATGCCATAACCAACTATCATCTACCTTTGCAACAAAACAAGAGGCTCCAGATATGTTTAGTTCAAATACATTACCTCTAGATTTTGAACCAATAGAAATCAGTTTCCCTTCCTTACTTCTGATAAAGCATTTACCATTAATAAAACTTAATTAAAAGTCTTTATCCATTAACTATCCAACACTCAACAAGTTATGATTCAATCCTTCAACTAGTAGTACATTGTCTGTATTAGTCTTTTCATCCAGAGTGATGGATCCAACTCCTATGATGGATTTTGGGAGATTGTCCCCAAACCTTACAACACCTCCATCATAATTTACTATTTTAACCAATTTTTTCTTATCACCAATCATGTGATGAGAACATCCACTGTCAATTATCCATTCAGTTTTCTTGTCAACATGAGATACTAAGGCTTTTTCTTCATGAACTAGTTCATCTTTAATAGGAATAAATCCAAGCTCTTCATTTTCTAAATCATCATTAGAGATTCCTTCACTAGCATAATAACATTCTTTGTCTCTTCTAATCTTTGCATAATCAGGTTTGTATTTAGGAACTCTTGTAGGACATCTAGATGCAAAATGACCTATCTTATTGCATGAAAAACATTTAAAGGTAATTTGCCTTCAAATTTTCCCTTACCTCTTTTCTCTCTTCTTGAAATCAGTGAAAAAATTTCTTACATCTTCTTTTCTTCTTCCATTATCTTCTCCCATTCCTCAGCATACTCACCAAGCTCTTCTTTCAGGTCTTCTTTGCTTGTGCTTGGAAGTGTAGATACTTTATTGTGTGTAGATGCCCTAAATGCAGATTCAACTTTAGGTGCATCTTCTCCTAATTCCGTAGCTTCAAAGGTAGTTAACTTTGCAATCAACATCTCTCTGCTAAAGTTTGGAGTCAGGGATATAGTTTCTTGAATTGACATTTCCTTGAATTTATAAGCAGGAGTTAGAGATCTGAGAATCTTTGCAATGACTTCATCTTCATCATAAGTACCTCCACAATTTTGTCTTCCAGTTTTGCAACTTCGCTTGTTTGGTATACTTGTCTCCATAGAGTGCCTCTAGTCCATTCCAAATTTCATGTGCCAAATCTAGATCTTTAATTTTAGTAAAATCACCCTTAGATAGTGCCATGATCAATGCTTATCTTGCAACCATGTTGCATGAAAATAAATTCTTATCATCATCATCAGTTGTTTCCAAGTCATTCTTAGCCTTCAAAGATTCCTTCTTCTTCATAATCATCGAGTAATCTATGCCCATACATAGAAAATGCATTCGCATCTTGTTTTTCCAACTGTCAAAGTTTTCAAGATCAAACTTATGACTTTCCTTCCTATATAATTCCATCTCCAAGATCACCTCAAGCTATTAAGCTTTCTCTCTAAGGACCACAACTCTGATACCAATTGCTAGGAATAACAGTCCACAATACAACTGAGAGGGGGGGTGAATCAATTGTATGATAGAATATTAAACTTTAAACTTTAAGTTCATAAATATCAGATCCAATGAACACAATAAATGCCAACACAATAACACAATATTTTGGTTTCGAGGAAACCCTGTTAAAGTTAAAAACCCCAGTGGGAATTAGCACCCACAAATGATGTACTGAGAGTATAGTAATCCTTGTTAGAAGATATAGCCATGTTAGGAGCTTATTGAAACATTATAGTATATAGTCCTTGTTAGAGGACATACCCTGTTAGAAGTCAAGAACAATAGAGGGCTCACTGCCCAAATAAGGGATAATCCACCTTCACAACTCACTAGTTCACAACAAGTGTATATGAAGAAATTCACAATCTTTTGAACTATTTTCTAGCAACTTGTCTTTGCTTGATCAATTCCAATGAAGTCCACCAGTAATCATCTACTCTACATATAGTAGACACAAGTTCACAACTTTCACAACCTCCTTATATCATACATATTCCTTCCCTATCTTTTCCAAAGAAAAGACCTTTCATTTATACCATATTACATTTTACCAAGATTAGGTCAGCCCATAAGGCTTTCCTAATTACAAAAAATTACATAAACCCTTGCTAAGATACACATGGTATCTAAAACAAGTTTACAATGATTACATTACAACAATTAAGGACTGACATCCTTGATTTATGCTTGCCAAAAAAAACACACGCTTCATTCCTTGTGTCGGCTTCAGAATAAGCCATTGCCAGAGCACACACCACAGATGACATCACCAATCACTCCATGCCTTACACTAACCAATAAACATCTATTATTACTCCTTCCATCAACATTGAAGTTCACATACCTTGAATCCAATCCCTCTAAAAGATATATCAAAAACTCAGAGACTAACTCTGTCAATTCTCACTGTTACAATCTAGTGACCTATCTTTACCAAAATAGTTGTAACTCTCTTATTATGAAATAATTAATGATGAAATCATAGATGTAAGATCAAAACATCCACCTAAACTCTCATCTAACTTTGCAGCATCTGAAACATCTGTACACTAACTGTACACTATGATTACCAGTCGGGTTCCTTCATAAAAGCATATGTTGAAATCAGTGACAAAACACAAATGACAACAATATAAGTGCCCATTTAGTAACATAGTGATTAAGAATATTACATGTCTCAATCACCACCCATGAATTATCAATATCCAACAATTGTAAGTTGAAGAAGGTCCAGAAGACCTTGTAATAAAATCTTCTGGAACTTCAACAACTCAAGTATGGTATCTTGACCACTACAAGGGTATTTATACAAATAACAACATACAAATAATTGTTTAAGGGACATATTGTCAAATATGAAACCTTAAAATATTGGTTAGTGTCACTATAATCACAACAAGAGATATATTCCAATATAATAGATGTAGTGTGAAAATCAAGCAAGATTCTTCAAAATGTAGTATTTTCTCAAAAAATAGCAAAAGCGATGCTACAAGAAGATGCAATGGTGTTGCAGAGACAAATAATAAGCATGTTTAAATAGTGAGATTCAACATGATATTGGTCAAAATGACAATACACATGATGCTTCAACAATCATGAAGATGCAATCATTTTCATGTATAGAAGAATTAAAAATATGAAGCATTTTTTAATGTAAGAGGTACATCAATTTGCAACTATATGAGACATAATAATATGCCTAGCTTGAGTGCAAAAAGAGAAATGGGATCAAGTAATAAAAGAAAAGAAACTATTCTTGTTTTGGGAGCTACAAGAACTATTTTTTCATAAAATGATCAAAGGTGGATCAAAATAAAGCTACAGATTCATACTTTATTGTTATTCAACATACATGAATTAGAAAAGAGAAAATCAACTAAAGGGTAGCAGGTTATAGTTCAAAAATTCATATCAAGAAAGGGGTAGCCTCTTAGTTCTTGGAAAAATAGATGATATTCTACAAATTTTACTTTCATAAATAGTAATTTCAATAGCAGTAAGATGATGCTCGACAATCAAGGAAAAATCAATCAATGATGTTATGGAACATCTTCATATGCTATAGACCTGAACATTAAAAATGAAGATGATATTAAAATGCTAATGGGAAGCAATGAGAAAATAATAACATGTCCCAAGCATGAGGATCAACATATGGTGACAATAGTCGATGCAAGAAGCTAAAGCTATGACAAGGGTCAATCCAAGAGAGATAATATTGCAATAGTCATAAGAGTATCTAAACTTCAAAAAAAATGAATGTCAAAATAATGTTTAAGTAGTGAATATTATTTATTCTATAACATGGTACTCTAAATAAAAAGGAATCAAGTCTCACATATTGTTGGAATTAGGAGAGATAGGTAATGAGAGGGGAGGGGTGAATCAGTGCCTTCAAAACTTTAATTGTAAAACCTTTCAGATCTAAAACCGTAAATAGTGATAACCGACCAATATAACTTGAATCTAATTTCATGAATCATTTGTCCACTTAACATAAGTAAGTAAACAACATGAAATTCATAACAAAATCACATGACACAAGTATTTTGGTAATGCAAAAACCCTTGTTAGAAGGTAAAAACTATGGTGGGGATGACACACACAAATTCTTCACTACTGCAGATAGAAAAGGTTTTCCTGTTAGGGCTACAAGTTTTGATCACTTCTGGTGATCTCACCCTATTAGAAGTGATATGTTAGATCAGCTAGATCTACCTAGTTATAGGATTTTAGCAACATTACTAAAGTGTGCACTTGGTTAAGAGATTTTCATAAGACTGATAAGTCTACTCTATTAAGAGATTTTATCAAAAACTCTATTACAATTGTCAGAAAGCAATAGGAATTTATCTACTTGATTGACACTCAATTGTCTGTTACAGATCTATAAGCTCTGATAAAATTTATCACCTTAGATGTGATGAATCTCTGCTCTGAATCTTCTCGGTAGACTCTGCTAATTCTTCTCAAACTAAATTCTACTATGCTCGGTTCTGTTCTGTAAACTGATAGACTTGAAGGTAGGCAAATGCTTCAAGTGCTTCATAATTCATATATATCAGCTCTTCATCAGTTCACACCAAAAAATGATGTGAACACATAAATATGTAGTGTTCTATTTTTTTGCCACTTTAGTACAATTAGGTTACACACTATAAACATAACCCTAAGATCTACGGTGTACAATAATAACCTAGATCATCTATTAAAAAAGATATACATTGTATTTAATGAATATCATTACATTAAATGTTCCTCGATCTTGATAAACTATTGTAACCGTTTGCATAGAATAATGTGTCATTCCTGATTACTATGTCATTTCTTGTGATCCTCAGTAAACACTATGTAAACTGATCATTGTATATTGTGATGCTCGGTGTTTACTATCTATCAGTGTCAGTGTCTGTTGGTACTCGGTAAACTGTCTACTACTCGGTGTATAGACTTTACCGACTAGTCTATTCTACTTTATGTTACTGATTAGCTCATTGTAAGTAACCGACCGATATCTTTACATACCTTTGGTACTAATGACAACCTTAGAAGGCTCAATAGAGATAACAATCTCCCCATTTGGCATTAGTATCAAAACTTCAAATGTATAAAGACAAAAATCTTATATAGCCTTATATAAAATTTTCCAAGTACAAAGTACTCCCCCTTGGCGCATGCTCCCGATAATATAGTATACATAGCATCCATGTACATAATATTTGGCATAATAACATCTGATACATTATTTTCCCCCTTTTTGATAGTAATGCCAAATACAAAATTTGAGGTAGTATACTCAGTTTATAAAAAATTGACTGATGGGTTTTCTTCAATGACTCTAAGAGGTTTTCCCATTCCTCTTTCAAGTTGGTGAGAGCAAGGTTCTCAAGACTGACTTGTGCATGCATGTCAAAGATATTTTCTAACACCAAAATTTTTGGTGTTGCAACTAATAGCTCAGCTTTGACAATGTGGGCTTCAAAAATCTTCAGGTATGGGATGAGTTTGGTCTACAACTCAGTAACCTAATCTGTTAAGTGCACTTCTTGTTTCTTCAAATCTACTATCAATCGCTAGAGTTCCTAAACTCAATGAATATGCTTGAGGAAAGCATGTGGCTCAGTGATAGCTGCATTGGTACTCAACTGTATTTCTACTTCTAAACCTTTGATCTTTTCACTGACTTCAACAGTGAAGGTGTCTTGAGTACAAAGCTTCAATAAGTGTTTACAAATTGTCTGGGTGATGGATTTTGTGTCAATAATTACCTCAGATAATTTGACCTTAAGTGTTGCCACTTCTTGGCTAATTTTCTCTGCTAATTTGTGTTGTATTTTGGATTCAACCCTTTCTTCAATTCTATTATCTGTATTAGTGTTTGGGGTGTTGATCTTCTCTGCAAGTGTAGCAAGTTGATCTATAATGGGCATATCCTTAGCAATACGTATCTCAGGTACTACCTATTGGAGGATATCTCGTACATCATTTAGTACTTCTTTTCTTTTGTGCTCTTGCTTTATCTTCTCTTGCATTGCCTTTCGTGAACATACTTCCCCATATTTACTCAATTCCTCGGGGCTTAGGGTCCTTGGGTCACACTCAAGTAAAATAATCACTTCATCTAGGGTGATCGGCCCTTTTCCTTTCTTCTTCTTCTTTTGTGCTAGGGGTGATTTCTTCTCTATGATAGCAATGGACCTATCTCCAGTCTTCAGAGTGTCCTTCCCTATTTGCACTTGTTCTACCTTCTTTTGTTCCTCAGTAGTGATGTTCTCGGTTGTTGTGGTAGAAGTCTCAGTTGTGATGTTCGGTGGAATCTCCTCAGTTTCCTTTGGTTCTTGTGTGTCTTGTGTTGTATCTATTTCTTTTGGTTTGGTGGAAGGTTCCTTTGTATGTGTAGGCTCATTTGTCTCGACAAGTTGATCTATGTGTTGATCTTCAGTTGTATCTTTGTTTGGTTTAGGTTGTACTTGGGAAAGAATTTTTGCTACTTCTGCAAGTACAAGAAGTTCACCCAGTAGAGATGAAAATAGATTGGCATTTTCTTGTGCTTTGTCTTTGTTTGGTGCAATATTTACATCTTCATCATCTTGGTCATTAGGATCACCATGTGTGATGTCTACAATGAGTACATTTTCATCGGTTTTCTTCTTTAGTTGGAGCTCAACTTTATCTAGTGCATCCTATGAAACTTTCATTTCTTCCTTATCCTTAGTGATATTGATTTCCTTGGTAATTGATATACTGGTACTCTTTGACTTCTTTTCTGGTCCTTCATCAATGTAAATCCCTTTGCCCTTAGAATTTTGTCTCTTCTTAGACAGGTTCAAAAATGCTTGTTGCTTAGCTTTTTCTTCTTCTTTTAGAATTGATGTCCATATAGAATCTGTAGTGACATCCATATCTACTACATTGTCATCCATGATCATTAAGGCTCTATTCTTGGTCATAAAATTCACTTGGTACTTGGTCAAGTATTCACCGACTTGCCCAAAGCTTAAGTGTGCGACTGCCCAAACTAGAGAGCGTTCTCTCTTTCTCTTCTCAATGTCTAATGCAACAGCCCATTTCTTAGTAATTCTATTGTCCAATTTCTTCAGCAATGCACATGCAAACTCCATTGGAACTTTCTTAAACTTTATCATCATTTGGATGATAGCCTCTTCAATTTTAGTTTGATCTTCTTTTAACATTTTGTCAAATCTGTCTAGCAAAGGATCAGCTAGGTCTCCATGTTTAATTATGTCCTCAATGACTTCATCTATATTTTTGACCTTGTTACTAACTATTTTGAACTTATTTACATCATCCTCTATCTCGGTATCCTCTAGATCTTCCTTATTTCTTATGTATTTCCTCCTTTTCTTCGATGTCTCAGCTACTGTTTTGTTCTTCCTCTTTATGTATTTCTTTGTTGGTGTAGCTGCTCTTGTTTTTGCTACTTTTACTGCTTCTTCTTTCTTGGTAGGTGATGTTGTAGTTGATGAATGTGTCTTCATACCTTCATGTATCGGTAACTACATCATTGTAGGAATTTCAAGTGGAGGAACTTGTGTAGGATCTACTTCTTTGTCTAACTCGGTCTCCTCACTATCATATGGTTTATCGACAAACTGTAGCTAACCTTTAGTTGCATGTTCAACCAGTATCCCTTCAGATGTTTTTGAATTATCTCCATATTTAGCTGTGAGATCCTTCTTTATTTTCTTTACCTTTTTGTGAATTTTACCGATCTTCTTCATATACTCCAAACCTAGTGGCTATGGGATCCTTTGGTAATGCAAGCAATGCATTAATAGATTTCAATGAGAAATCATAATTCATCTCATATTCCATCAGTGCCAACCATTTTATCCTAGGCTCAACTTCTTTTATCATGGTGTAATCGGTGTCGACCACAAAACATATATGATTTTCAAATTTCTAAACTAATTCCCTTAGAATTTTGCTTCTCTTTTTCATTTTGTCTTGAAATTCAATGAAGTAAGCATTAAAATCTACATTCAAATTGTCTCCTAACTTGTTCATCATTTCACCAATCTATTTTGTTATCGGTACATCTGGTATCTAGTTTACTTTACCAGTACCAGGCACAAACTTTTGTAAATAGAAGAATATGCATGCAAGTAGAGATCCGAACTTAAATGTATTAGATTTCTTTTTCCTTATAGTCTTCATATTCTCTTGAATTTGTTGAAATAGTACCTTAGCAAGATCAACTTGGTGACATTTCACCACAATCTTGTACACCATGTCTACTGTGTTGCAGGGTACGCTGTTGGGTCTGCTCGATTAAAATACCTTATACCCAATCACATGTGCTGCAAATTTTATTGTTGGGTCCTTGATAGTTGAAATCTTTAATGCCCGACCATCCCATTGTGCTCCAATGTATTTATCAACATCTGATCATGATGAACTTCAGAAAGCCTTAGCTTTGTCAGTAGTAGGGAGCCTAGTAACCCTACTAATTACTTTCTTGGTGACCTCAATTGGTTTATCCAGCCACAACTTGTCATCATGATATCTGCTCAGAATTATTCTGATCCAATCCATCTTGAATGTCTGCGGCAAGTGTGTGAAATATGATAAACTAGATTCCTCAATCTTCTTATAGTCTAATTTTATTTTTCCATCGGGGCCACAAAGTGGTTGATATGCTGCAATTGTTTCAAAGTCCCCAACTTCTCCGATTTTACAGTGAATATAAGACCTTACATCTTCTATCAATAAAACCCTTTTTGGTATGCTCAAAAATGCACCCATTGTATCTATTTGTGTTGCGACCTTGGGATGTGGTTTAAAATTTGGTTCAACAAAATTTTCCCTAACGATTAGGTTAACTTCCTCTTCAACACCTTGAATTTTGCTTGCGGATGATGTCGATGCCATAAATTAATTCTAGGGTTTCAGCAAGCAACAGAATAGGAAGTGTTTGATCACAAATAAACTTACTCAGTATTGAAAAGAGTGATGTCAATTTGATCTAACATAGCCTTGAATCCTTTAGAAAATCTTTTAGCTTGAACTCTGCTCTTTGAAATTCTTCGCTCTTCGAAATTGCATTGTAGAAATGAACTCTGTTCCCATGTATTTATAGACTTTCGATGTTCCCGCTCAAACTTTTATGCAATAAATGCTTCATCTACTTTTTGGTATGACACAATCGTCAGCTCGGTAACTACTAAAACTTTCATTCACTTGGTTAACATAGTTTTTCTTTATCATTTGATACATACGCTCGGTTAACCTTAGATAGTGATTACCGATGGGTAACCAACTCTCTATCTCTCTTTTATCGACTGTATAACATTGTTAGCTCATGACAACTAAACCATAGTGCATCTTTATTCATGCTGATTTGGTATAACAACATTATGCATAAGGAACTATATGTAAAATATGATCTTTTAAAATATCAGTCCCATACATACCTTTTTCACTTTAAGTGGAGGTACCGATGTCACCCAATCTAGTGGATGAGGTTTCACTGACAACATTACTTGACTCAGCATTCTCATTAGATGCCTTCTTCCACATAGTGTTCCTTAACTTCATGATATCAAAAATAGTATATCCACTTTCAAATATATGGTTTTTATCTAGTGCTCGGTCTCTGCAGTTCTTGCTTAAATGACCGACCTTATGATAGTGCATACATGCCATCTCAAAGTTTGTCCAGTTTCTTGAATGTCCAATTAAATTCTTTCTATAATAGTTTTCTGCAATGTGTCCATATCTTCCACATACAACACAGTTAGTCCATGTATTATAATCCCAAACATAAGAGTTACCTTGTCTCTTCAGTTGATATGGTCTGCGTTGTGGTTTCTCCTTAGGTGTCCAGACTTGCTTCATTTTTGTCTTACAGTCTCGTGTAGTGTGTCCATGCTTGTTACAAGAGTAGCATATTTTCTCCATAGTAGTATTATTAGCAAGATCATTTTGCTTAACTCTATACTCATAAGCAGGATGTCCAAACTTTCCACAATAATTACAATATCCATTAAACTTAGGAGTGACAGGAGGTTTACCTTGTACTTTGCTTCTGCATACATTTGATGTATGTCCCATTTTTCCATAGTGATAGCATGTCAACATTTTAGGTTTCTAATTTTGACTTATGTTGACTTGTCCAACTTTTTGTGATGTTTCTTCTTCACCGGTGTAGCCTATACCAGCTTTGCTCCCAAATCTTCTTTGATTAGTCAGAAAGTCATCAATCTTCTTGGAACTGTCCTCGTCAAGTTTCTTCATTTAATTTTTCTGCTATTGATTTTTCACTTCATTTCTCAGCTTCTCATTTTCTTCTCTGAGTCTTACAACATCTTCTAGTTTTCTTGACAATTCTAGATTTACTCGGTTTACTTCTTGATTCACAGTCATCACTTGATTAGTTACTTGAAAATGTCGGTCAGTGAGTCTTTGTATCTCACTTTCTTTGGTTTGAAGTTGTTCACTCATCTGTCTTCGGTCATCGATTGCTAGATTTATTTCTTTCTCAGCTTGATTTTCTTTGTTCATTATTTCTATCATTCTCACCATCTAAGATTCTTGACCGATTTGTAGTTCTTTCACTTGATCAATTAAATATTGATTCTTTTCAGATAGATCAGTGATTATGCTTTCAGATCCATCAGAGATGCTTCTAGAACTAGATCCAGTGTGCTAGAATATGTCATCAATAGCTTCTTCATGATAACTGATCTCATTCTGAAGTCTAGCTAGGTTCTTCCTTTCATCCATTAATTTCCTCAGTCCTTCTTTGGCTTGCTTATACTGTTCCACAAACATTTGCATTTGTATCTTCTGATTCTCAATAGTCTTGTCAAGCTTGTATCTCTCCATGACTTAGACCCTTCAGTGGTTAAACTATTCAATAAGAGAACTATGCTTTGATACCAATTGTTGGAATTAGGAGAGATGGGTACAGAGAGGGGAGGGGTGAATCAATGCCTTCAAAAATTTACTTGTAAAACCTTTCAGATCTAAAATTGTAAACAATGATAACTGACCAATATAACTTGAATCTAATTTCATGAGTCATTTATCCACTTAACATAAGTAAGTAAACAACATGAAATTCATAACACAATCACATGAGACAAGTATTTTGGTAATGTAGAAACCCTTGTTAGAAGGTAAAAACTGCGGTGGGGATGACACCCACAAATTTTTCACTACTACAGATAGAAAAGGTTTGCCTATTAGGGCTACAAGTTTTGATCACTTCTGGTGATCTCACCCTGTTAGGAGTGACATGTTAGATCAGCTAGATCTACCTAGTTATAGGATTTTAGCAACACTACTAAAGTGTGCACTCGGTTAAGATATTTGTATAAGACTATTAAGTCTACTCTGTTAAGAGATTTTATCAAAAACTCTATTATAATTGTTAGAAAGCAATAGGAATTTATTTTCTTGATTGACACTCAATTGTCTATTACAGATCTATAAGCTCTGATAAAATTTATCACCTTAAATGTGATGAATGTCTGCTCTAAATCTACTCGGTAGCCTCTACTCAAACTAAATTCTACTATGCTCAGTTCTGTTCCGTAAACTAATAGACTTGAAGGTAGGCAAATGCTTCAAGTGCTCTGTAATTCATATATATCAGCTCTTCATCAGTTCACACCAAAAAATGATGCAAACACATAAATATATAGTGTTCTATTTTTTTGTTGCTTTAGTACAATTAGGTTACACACTATAAACATAACCCTAAGATCTACGGTGTACAATAATAACCTATATCATCTATTACAAAAGATATACATTGTATTTAATGAATATCATTACATTAAATGTTCCTTGATCTTGATAAAACATTTTACAAACTGTTGTAACCATTTGCATAGAATAGTATGCCATTCCTGATTACTATGTCATTTCATGTGATCCTCAGTAAACACTATGTAAACTTATCAGTGTATACTACGATGCTTGGTGTTTACTGTCTATCGGTGTTGGTGTCTGCTGGTACTTGGTAAACTGTCTACTGCTCGGTGTATAGACTTTACCGACTAGTCTATATTCTGCTTTATGTTACCGATTAGCTCATTGTAAGTAACCGACCGATATCTTTACATACCTTTGGTACTAATGACAACCTTAGAAAGCTCAATAGAGATAACACATATATCATGTACAACCAATGCAAAATCTCTATCAAAGAAAAAGTTATAGATGTAGGGTTAGACCCTTCAATTTTGCTTTAGTGCTTTCAAAAGAGATGTTAATAGTTAAAAAAAGTGATCAGTGAAATGGTGAAGATCACTCTGGACATGCATAATTCCCAAATATCTATGTCAAATGTCAATAAAGCCATTAATGTAAAAGTGAATCTATAGAAGCCACAAGTTTTTTTTTTAAAAAGAAGACATATGCTTTCAGTAAATTGAAGGATTATGCTTTAGACATCTGATGGTGGTAATGAAGATTTGATTCATGAATATGTGTTGTGGATTTTGATAGAAAAGTATGTGTATCAGCTACAAGAAGAGAAGAATGGGCTAACTTAATAAAAATGAAAGGGATTGACCATCATTCAATAGTAAAAACCCTTGTTGACCTGTGAGAGAAAATACACAAATGTATACATGAAAACCCTTCTTGAGCACAGGGTCTATAGGAAAAATGTTTAGAATCTATACACCAAAAGGAGCTAATCCTCATGTCTTACAAGTTGCAATGAAACAAATGCATGAATAGTAAAACCCTCTTTTGTTTTAAGGAGAGAAGTCATGGTTTTCCATCTTTCCATGATAGTATTTTCATAGAGGTTTCAAAGCACAAAGTTTTCATCTCACACTCATAGCATACTAATTATAAAATAAAGATTCCATTTCTTTTTGTATTACAACATGTATGGAAAACCTTATTTGAGACCAAGAAAATGGAACAGAGTTTCAATTACTAAGTCAACAAAGAGTTTCCAAGACCAAATAAAGGTGAGTCCTAAAACCTCATAGATTCTACACAAAAACCCTCAGTCGCAACCAAGAGAAGGAACCCATATCATTAGAAGCTCATACTTCCGGTCGTGTTTTAAAAAAAAATGTGGAATTGAGTTTTTCTCAACATTTCCTCTTTAAAATCCTAAGAGTCACGATTGAACAAGAGAAATAAATTTTTTCAACTCTAGTTATTTAAAAAAATTTAATAAAAAATTTCCATATCTTATAAAAGAAAAGAAGGAAAATCTCATTGTATTGCCAAATATTAACAAGGAGTATCAAAACTACATGAATAAGACATAGTTCGAGCCAAGAAACCCTCATTGTTTCCCCATGGCAGCTAGGGTTTGAGAAATAGAGTTAAAAAAATTGAAGTCCAAATGCAAAATGAGATACATGCTCTTGATTTATGGCAAACTCTATACCCTAGAAACTTCCAAGGTAAGATAGTGACATTTGTGTGCATTTTTTATCAAAAAATGCCAAGGTAATAATTCAGGCCCTACATGTATGATTTGAAAACCTTATGAATGCCTAGTGTGTTGAGTGACATTAAAGGGGGGGTTTTTTAATTATTAATTTATGTCGGTAATTTATATTAATAAATACTTTTAAGTATTTTTTAATATTTATCGAAATAAATTTATCAATTATTCTCCTTACTTTTATACTCTGATATTTTTGGTTAACTATTTTTATGTTGAATAATTATCAATATTAAGGTAATTAATATTTTGAAAAGTAAAAATAGGCACATGTGTATTTGAATAAGTCTCATGGAGAGATAAATATTTATTGATGATCTTGTGGACTTCTTGTTAGAAGTTGGAATCACTTTGGAGACATAAGGAGTGGATATAGTGATGCAGGGGAATTCTAGGGTACTCGGTGGATCTGGATGGAGGTGTGTTGTTTGGCTAATGTTACTTAGTTGCAGCCTTGACTGACGGTCTCAGTCATTGAAGGAAGCTCAGTAACTGAAGGAACTCAATAATCTCTAAAGCTCAATCACTGAAGGAACTCGGTAATCTCTGGAGCTCGGTTATTTTACTGATGCTCAGTTGTTCTGGTTTAACGATTGGAGTTCTGTGTGATTTTTTGGGCCAACTTGGTGCATTTATTTTGGTAGCTATTGTTATAGGCTGACATGTTGAATTTAATGTTTGTAAGGCAATTTGGAGCCAACTTGTATTGCATTTAATATTTGTTAGTAGGAGTTAATGGTTTCATCCAGCCGACTTGTGGATGATGATTAGTATTTGTAGGGATGGTTGGGTAGTTATTTAGGACATCAGAGAGGAGTTTTGGGGGTAGATCTGATAAGTGAAGTTATGGAAAAGATCCTGTGAGATCTTCCAGATCAGATTGATTTCTGATAGTTGTTTGGAGTGGAGCTAGTGGTTGAGGCTTGGAAATAAGGAGATTGCTTGGAGGCTTGTGAGCTCAAGTTTAGATATGCCTTAGGGTTTTCATTAGTTGCTGATAGTTTTCAAAACTGAACTAGCTGAGATTTTATGGGATCTTATTGATCTTACAAAATTACTTATGATTGTAATTGGCCCTAACCCAGAAGGCCTACAGTTGGACATTTTAATGAAAATTTGAGTTGAAAACATTTGTTGTATTGAGTTATTCCGCTTTGTTTTTCTAAAGCTGTAAGGTTGGACTATCCTTAATTAGATTCTTTGGCCTTGGTCTGCATCAGGTGGTATCACAGTGAATGTTTGATCTTTTTGGGGTGAAGTTTGACCTAGCAAGGATGATCTTGTGAAGTTGACCTTGTTGGCGAAGAGATTGTATGATCTGGATTGCAGATCCATGTCACTGAACTTGTGTATCTTTCCCTAGTTATTTGTGCAAGGTAGCAGGTTGAGATTTTTCTTGCATACAACTTGGAGATTGTCACAAGGTGATCAGTGTAGGGTTTGTTACAGAGGGTTTATCTTATCTTTAAGGATGCCTCCGAGAAGATTGGACCCTAGAGTAATTGTTGATCTCTGTGATACTATGGAATCTAAGATTATAGAGAAGGTGAAATCAGATTTTAGATTTTAGATGGAATTGATGAAGAATGATATGGTTGCTGAGATCATAAGAGTTGTTATTGGTGTACCTTGAAATGTTGGTACTAAAGATGGTTATGAATAAGTTATTGAAGACTTTGAAGCTACTAGATCTAGTGGTGATGACCGGAGGGATAGATCTAGTGAAGACAAAACTACTCGGTTGCATAGATCTAGAGCTTGGTTAAGTAATAGTTACCGAATGGAAGTTTCTACTTTCTCTGGTACCTTGAAACCCAAGAACTTGATTGTTTAGATTGGTGAACTTGAAGATTTCTTTGAGCTAGAAGAAATTGAATATCCTCTTTGGGTGAGATTGGCACAAACTAAGTTGAAAGGACATGTTTCTCTTTGGTGGAAAGAATTACAAAGAGATAGACAAGACAAAGGTGACATGAAGATCAATTGGTGGAGGTTGATGGTGACTAAATTGAAAGCTAAGTTCATACCGGTTGACTATGAGCTTGACTTGTTTAAGAAGTTGCAGAATCTGAAATAGAAGGATTTGTTTATTGAAGATTATACCGAGGAATTCTACAAACTTACTATTCGGTCTAGACACTGAGAGCTTGGTAAGGAAAAGGTAGCTCGGTATGTGAATGGTTTGAGATTCAATATTCAGGATGAGCTTGGTATGCTAAAGATTGATTATGTTAAAGATTCTTATCAATATGCTCTGAAGGCAGAAGATAAGTTTAAGAGGAGACAACATAGTAACTCTTGAGGGAAGGAAGATATTGATCACTCAGTGAAGGATAAACTGACTAATGTAGAAGATGAATAGAAACCTGTAGAACCGAAGAAGATAGGTAGAATTATCTTTAAGGGTACTTTCTATAACTGTGGAGAGGAAGGACACCATTCTTTTAAGTGTACACAGAAAAATCTTGGTGACCAATGAGCTACTATGGTAAATGAAAATATTGAGAATGAACCTAAATCTAAGAGCTTTCTAGTTTGGCAAACATTGCTCGATACAAAGATGGATCCTTGTCAGAGGAGTAACTTGTTTAGAACTTGATGCAAGTCTAGATGTAAACTCTATGATGTTATTTTTGATAGTGGTAGTACTGATAACCTTGTTGTTGAGGACATGGTTCAAAAACTTAGTTTGAAAAGAATGAAGCATCCTTGTCCTTATTGGATTGGCTAGTTGCGAGATGTTCATGCTCTAGAAGTAAGGGAACAATGCTTCGTTGATGTTTAGATTGGCCAGTATAAGGATCTTGTGTTATGTGACATTGTGAAGATGAATAGTTGTGATATATTTCTTGGTAGACCTTGGCAATATGATTGTAGAGCTATGTATGATTGTGTCAGAAATATTTTTACTATTGAGAAGGATGACAGGAAGTTTTCATTGATGCCTTTGCTAGATACAATGCTCAGTAGGAGAAGCCTGAGTATTGGTAGTTGAATTGAGTTGGTGGATCCTGAAGGTGTGGTTGATCAGTGTGAAGGATAGACCTGTGTGTTATCTAGGAAAGACTTAAAGAGACAGGGAAAGATGAAGTGGAAATATATGCAAAGTGAGAAGGTGGAGGACTTGTATGTGAAGAACCAGTTTGGGGTTTATGTGCTGAATCCCGAAAGTTGTTCTTCTCACATATGGAAATCTTTTCAAACTTGGGGTGTTTGATGCAGAGGCATTCTAGGGTATTTGATGGATCTGCATGGAGGTGTGTTGTTTGGCTAGTGTTACTTAGTTGCAGCCTTGACTGACGGTCTCAATCATTGAAGGAAGATCAGTCGCTGAAGGAACTTGGTAATCTCTAGTGCTTGGTGGAACTGTTACTTGACGAAGCCTGTGGTGCTCGGTCGACATTGGTGCTCGGTGATACTTGGCATGCTTGGTTATTTTACTAATGCTCAGTTGTTCCAGTTTACTGACTAGAGTTCTATGTAATTTATTGGGCTGACTTGGTGCATTTATTGTTGGTAGTTGTTATTACAAGCTAACATGTGTAATTTAATGTTTTTAAGGTGATTTGGAGCTGACTTGTATTGCATTTAATATTTGTTAGTAGGATTTAATGGTTTCATCTAGCCGACTTGTGTTTGATGATTAGTATTTATAGGGATGGTTGGGTAGTTGTTTAGGACATCATAAATGATTTTTGGGGGTAGATTTGATAAGTGAAGTTGTGGAAAAGATCATGTGAGATCTTGCAGATCAGATTGATTTTTGATAGTTGTTTGTAGCAGACCTAGTGGTTGAGGCTTGGAAACAAGGAGATTTCTTGGAGGCTTGCGAGCTCAAGTTTAGATCTTCCTTAGGGTTTTCATCAGTTGCTGATAGTTTTCAGAGTTGAAATAGCTGAGATTGTATGGGATCTTGTTGATCTTGTAGAATTACTTTTGATTGTAATTGGCCCTTACTCGGAAGGCCTACAACCGAGCATGTTAATGGAAATTTGAGTTGAAAACATTTGTTATGTTGAGTTATTCCGCTATGTTGTTCTAAAGCTGCAAGGCTGGACTGTCCTTAATTGGATTCTTCAACCCTGCTCTGCGTCATATAGGGAGGTTGGAGAAGAATTAGGAGGAGGTTGTTTTGACTTCACTAAGATAATTGATGGGTTATTTATGAGATTTTTGAGCATTTCATGGATGGTTTTGATGAGGTGTTCAATCCTTTATGGGTTGGAGTGACTTTTTCCACCATAAGAACATCTTTTTAGTGGTTTTTAGCTCCCCATTTTTAGCCTAATTTATTGCATCCAACTCTAGGAGTTTGAGGGTAATTTGTAGTTAATGAGTTTTTCCAACTCATTTTAGAGTTTGTTCTACTAGCTTCATGTATGCAGAGACTTTGAGGGAATTTCTTTTGGGAAAAGTTTTTATGTATGTGCAATTGTAACTCATGATATATTGGAAGCATTATTGCAGTTTGAAATAATATTATAGATCTTTTGGGGACCTATCTTGGAGTTCATTCTTTTGTGTGCCATTGTTTGATTTAACGTTTCATGCTATGATTTTCACAAAATCCTACATTTTATGTCTTAATTTTTCACTTTTGTGTGAATTTCATTATATATTAGTAGGTTACAGTTTGCGAGCATTCAGTTAGAGTTTTGGTTAATTTTAAAATGTCATTTCATGTTAGTTCAAAGTTCAAAAATGGCCTTTTCTCCTTTCTGGGAAATATTTATATGAAGATGTTTATGTGTCAAGTTGTGTTTTCCTTGCTCAGTCTTATTATCAAGATTTTATTGTGTTTTTGTCCATGAAAATCATCATCATTTTGGTGTATCACCTGATAGTTTAAGTTAGTCAATTTATTTCTACAAGTTTTTCCTTTCGGCTTCTCTTCCCTTTTGCATCAAAGTTTTAGGTAGTTTGAGTACATTAGATGATTATTCAACAGGAAAAGGCCTAGAATTTGGACGTTTCACTTTAGTCTTACCATGTCCCACATAGAAGTGATTCCCACGTTATGCCAAGATTTATAAATTTTATAGTTTAGTCAAGGGTGTAAACTTTGGTGCATAACAATAATATCCAAGGAATTGTTTGTCCTAGTCTTCTACAACATTGTGTGTGTGTAATTTGAGTCACAGACCTACATAGAATATTAGTATAACCTTTCAAATCAACTTGATAAAACTAGCTAAAATAAATAAATGAAATATCATGAACATTTTATGGCTCTCTAGTTCTAGGGACTTGAATTATGCCCTCAGCTACAAATTTGATCCTCAAGTGACAAACTAGAAATGATAATTCAATGACAATTGATATGAGATGAAAATTGTAGTATAAATGATCAAGATCTCTATGATGAAAAGCCTTGTATCCATTATGATGATGATTTCAATGATGAATCTAACTAAAATTTCCTATAATAACAATGATCTCAATGAAAATGAATCTCAATACAAATTTGACTATAATGCATTTACTATGAGGATGGATATGAGTTGCTGTAATTATGCATCCTCTTTACAGGATTTCTCAAGGTGTAGGGGGTGACTTTGATTAACCATAGAAAAGGTGTGATTGGGGTTAAAGGTTGATGATGTGTCCTATTTGGATGGTCAAGATTCCCTTTATAGATTGGACGGTCAAGATAGAAAAGCCTACTAGTGATACATGTGCATTTTTTTCTCCCAGTAATGACAAGTTGAGTAAGGAATTTTCTAATGAGATGCAGAATGAATTTGAGATGTCTATAATCAGTGAGATGAAATTATTTCTTGGTTTATAAATTTCTCAATCAGAAAATGGAATTTTCACATTTCTATCCAAGTATGTGAAATAATTGTTGAGAGATTTTGGAATGGATGACTCTAAACTTGTTGGTACTCCTATGGTGACTAGTTTCAAATTGATAAAAGATAATGATTCTCCTAGTGAAAACCAAACTAGATATAGATCAATGATCAGTGGATTGTTATACTTGACACAAACTAGGCCTTATATTATTAATGGAGTTTGCATTGTTGCTAGATTTCAATTAGAACCAAAGGAATCTCATGTTTTTGTATTGAAAATAATCTTTAGATGTCTGGAAGGGATAGTTGATTATGGTCTATGGTATCATAGAGATGATGATTTCCTAGTGAGTGCCTTGACTAATGCTGATTGGGTAGGTAATGTGGATAATACAGAGAGTACAAGTGGTGGTACATTCTTCTTGGGGAAGAGGATAGTTATATGGGCAAGTAAAATGTAAAATTATGTTTCTCAATCTACTATCAAAGCTGAATATGTTCCTACTACTATTAATTTATCACAAGTGGTATGGATCAAACAAATTTTGAAATATCTCAGAGTAAGTATCAAATGAACCTATTGATATTTAATGTGATAACTCAAGTGTAATATTCAATATTTCAAAGAATCATGTGTTTCATTCAAAAATAAATCATCTATCCATTAAGTATCATTTATTGAAGGACAAAGTCAGTGAAAAGGAAGTCAAGATGGAATATGTGTCTACTAAGGAGCATATTACAGATATCTTCACAAAGCACTTGTTGGATAATTTTGAGTATCCCTAACGTAAGCATGGGATGAGTCACCAAAAAGATGTTTGATGTTTTCTATGTTTCTCGATTCCTTCCTTGACTGATTTGGTTTGGTGTTTCTTGGTTTCCTTTGTTTACCAGTGTTGGTCAATTACTCAGTGAATTTCCCTAGTGCTCGATGATGCTTGTCTGGCACTCAATTATCCTTTCTTACCGAGTTGTTTCTTTTGAGTTCTAGTTGAGGCCGAACCTTGCATTTAATTATGGTCATGGATTTAATGTCGATATCTATCAAATTGGGAAGCATCTTGACCTAGATTTGGTCATTTCCTTTCATGATTGATGGATCTAAAGGTTGACTTGTTCGGTAGCCTCTTGTATAAGTATAGTTGTTTGGTTAGAGTTTAGGGGGAGTTTTGGGAGAAAGTTTTAGGAGGGAGATAGCTAGAGGATTAGAGATTTTGGCAGATCCTTGCATGTTGGAGGACTTTTGTACTTGATTGTAATATCTAGCCAAAACTAGGAAGGCCTTACAGTCTGGCATGTATGAATCAATAGAAATGGATATATGAAAGGTTCCTTCATTCTCTCTCTCTCTTTTGTGTGTTGTTGCTTCCATGTGTGATCTCTGGAAGGTGGATTTGGTTAGGGTGTGCCTTTGGCCCTTGATCTCATCCTCCCTTGCATTGGGTGGTGTCAGAACAAAGGTTGAGATCTGGATCTAGGTTTGCAAATCTAGGTATAAGGGTTCCTTCTTATTAAATCCTAATTGGTATTTTTTGGGGGGTAGCAGGTTGCAATCTGACCTACAATTGCAAAGGGTTTCAAGATGGTTCATGGGAGGCAAGAAGCAGATCCAGGATTGGAAGACATGTTGAGACAACTTTCTGCTAGGATAGAAGTTGTTGAAACAACTCAATGCAGAGGAAGGCATCTTGAAGATGTTAGTAAAGATGAAATTGAGGAAGAACAAGGTGAAGTCAAACCTGCACCAGTGATGGATCAGGGTGAGGAAATATTTTTGAAACCTTTGAAAAATATGAAGTCTACACCACATTTTAATCCTCTTGAGTATAGTGGAAAATTGGATTCTGATGAATTGGTGGACTGGATATCTGAGATGGAGAAGTACTTTGAGTATGAAAATATTCCTAAAGAAAAAAAGGTGAAAATTGCAGACATGAAGTTGAAATGTCATGCATCCTTGTGGTGGGAGAATCTACAATTGGATCAAAAGAGGAAAGGAAAAGACAAAATCAAGGTATGGAATAAGATGGTTAATAAGTTGAAAGGAAAGTTCTCACCATGTGATTATCAGATTAACCTAGTTAGGTGAATGCAAATCTTGAGGTAGAAAGATAGCTTGGTAAAGGACTATATTGAGGAATTATATAGATTAGATATCAAATCTAGACATGATGAAGATGAAGTGGAAAGGATTGCTAGGTACCTGAATGGTTTGAGAAGTTCCATCCAAGAAGAGATCAATTTGGTTAAAATGGAAAGCATTGAAGAAGCCTATCAGTTTTCTTTGAAAGCTAAGGAAAAATTGAACAAAATACATAAACATAGACAAAGAGGTAGAGGTGGTAGATTCCCTAAGGGAAGAGATAGATCTTATGGTGAAAATAATAGATCTGAACCAGAAAAGATAAATCTAGACAAAGGAAAGACTGAATGGAAAGGTGAAAGTTCATTTAGAGGAAGAGGCAATACTAATCACCAAGGTGGTTATGGAAGAGGTAGATTCTAAGGAACTTGTTACAATTGTGGAGAAGAAGGACATAGATCATTTGAATGTACACATGCAAGTAAGAAGGTGGAAAAAGTAGAAATGCCTTGGTGCAAGAAGACTCACCGAATGAACCTGAGAATGAAAGTAATTTCATGGTGAGAAGAGCACTTTGGAGTGAAGGTAAAAAGGAAGATCTGATAAGGAAAATTTTGTTCAAGACCAGATGTAGAGTTTCTGACAAGGTATGGAAACTTATCATTGATAGTGGTAGCTCAGAGAATTTGGCATCTGATGAAATGGTTACAAAGTTGTAGTTGGAAAGGTTGAAACATCTGAAGCCCTATCAAATTTTATGGATCAAGGATGAGAACACAATCTTGGTAAGTGAACAATTTTATGTGAATTTGAAAATTGGAAAGTACTATAATAAGGTGTTATGGCATATCATTCCTATGGATTGTTGTCATATTTTTTGGGTAGACCTTGGAAATATGATAAACATGCTATATATGATGGAAGATTGCATAAGTATACTATTTGCGCTGATGGGAGAAGACAAGTATTGTT
The DNA here is from genome assembly GCA_027943335.1 of Chamaecyparis obtusa. Taxonomy (NCBI): domain Eukaryota; kingdom Viridiplantae; phylum Streptophyta; class Pinopsida; order Cupressales; family Cupressaceae; genus Chamaecyparis; species Chamaecyparis obtusa. The sequence goes on along the minus strand of BSBK01001410.1, from coordinate 1,341,531 downwards.
ACCTTTGATTGAAGAACCTGTTAGTAATGTTTGTACATTTGTGAAAGTTTTTTTTATGGAAGGAAGAAATTTTGTTAAGGATTTGAAGAAGAATGATGTGTGTTTTGTTGTGATTCCTAACAAATCGAGTGAAAAATAGAGGATAACATACCTGAGGAGATTGATAAGATACTCACCGAGTATAAGGAGATCATTTATGATAATGTACTTGATGGTTTTCCACAATAGAGAAGCATTGATCATTGCATGGATCTAGTCCCTGGAGCTAGTTTACTGAATAAGGCACCACATCGATTGAACTTACTAAGAATCAGGAATTAAATCAACAGATTCAAGAATTGTTGCAGAAAAGTTTGATCAGAGAAAGTTTGAGTCCTTGTGCAGTACCTATTGTTTTGGCATATAAGAAGAATGGAGAATGGAGAATATTACTGATTCTAGAGAAATCAACAAGATAATCGTGAAATATAGGTTTCCTATACTGAGAATGGATGCCATAATGGATAGTTTGATTGGAGAAAATTATTTTAACAAAATTGATTTGAAAAGTGGGTATCATCATATCAGAATCAGAGAAGGTGATGAGTGGAAGACTACTTTCAAGAAAAAAGAATGTGTGTATGAGTGGTTGGTTATGTCTTTTGGTTTAACTAATGCACTAAGTACTTGTATGAGGTTGATGAATGAAGTTTTGAAGAAATTCTTGGGTAAATTTGTGATTGCATACCTAGATGATATTTTGATATTCAGTAAGAACAGAGAAGAACATTTGTTACATGTTAGAAAATTATTGCAGAGGTTGAAAGAGGAAAAGTTGCTGATAAATCTGAAGAAGTGTTTATTCATGAAAGAGGAGATTGTGTATTTGGGATTTGTGAATTTAGCTAATGGTTTGAAGATGGTTCCTAAAAAGGATGAAGCTATTTTAAATTGGCCTACACCTGAGAATGCCAGTGAGGTAAGATCATTTCATGGTTTGGAAATTTTTTACCAAAAGCTCATTAGGAATTTTAGTTCAATTTGTAATGCTATGACTGAGACTATGAGAGGAGATAAAAGAGAATTCAACTGGACATGTGGAGCTGATAAAAGTTTTGAGACTTTGAAGCAGAAGGTTGTTGAATTGCCCATGGTAGCATTGCCTGATTTCAATAAGGTATTTCAAGTGGAATGTGATGCAAGTTGAAGTGCAATAGGAGCTATGTTGAGTCAAGAAGGTAAACATGTTGCTTTCTTTAGTGAAAAGTTGAATGATGTAAGAAGAAAATATTTTGTGTATGATCAAGAGTTCTATGCTATTATTCAAGCCCTGAATAAATGGAGACATTATTTGATACCGAGTGAATTTATTTTGTATACTGATCATAAGGATTTACAGTATTTGGGTAGTCAGAGTAATTTGAATTAGAGACACATGAAATGGCTAGAGTATTTGCAAAGCTATACATTTGTGATAAAACATAAAAGTGAAGTCACTAACTGAGTTGCTGATGCATTGAGTAGAAGAAGATCTTTGATTATCGAGATTAGAATTGAAGCTCTTGGTTTTGATGACATAAGAGATTTGTATGAAACTGATCCTGATTTTTTTGATCCATGGAGAAAGTGCAGAGCACCTATTCAAGATCAACTAAGTACAAAATGGGAAGAATATTTCTGTATAGGGTAAAATGTGGATGAGGTCCTAGAACAATGTTTTGCACATAAAAGAGACCCCAAAGCCCATATTTTACACTTACATGAAATTGTATTGATATAGAAAGTAAATATAGATGATTAATATTGAAATTAAAAAATAAAGATACTTACCTCAGAAAAAAGATCGGCTGAAAACCCTATCAAACGATCTCAAAAACTGTTGATTCTGCAAGACTTTTATCGAAACCGTGAGATCTAAAAAACCCAGAAATCTTTTTCTAAGATGAGATCAAGTCAACCTTGACCCTCATAAAAGTTCGATGATGACCTAGAGATTTTGAAGGTCAATTTTGACTTTGTTTGCAGATCCCAGAAGTTCACCGAAAAGGGTATCTAGATCTACACTTTAATTCACCGTCCCGTACCTATACCTGCAAGAAAAATGGTTTTGTTTGTTGGGGGGAAGGGGTTTTCCTTAGTCAAACCCCAATTTAGTAACTAACCTTGAAATTGAATTGAAATTGCTAGAATAAACAAAGTAAATGAAATAATTCACCTTGCTTGAGTTGAAACCCTTGTGGAGGATTCGAATCCTTGAATCCACAAGAATGGATGATTGTAGAATTAAATGTAGGATGTCTTCAATCAATTGTCTTTAGATCTTCAACACCAATCTTGAATGGATCTTGGAATAGGAAGAGGCTTGAATGGATGGATCTTCAACAAGAGGGCTCCATAGAGCTTGAATCCTTCAATGGCTTCTAATGGATCTCCTTGATGAATTGGATGCTTGAATGCTTGAAGGCTTGAATGCTTGATCTTCTTGCTTGCTTGCACTTGAGAGCTTGAGAGATTTTGAGATGAGATGTGTGTGAAAATGAGAGAGGAAGGCTCCCTTTTATAGTGATCTAGGGCACAAGAGGGGCCTCATAGAAAATAATAATTAAGGGCCCATGGCACAAAACTCTAGAGAGGTGCACATGGAGAGGAAATTAAATTAAAGTCTTGACACAAAAATCTAGGAGGGAACCACCCTTAATATAGAAATAAAATAATTATTTAAGAGCCTTGGTACAAAATTTGAGGTAAGGCCAACCCCAAAGTTAATTTGAGCATTAGGCACAAAACTCGAGAAAGGATAATCTCCAATAATAAATTAGGAATCCTATACAAATATTGAGAAAGGTCCATCTCAAATATTAATTTGAGAATTCAACACTTAATTTGAGAAAGGTGGCCCCAACGAGGGAAAAGATAAGTTTTCGATGAAATCCCGCAACCGGAAGCAAACCCCAAAGATCCCAGACCCTAGGGTCAAGGACGAGCTTGAACCTAACTAGGTTAGGATCGAGCTTGATCTTGACCTAGTCAGGATTGAGCTTGATCCTGACCTAGTCAGGATCAAGCTCAACTTTGACCCCATAAGGTCAACCTTGACCTTATGATAAAAAACCTCAGGTTCATAGCCCAAAATGCTGGAAAATGCTAGGAAGAAGTGGAAAATGGGGTAGAACAAGGGGAAAAGCCAGATCCAACTCAAATATCCATTCAAGGCATTCAACATGACCTCAAACCACTTACTCAGAGGGCTAAATGCTCTTAACATGGAAGGGCTTCCATTTTAAGATGATATAATTTCATTCAAGAAGGTATGTTGTTTAAAGGTATTTAGTTATGTATATCGAGAGAACCAATGAGAACTAATTTGATAAAGGAGAAACATAGTAGTGGTTTAGTTGGATATTTTGGAATTGATAAGACATTGAATTTTCTTAAGGATAAATACTATTGGTCATAGTTGTATAAGGATGTTCAAAAATTTGTGAGAAGTTTTGGAATTTGTCAAGTTGCAAAAGGAGTAAGTCAGAATATTGGATTGTATACACCAATTTCTATCCCTGATAAACCTTGGATTGACATCAGTATGGATTTTGCTCTTGGCTTACCAAAGACAATGGGAGGTAATGATTCTATATTTGTGGTTGTGGATAGATTTTCTAAGATGGCACATTTTATACCCTATAGAAAGACATTGGATGCAGTGCATGTAGCAGAACTTTTCTTTAAGGAAATTGTCAGATTGCATGGATTACTGAGGATTATTATCTCTGACCAAGATAGTAAATTTGTTGGATACCTTTGGAAAACTCTTTGGAGAAATTTTGGCACCAAGTTAAAATATAGTTCTACATTTCACCCATAGACCGATGGACAGACATAAATTGTGAATAGAAGTTTTAGTAACCTCTTGAGATGTTTAGTTGGAGACACACCGAGTAATTGGGATTCTGTGTTGGCACAAGCAGAGTTTGCATATAATAATTCAGTGAATAGGAGTATTGGGAAGTCACCTTTTGAGATTTTAAATGGCATACAACCGAGAGGTATATCAGATTTGAGGGATATTGTTGATAAAGAAAAGATGAGTGCTGAAGGAGTAAAGTATGTTGAGTACATGAAGACATTGCATGAAGATGTGAAATATAAGTTGGAGAAAAGTAATCATAAATCCAAAGACAAAGCTGATAGATCAAGAAGACATAAGACTTTTGCAGTTGGTGATGAAGTGATGGTTCATTTGAAGAAGGGAAGATTTCCTATCAGAACATATGGGAAGTTGAAAATGAAGAAGTTTCATCCTTGTAAGGTTTTGAAGAGATTTGATAGTGGAAATGCATATGAGATTGAGTTACCTGCTAACATGGATATACCACATATTTTCAACATTTCTAATTTGTTTGAGTATCATGAGTCAGATAAAGAAATGACAGTACTGAATGATTATCCTAAGAACTAGACAGAAGAAGTTGAGCCAATTTTGGAGCAAAGAATTGGTAGAAGTACAAGAGGAAAATAGTATATGGAATATCTGGTAAAATGGAAGAATAGACCAATTAAATACAATTCATGGATTTCAAAATCTGAGTTGGAGGTAGCTCAGATCATACCTGTTGCATGATTTGAAGAATCATTTCAAATAACCCCAAGTGTCTGATGCAGGAGCATCTCGGGTCCTTGGCAATCCTGTGTCACCAAAAAGATGTTTGAAGTTTTTTGTGTTTCTTAGTTCCTTCCTTGACCGAGTTGGTTTGGTGTTTCTTGGTTTCCTTTGTTTATCAGTGTTGGTCAATTATCTCTCTGGTGCTCGATGAATTTCACTGGTGCTCGGTGATGCTTTTTTGGCACTCAGTTATCCTTTCTTACCAAGTTGTTTCTTTTGAGTTCCTATTGAGGCCGACTCTTGCATTGAATTATGGTCATGGATTTAATGCTAGCATCTATCATTGGGAAGAATGTTGACATATATCTGATTGTTTCCTTCCCTGATTGATGGATCTGAAGGCTGACTTGTTCAATGGCCTCTTGTATAAGTATAATTGTTTGGTTAGAGTTTAGGGGGGAGTTTTGGGAGAAAGTTTTAGGAGGAAGATAAGAGCTAGAGGATTAGAGATTTTGGTAGATCCTCACATTTTGGAGGACTTTTGTACTTGATTGTAATATCTAGATGAAACTAGGAAGGCCTTACAGTCTGGCATGTATGAATCAATAGAAATGGATATATGAAAGGTTCCTTCATTCTCTCTCTCTCTTTTGTGTGTTGTTGCTTCCATGTGTGATCTCTGGAAGGTGGATTTGGTTAGGTTGTGCCTTTGGCCCCTGATCCCATCCTCCCTTGCATCAAGATGCATTGAGATGAATAATTCCAATGCTATTATAGAGACTATTTTTCATCTTAATTGATGTTTTTGGTGGTTTCTATTTAGGGGGAGTAGTTAGTCTTATTCAGCTATATTAAATTTCATTTTTAGGAGAGATATTCAGTTGTTTTTGGCTTCTTTGACTTAGTGCATATATGTTCCTTTATCATTGATGTCAAAGGGGGAGAGATATCCATATGAAAAATTGCATAAAACTTAGGGGGAGAGATTGTTCTTTGTCGCAAAATATTTATGGGAGATATATATTGTGGATATTGTTCCTAGTATTATTAATATGGTTTCTTTGTGCATTAATTTGGTTTTTCATGTCATATATTGTCATCAATGCCAAATGGGAATATTGTTGGGATATTGTGCAAATATTTTCTTTAGAGATCACTATCAAATATTTGAGAGATGTGTTTTCATTAATGTCAACATATTTCTTTATTGTGATAGTGGTGTGGAGATGTTGCAGGAATGTTCAATGGGATGATTAGATTGGTATGGCTATTGTATTCAAGATTTGATGATGAAAAGCTACATATGTGTTGAGGAATGTCTATAATTGATCTATGTCAAGTTACAGAGGTTTGGAGTGAGATTTTAGTTAGTTATGGTTGATTTATCATAGACTGGTATTTTGGATGTTCAAGAAAAGACAATGTGCCAGTATTTGGATTAGTGTGGATCTATGTGATATTATTTTGATGTGAAAAGGCTATGTCATGTTAAGGACTTGGATTTTTTTCCTTGATGTGATTAGATCTTTAGTTTGAGGATGAAAAGCTATATTTCTAGAGTGAAAACATTTATTGTTTATAGTTCCTAGTATACATTGCATAGATGATTATGAATTCTGAGTCGAAGGTGTTGCTAGTGTTGCTGAGCTAATCAATGTTGTTTGTTGATTTCTTATGATCATGTTCCATTCATGTTGTTAGATCACATTCATTAGTGTGATCAGTTTGTATAATTATCTTGTGGCATGTTGGTGTTCCTATTGTTCTTGGCTAACATTGTTGGTGCAATGTGTTGCGAATAATCGTAGTGTGATTTATGGAGTTGTTACATGTTCAAAGATGTTGAACTGTTGTTATGGATTATTTGTATTCCTTATCCGAGATTCAATGGATTGCATTTTATTTTGAGTTATAATGATGAAATATTTTGTAATTAGGTGTTTGGTTGACCTTGAAAATATAAGTTGATGAAATGTATAAAAAGATGTAATCATTTGTAAGTGCAAAGATATTAAAGAATATATGTATGTGTGAGGATAGTGTATTAATGACTCTGTGAAGAGGTATGAGTGGAATTGTAATTAAGAAAGATATTTTTTGTACATCACCAGAGTTTTATTGGCATATTGGAGATTTTATCAGTCAATTCATATATTAGTGGATTGTTGTCCATAGTGGATTATAGCCCATTCAAGGTTGTAGCCATTTTTGTAATTCTCTAGGTTATAGCTCTTATTATAATTATTTGGGTTGTATCCCTCAACTATATTTGAGTCATGATCTCTATGAAATGTGTATAAATATATGTGCATTCCCCTTTGTAATACTCCTAATAAGATATAGTGCTTTTAACCAAGTACATCATCTTGTGGGTTTAGTCCCCACTATGGTTTTTCTCCTAATAAGGTTTCTACACAATAATATTGTTGTTATGTGATCATGTATTTTATGGATCAATGTTTTCATGTTTTACATTCAAATATGAGATTAAAGGTTTAAGTTTATATAAGGTTATGGTTTTTGGACCAACTGATTCACCCTGCCTCCCCCCGCCCTACCTCATAGTTGTGTTTTTCCTTGATTTTAACAAGGGTATCATTTTGGAGGAAGTGAAGGAGTATGAGGGGATCATCATGGGACTCTAGGAATATGGGACCTTGGTTAAATGTTTGATAGGATTAGATAGTATCTTGATCTTGATCTTTACTAAAACTTGTTTCTTTATACTTTGGACTACCCTCTTGAAATGGAGCTACTTCTAAGGACAAGGTAGGAGTTTGGATATGTATGAGGGGTTCTTGGAGGGATGATGGAGGATCATTTTGAATAGGTATGATGGGAATTAAAATATATGATAGCTTAGGATATAGAATGTTTGAAGCATGGGAGGGACTTGCATCAAGATGTGGGTTAGCTTGGATTTATTTTATAGAGAGCACTTAAGGGTCAACAAGGTCAACATGAAAAGTGTCACCTTAGGTTCAATGTTTGATGGAGGTATTGTAGCTTGTTTTTGTAAATCTTTAGGAGATGAAGGAATGGTGGAAGAAGTAGAGGCTACATGTGGGCCATTTTTAAACATAGGTTCATGACTTTGATCATGCTTTGGATTAGCATATTGTTCTTCATTAGATGAATCATTAGAATTTTCCACTTCGATTATGCCATCATCAATAAGATATTGGATCTTATGTTCAACTTCATGTAATTTGAAGTTTTATGTCTATTATGTCTATGGTATGCACAGTATGTACTAAAAATTTAATTTCATATGAGGTCACTTGAGGTAATGTTATGAGATTGTGTTTGAGAATCTCTTTTAATGCTAACTCAAGAGATTGTCCCAAAGGGGTAAACCTTCTATCCCAAGGATATTTTTGTTCACTTGTGTTTGTAGAAGAAATGGTGGATTTTGTCATTTAATGTTGAATTTTATCTATTTGTTTTTGTATTCCTTTAATTTTTGCACCAGTTGTGATGTCATTTGTTTCTCAAAGGTATTTCTCAAATATTGTTGTTATTGGTACATTTCTACTTTTTTTATAAATGTTGTGTCATGAATTTGTCTCTTGAGATCTTGAATTTGTTCAACCAAGGAAGCCATGGGCATGTATGATAATTCTGATCTTGACCTAGGAAATAGTGAATGATGAAGTGGTATTTCTTCTAGCGTGACCTTAATGATAGGATCTTGAGATATTTTGAAATGATAATACCTTGTCCTTGTAGGCATGAAACTAACTTTGGGTCACCTCTTGAATTAAGGTCTTCTTCATAGTATTGGTTAAGTTTAAAATACTGGTTGAGTTTATCAAATAAGTGACATGATAAATTTTTAATGGTGATTAATCAAAATGAAGTGTGTTTAAAGGATGAAGTGAAATAGAGAAAGATCTATCTCTATGATGAAGACTTAAGATGTTTCACCTTGATTCTCTTGGATCTAAGAAAAGGACCTCTAGCCCTTGATGACAAACATTTTGAAAATTGAAGATCAAAATGATTGACCATACTTACAAGATGACTTGAGATGAATGAAACCAAATGTGATTATCAACTTGCTTAATAGTATGAAAATGAAGGATATTTAAATTTGTTTTGATCGAAGTGAACCCTACTCCAAAAAGGGTATCAAAAAATATTTTTAATTTTGACCCAATATATCTATAAATACTCCCTCTATTTAAAAGAAATGTTTCAAAAGAGATGACTTCAGAGTAGGAAATGACTTTGCAGTTTCTAGCAGTAGGTTTCAAAAGTGATGTTCCAGAGGTCAAAAGTGATGTCTATTTTTTTAAAAGTGATGAAACACTATTCAAAAGTGATGAAGATTGTTGCATAAGCGATGAAATAAGTGTCAAAAGCAATAGTCTATATACTTTTTCCAGAATTTGTGAAATTTTGGATCTTTTCTTCTTTTTTTTTGTTTCAAATGGATAATTTCTTCTGATTATCAAGATCATAAAACACAACAAACACACTTCAAACAATTATTTTGGCCCTAAAATCTACAAATTAAGTGTATGTTCTCAATCATTTCCATGGGTCTTGCACATAGAAAACAATCCAATCAAGCTACCTACAGTCAATTTTGGCTTCAATGGATAATCAGGTAAGCTTGATACTTAACTAGGTTGTATTTGAGATTCCTTCAGAAAAATTTGAGTTTGCCTCTCTTTTATAGGAGCCTCTCACCATCATAATGTTGGATACAATTATCTGAAGGACATTGTTGGATTAGCTATGTGTTGTCTTTGATGTCACACAAATGTCATATCAATTAGCGGTTCTCAGTATCTACCGAGTTCAGTTAGTCAGCTAAGCGGTTCTCAGTATCTACCAAGCTCAGTCGGTCAGCTAAGCGGTTCTCAGTATCTACCGAGCTCATTCAGTCAGCTAGGTGGTATTTAGTGTCTACCGAGTTCTCTCAGGTGTCTAAAGGAAACATGAAAAGATAACAGTGATAACCGAGCCTCCTTGGTTATCGAAGGAAAATTAGTGGTTACCGAGCTCTCTCAGTCTCCAAAGGATGTTGCAGAATTCGTTGTGGTTACCGAGTTCTCTTGGTCACCGAAGGAAATCTTTTCAGGATTAATGTTTACCGAGCAAGGTCGGCCCTTTCAAAGAATTTTTTTATTACAGTTTGTTTATCCCAGCCGACTATTATAATAATTATTAGTGCCAACTTGACAATCTAAATGATTATGAAATATATATATAGAAGGTCAAATGGTGAATAAAAAATATAGCATGTAGAAATCATTTTGAAGAAAGGTGTGTGCGAATTTTGAAGGATGGTTAAATATCCTTGAGGAGCAGCAAAGATTTAATTGATCAGTAAGGATCTAGTGAAACAGAACAAAGATCTATATTCAGCAATTTAGTTGTAGGTCATTTCATTGTTACTCTCTAGCAATTGTAGCAGTGATATCAAAATCTCTTAACCGAGTTGGTTTAACAACCATTTTGTAAATCCTCTAACAAGGTAATAGTTCTATTGAATTGTTTCAAGACCTCTTACATGGCCACTCCTAGCAGGGTGATTAAATCCTCTAACAAGGTCACACCTAACAGTGTGTTTTGTAACCTTTTACCGGGTTGGCTTCTAACCGGGCATCACTTCAGAAGAGTGAAAAATAGTAACTAGTTACATTGGTGGTTTTTCCCATATTGGGTTTCCACGGTAAATCTAGTGTCTCTTGTGTTCATGTTACTTTCTTTATTCATGTAAATTAATTAGTGATGAATGCTTAAGAACAGTTTAATTATTACACACTTAAAGGATCAAGTTTTCAGCATTTCTCTATATATTTACCGAGTGGTACAGTAAATAATTTGTTAAGATATTTAAGGGATCAGTGGTAATATTTTTGTGGTTAACTGATTCACCCCCCCCCCCTCTCAGTTACTGCATCTATATTTCCAACAATTGGTATCAGAACTTTTGGTGCTTGCAGGAAGGGTTTCAAGGACCTAAGCTAAAGATCAGGATGTCTTACAAAAGAGAAATTCCAAGGCTTAACAGAAATAACTTTTTAGCATGGCAAGGTCTCATGAGATTACATTTGGCTTCCATTGGTGATTCAGGATGCAAATATATTGATCAAGAATATACAATTCCTACTGGCACATTAACTGTTGAAGACATTGCAGAGAAAAAGAACCATAACACTAAGATGATAGAAATTGCATCAGCTCTTAGCTATGAAGAATTTGATGAAATCAAAGACTGCACAACTGCTCATGAAATGTGGAACAAGCTGAAGAAAATCTATGGTGGTGATGACAATGTGAAGAGAGCCAAAGCAGAGAGCCTAAGAGGACAGTTTGATCAAATGAAAATGAGAGAAGAAGAAAACATTGCAAAATATGTTGAAAGGATCAAGACAAGTGTTAGTGCAATCAAAGCTTCTGGCGGAAAAATTCATGATGAAATGGTTATAAGTAAGGTTCTTAGAACATTACTCCCTATTTATGCAATAATATTTTCTGCTATTCAAGAAAGAAGATGTGAAGAAAATCACAATATAACTTTGGATGCCTTAGTTGGAAGATTGACAGCCTTTGAACTGGATAACTATGACAACTATGTTCCAACTTCTAAAAATATTGAATCAGCTTTTGAGGCCAAACTTTCACTCAAGAAAGGGAAGAAAATCCAATTAGAAAGTGAAGAAGAATCAGAGGAAAGTTCTGATAGCGATCTTGAAGTTATCAAAGAATTACTTGCAAAGAAGTATTCAAGAGGCAGAGGAAAATACAGAGGTAAAACTCCTTTAATCTATTTTTCATGTGAAGAAATTGGTCATATTGCAGCTAGGTGTCCAAACAAGCAAAGCAAAGATGAGAAGAAAAATTACAAGTACAATGGCAAGAAAAATTTCAAATCATTCAAGGATAAAGGTAAGAAAACATGTTTCTTAGCTAAAGATTCAGATGATAGTGAAGAAGAAATTGTTTTCATTGCTGTAAAAGATGAATCTGATAATGATGAAGATGAGATGGCACTTATCTCTCATATAAGCAAGAATGATACATGGATTATAGATAGTGGATGTTCACATCATATGACTGGTGACAAGACCAAGTTTGAACACTTTGAAAATTTGATGGTGGTAATGTAAGGTTTGGAAACAATGAACCCTGTTGTATAAAAGGAAAGGGACGAATTTCATTAACCAAAAAACTTATATGTGATAATGCATATTGGGTCGAAGGAATGAAGCATAATCTTCTAAGTGTAGCACAGCTAATCAACATTGGATTCAAGGTTGAATTCATGAATGGCAAAGCAAGATTACTGGATGACAAAGGAAAACTGATAGGATCAGGCAAACAAACCAAAGGTAACCTATTTTATCTTGATCTTGGTGATTACTCATGTTTTATTACTCAAATTGAAGAAATTTCGTTATGGAACAAAAGGTTATGTCATGTAAATTTTGACAACATGATGAAAATAAGCAAATTCAAGAAAGTAAGAGGTATTCCTACTTTGAAGAAACCTGATGTTGGTCTATGCAAGAATTGTCAAATTGGTAAAATGGGAAAGTCTAGTTTCAAAAGTAAAAACTATCAGTCTAAAGATATTTTGGAAATTGTGCATACTGATTTATGTGGACCTATTAGAATTGAGAGCTATACCAAAGAAAAATTCTTTATTCTCTTTGTTGATGATTATTCTAGAATGATGACTGTTATGTATTTAAGAGAAAAGTCTGAAGCACTTGAGAAGTTCAAATGGTATTTAGCAAGAGTAGAAAAGGAAACAGGAAAAAGAATAAAATGCTTGAGATCAGACAGAGGTGGTGAATTCATCTCCCATGAATTTAATAATTTCTGCATTGAAAGAGGAATTAAAAGACAGGCATCATCCCCGAGAACTCCTGAGCAGAATGGAATAGCTGAAAGAAGGAACAGATCTATCATGGACTGTGCAAGGACTCTAATGATTGAAAAGAACATTGCTATGAAATACTGGAAGGAAGCTATCAGCACTGCAGTTCATACCTTGAACTGAGTACAGCTGAGAAAAGACACATTCAAGACTCCATATGAGCTATGGTATGGCTACAAACCAAATGTAAGTTACCTAAAAGTATTTGGTAGTAAATGTTACATCATGAAAGAATCTAGAAAAGGAAAATTTGATGTAAAAAGTGATGAAGGAATATTTTTGGGATATTCTTGCAAAAGTAAGGCATATAGATGTCTAAATTTGTCTACTCACAAAATCATAGAAAGTGCACATGTGAGAATTGATGAGTTTGCAGAAAAGATTGAAGAAGAAAGAAAAAAGGAACCAGAGGACTACAGAAAATTTGTTTAGATCGAACCTGATACATTGCCAGACACATGTAAGGAGACTACATCTACCGAGCCCAGTACAGTAACCGAGTCACAAGAAGAAGTTCTAACCGAGTCACAAAGTACTGAGTCTCAGTCTGAAGCTACCGAGCAAGTATCTACCGAGCTCGAGCAATCTAAACCTGAAGATGAAGAAGATGACAATGTAACTCATTCAGGAAGCAAGGAACCTGTATTAGCCAAGTACGTTAGAAAGTATCATAAACCAGATCAGATTATTGGAAACAGATCAGATGGTACTATGACAAGAAGTAAACTAAAAGGTACATGTTTATTTGTTGATTTTGAACCTAAAAATGTCAAAGATGCATTAGAAAATGAAAGTTGGATTGAGGCTATGAATGAAGAAATAGAGAAAATAGAGAAAAATAAGACATGGACTCTTGTACCTAGGCCTAAAGATAAAAATGTAATTGGGACAAAATGGGTATTCAGAAATAAGTTGAATGAAGATGGTCAAGTATCAAGAAACAAAGCAAGATTGGTATGTAAAGGATATTCTCAAGAAGAAGGAATAGATTATGGAGAGACTTTTGCTCCTGTTGCAAGATTAGAAGGTGTGAGGACTTTACTTGCATATGCAGCACATAAAGGATTTAAGGTATATCAAATGGATATCAAATCTACTTTTCTCAATGGTATTCTTGAGGAAGAAGTCTACATTGAGCAACCTAAAGGTTTTATTGATCCAGACAAAAGGGATATGGTCTACAAATTACACAAAGCATTGTATGGTCTGAAACAAGCTCCTAGAGCATGGTATGAAAGATTACATAACTATCTTACTCAGATTAATTTCAAAAGGGCTAATGACAACAGCAATTTATACATCAAAGAAGGATCAGATAACAAAATTGTTTTGGCAGAAATATTTGTGGATGATACTGTGTTTACAGGAAATGATGATTAGTGCAAAGAATTTTCAGAGCTTATGAACAAAGAATTTGAAATGTCTATGTTTGGTCAGATAAAATTCTTTGTTGGACTTCAGATTTAGCAGAACAAAAATGGTATCTACATTACTCAGTCTAAATATATCAGGGAAATACTTAAGAAATTTGGTATGGAAGATTCAAAACTAGTTGGTACACCCATGTGTACTAGACTGAAGCTTACCAAAGATGATGATTCAAAAGAAGTAGATCAGACCTTATACAGATCAATGATTGGAAAATTACAGTATGTAGTACACACAAAGCCTGATATTGCCTTAGTAGTTGGAATAGTGGCAAGATTATCGGCTAAACCCAGAGAAAATCACATGATGGCAATCAAAAGAATCTTGAGGTATTTAAGGGGAACTGAAGATTATGGCTTGTGGTATAAATTTGGAGGCAATTTGGATTTAAAAGTGTTTACTGATGCTGATTGGGCAAGAAACATTGATGATAGAAAGAGTACAAGTGGTGGAGCATTCTTTCTTGGCAAGAGGTTAGTATTTTGGACTAGTAAAAAGAAAAATTGCACATCCCAATACACAGTAGAAGCAGAATATGTTGCTGCAGCAGTAAACTGCTCTAATATTATATGGTTTAAACAGCTTTTGGAAGGCATGAAGGTTGAGATCAAAGAACTAGTTGTTATGTTTTGTGATAATACAAGTGCAATAAATATTTCAAAGAATTCAGTAATGCATTCCAAAACCAAGCACATTGCAATTAAATATCACTTTGTCAGAGAATTGGTGTAGGACAAGGAAATCAGATTGGAATACATTCATACAAAAGAACAAATTGCAGATATCTTCACCAAACCACTACCTAAGGATGCATTCTTGTATCTAAGAGGCAAGTTAGGGGTCACTTCCCTGTCTGAGGTTCACTAAATAAAGTTTTAGTGATGCATCAACCAGAACATGTTGAAGATCAATCAGTTGACGCAGCATAGTCAAGGAATCATTGCATATGAATTAGTACATAAGGTACATTGATATTTACAGAAACTGTGTAAATTGTCTTTGGCATGTGTTGTCAAAGAGGGAGAGTTTGCTATCATTTCAAGAAATTTCTAAGAAGAATAATTTGAAAATTTAAGAGGGAGAGTTCTTAGTCAGAGAAAGAAGGTTGAAGATGATGGGAATCAGAATGAAGCTAAGGATATGTTTCTTACTCTTGGTTTCTCTATGAAATTTCATTGTGCTATGACATGTTGTGTTGCCATCAATGCCAAAGAGGGAGATTGTTGGATACAATTGTCTGAAGGACATTGTTGGATTAGCTATGTGTTGTCTTTGATGTCACACAAATGTCATATCAATTAGCGGTTCTCAGTATCTACCGAGTTCAGTCGGTCAGCTAAGCGGTTCTCAGTATCTACCAAGCTTAGTCGGTTAGCTAAGCGGTTCTCAGTATCTACCGAGCTCAGTCGGTCAGCTAGGTGGTTTTTAGTGTCTACCAAGTTCTCTCGGGTGTCTAAAGGAAACATGACAGGATAACAGTGTTAACCGAGCCTCCTCGGTTATCAAAGGAAAATTAGTGGTTATTGAGCTCTCTCGATCTCCAAAGGATGTTGCAGAATTTGTTGTGGTTACCAAGTTCTCTCGATCACCGAAGGAAATCTTTTCAGGATTAATGTTTACCGAGCAAGGTCGGCCCTTTCAAAGAATTTTGTTATTACAGTTTGTTTATCCCAACCAACTGTTCTAATAATTATTAGTGCCGACTTGACAATCTAAATGATTATGAAATATATATATAGAAGGTCAAATGGTGAATAAAAAAAACAGCATGCAGAAATCATTTTGAAGAAAGGTGTGTGCAAATTTTGAAAGATGGTCAGATATCCTTGAGGAGTAGCAAAGATTTAATTGATCAGTAAGGATCTAGTGAAACAGAACAGAGATCTATATTCAGCAATTCAGTTGCAGGTCATTTCATTGTTACTCTCTAGCAATTGTAGCAGTGATATCAAAATCTCTTAACCGATTTGGTTTAACAACCATTTTGTAAATCCTCTAACAAGGTAACAGTTCTATTGAATTGTTTCAAGACCTCTTACAAGGCCACTCCTAGCGGGGTGATTAAATCCTCTAACAAGGTCACACCTAATAGTGTGTTTTGTAACCTTTTACCGGGTTGGCTTCTAACTGGGCATCACTTCAGAAGAGTGAAAAATAGTAACTAGTTACATTGGTGGTTTTTCCCATATTGGGTTTCCACGGTAAATCTGGTGTCTCTTGTGTTCATGTTACTTTCTTTATTCATGTAAATTAATCAGTGATGAATGCTTAAGAACAGTTTAATTATTACACACTTCAAGGATCAAGTTTTCAGCATTTCTCTGTATATTTACCGAGTGGCACAGTAAATAATTTGTTAAGATATTTAAGGGATCAGTGGTAATATTTTTGTGGTTAACTGATTCACCCCCCCCCCCTCTCAGTTACTGCATCTATATTTCCAACACATAAAGATAATATTTTGCACAATTTTGAAGAATTACTAGAAGCGGGTTATTTCTCAAAATCTTTTCATTATTCAAACTATAAAAGATGAATGCATTTTATTTTATAGTAGGTCAAATGGCCATGGCTTCTTAGCTTTATCCCACTTGAGTCATTCCCTCTTCCCGGCCTTGTAAGGAAAATTATCAGGAGGCAGACCCATTATGGCTAAGAATGCACTAAATGGAAATTGAAACAAGGTTGAGATGGGTTTGGTATTTTGATCACCTAGAAAGGTACGAGATTATCCCTACCATATTTTTCCTTCAAACACATAGAAAACATGATTCATTTTTTGACCTTATCTAACTAAGTGGTATTCTTGATAGGTTTGGCATTTTGATCATCCAAGATAGGGGAGAGCATAGGCCTACTATCTCAAATCCAAAAACACGCAAGCTCTTTTTAATTACTCTATGTTTTGAAAGAAAATATCCACAATGTCAATCCCAAATTAAATAAAGGTAACACCAAAGATTAAGAGTTTATGAGTGTGCACCTTTGACAATTTTGCATATTTTTGGGGATTTTACCATTTACCTTAGAAAGCTCCATCTCCTTAGCATCCTTAGTAGCCTCCACAAACGTTAGTCTTAACACATACAATCCAAGGTTAAGGATATCAACAATATTATCAAATCAAATAAAATTCACAAAGGATGAGAATTCAAGTCAATTTCTACTCCATATTTAGATTGATACATGTTAAGAATTCTAGCATATCTATCGAAAGTTTTTCCTTCTTCCTCAATTTTAACCATTTCATTACCCCAATATACATCCTTACCATATTGATTTTCCTTCTTGATTTCCTTTTGAGAGTAATGATTTGGAATTATGAAGGTAACCTTCCTCAATTTCCAAAGATTTGTCATCTACAATTCATCATAAACATCAGTTTAGCTCTCTATTTTGTTTTATTTTAAATTGGTTTAAAAGAGACATTAAAAAAGTAGAAGCAACATTATTCAACTTAGAAGCTACACAATTAAACTTAGAAGTGAATTTTGTAAATTTAAATGCAACTCCATTTTATGTAGAAGTGATGTAATTTTCTTCAAAGGCTATGTTTTTAAGGCAAAAGCAATGGCATTAATTGTAGAAGCGATAATATTCAGTGTAAAAATGCTCTTCTTTATTACAAAAGTGATGATCTTCATCTCAAAAGTGACACACTTTGATCTTGTCAAAAAAAATTGTAAGCAAAAACCAGAAAAATGTTCAAAGAACAACAAATTTTACTACAATGTTATTGTATTTAGAAGTGATGTAATTTTCATTAAAAGAGATATTATTATGCTTATAGGGGATGTGATTTAGATCATAAGTGGTATTCTTTTCTGTAAAAGTGACAATCTTCCTATCAAAAGTGTTCTGTGTAATCTATAACCTGCAAGTACAAAATATGTAAAAAAGAAGCTCAGTAACTCATTAGGATTAGTGAGGTGTGGGCCTCATGGCGGGTTCCATTTGTGTGTAATTTGAATGAAAAACCTACATAGAACATTAGTTTAACCTTTTCAAATCAACTTGATAAAACTAGCTAAAATAAAATAAAAAATGAAATATCATGAGCATTCTATGGCTTTCTAGTTCTTGTAACAACCTACAAATTTGAAATTTTTAAAGAGTGCTAAGAACTATTTAAACAATATAACAAGTGCAAGAGATGTTTTTTTTTAAAACATAATGATCCATAACGCGATAAACACCTATTATAATCATAGCAGTACGAATTGCTAAAAGAATAATGGATTAACAATTGTATAAAAATTTTATGCAAGCATAAGAAGTTAGAATAGACTTTTCTACTATCTAACATCAACCCCTTTTAACATCCTTATGGAAAGTATTATGCATGAAATTAAAGAGAGAAGAAGGAAGTAACTTACTGCTATAAAGCTGAAAGTAAGGCTATCTGATGGAATCATGAATGTCAACAAGAGGGAAAAGATAACACCAGGGCGTTTAACCACCCAACCAATGAAACAAGTGTTTTGCCCCTTGTCCATTCCTACTAAAATGGACCCGGCCCTCTACAAAGGAAGAAATAGATCAGATAAGATTAGTCATCTGGAACTGGTGGTACCCTACTATCTTGGACAGTTATTCCCTGCAGCAACTACTGTTGTGGCATAATGCCTGTCTAAGAGAGTATCCGAGTTACTATAAAATTGGTTCAACATCTACTGATGCACCCTTGGCCAAGGTTATTCCTGCTCTACTGAGTCTTGTCAAATTTTCCACCCTATCTGACTATCTTCCATATGTCTTAACAGGGATCCAATGTTCTAGAAACTCTCGCTACTTCCAATCAGGTATTTATTACCACCCTACAATTTAATTGTCTCTTGTTCGTTATTATTAATTACTAGCTGCTAGAGTTGACTATTTGTAATCTAATTGTAACTGCTTTTGGAGAATAGTTTACTAAATGCCGAAGATCATCTTGAATGAACAAATGGAAGATAGACTAAACACACATAATCTCTAGGAAACACTGACTTTGTCGTACACCCACTCATTATAATATGTCAAGCTTATATGAGCACGACAAAGCTAGAGGAATCCAAGCAAGAATTTAATAGGGAGATTCACAGAGTGTAGTAAACTTTACTTGGTACTGAGCTATGCTATGCCAGGTTATCTGGTTAACAAGGTGAGTACAAAACAATGCCGAAACAAATATCAAAGAGTCTACTAAGATTGAACGTAAAGATTGCAAAAGCATTCTTGATGATGTGTTCTTCACATCGGGTGATGGCGAAATTATAGAGCCACTTCATCACCTTTCGAATGGGAGTAGTTAGGTAGGAAAGAAGTTTCTTTTATAGGGGAGTCAGGTTATCGATAAAGGAAAGAAGATGCATAGGAAAAGAGAGGGGAGCTCGGCACAACTGTGTTTAGGACTGTGGGACTGCAAAAGTAATAGTATAGGCATGGCTTTCTCTCCCTGCTTTGTTGTTTGGAAGAAGTTATAGAGATTTCTTTGCTATGCATGGACATGCATGAGCTGTGAGTTCAAGTTTTTCATTAGTTAAATGTTATCATATTCTTTCATGATTGTTACCGGCATTTCTGAACTATGGTTATGGGTTTACGGAAGCTTGATAGAACCAGTGTGGTTAGGGGTTTTATAATCCTGAGACTTACGCTCTTTTTACAGGCTTGTCATGTTTCTTGCATGTCTTTTTCCTACTTCCGTATTGCTATAAGTTCTTGATAATAGTAGTGTGTATTCAGGTTGTGTCTTCCTAATTCTTTACATTCAATCTTATCAGACTCTTTGATATTTGTTTCGGCATTTTTTTGTACTCACCTTGTTAACCAGATAGCCTGGCACAACATAGCTCAGTACCAACTACCAAGTAAATTTTACTACACTCTGCAAATCTCCCTATTAAATTATTTCTTGGATTCCTCTAGCTTCATCATGATCATATAAGCTTGACATATTATATTGAGCGGGTGTACGACAGAGTCAGTGTTTCCTAGAGATTATGTGTGTTTAGTCTATCTTCCATTTGTTCATTCAAGATGATCTTTGGTATTTAGTAAACTATTCTCCAAAATCAGTTATAGTTAGATTACGAATAGTCAACTCTAGCGGCTAGTAATTAATAATAATGGACAAGAGACAATTAAATTGTAGGGTGGTAACAAATACCTGATTGGAAGTAGCAAGAGTTTCCAGAACAATGGATCCCTGTTAGGACATATGGAAGATAGTCAGATAGGGTGGAAAATTTGACAAGACTTAGTAGAGAAGGAATAACCTTGGCCAAGGGTGCATCAGTAGATGTTGAACCAATTTTATAGTAACTCGGATACTCTCTTAGACAGGCGTTATGCCACGGCAGCAGTCGCTGTAGGGAATACCCGTCCAAGATAGTAGGGTACCGCCAATTCCAGATGACTAATCTTATCTGATCCATTTCTTCCTTTATGGAGGGCCGGTCCATTTCAGTAGGAATGTACAAGGGGCAAAACACTTGTTTCATTGGTTGGGTGGTTAAATGCCCTGGTGTTATCTTTTCCCTCTTGTTGACATTCATGATTCCGTCAGACAGCCTTACTTTCAGCTTTATAGTAGTAAGTTACTTCCTTCTTCTCTCTTTAATTTCATGCATAATACTTTCCATAAGGATGTTAAAAGGGGTTTATGTTAGATAGTAGAAAAGTCTATTCTAACTTCTTATGCTTGCATAAAATTTTTATACAATTGTTAATCCATTATTCTTTTAGTAATTCGTACTGCTACGATTATAATAGGTGTTTATCGCGTTATGGATCATTATGTTTTAAAAAGAAACATCTCTTGCACTTTATTGTTTAAATAGTTCTTAGCAATCTTTAAAAATTTCAAATTTTTAGGTTGTTACAGTTTTAGGGACTTAAATTATGCTCTCAGATACAAATTTGATCCTCAAGTGACAACCTAGAAAATGAGAATTCAATGATGATTGATATGAGATGCAAATTCTACTCTAAATCATCAAGATCTCTATGATGAAAATCCTTTTCTCCATTATGATGATGATCTCAATGATGAATCTAACTACAATTGCCTATAATAACAATGCTCTCAATGAATCTCAATGCAAATTTGACTATAATGAATTTACTATGAGGATGCATATGAATTGCTCTAATTATGCATCTTATTTATAGGATTTCTCAAGGTGTAGAGGGTGAGTTTGATTAACCATAGTCAAGGTGTGATTGGGGATAAGGTTTAATGATGTGTCCTATTTGGATGGTCAAGATTCCTTTTCAAGATTGGATGGTCAAGATAAAAAAAATCCTATTAGTAATCTATGTGCACTTTTTCCTCCTCTCCTATTGGTCAATTTGATTTTTTCATGTACTGGTATGTGAGACATTTTAGGAGGAATTAATTCAAATGAATTAATTAAATTAGCCATACGCAAAGACAGAGAAAGTATGTGGGGTTATTTGTTGTAAATATGAGGTTTCTCAACTTCCATACGATAAACTTTATTTTGCATGTGATATAATTTCTTGCAAATATGACTCTTTGTCTTTTGTATGAAACCTGTAATAAAACCTATGAGCACAATGACAAAAAATGGATCAGAATGGCACATAATAGATGCAATGAAATAAAAATTAGATGCAACAATCTTTAAATCAAATGTGATGGAATTTAAAGCAAATATGATAAAATTTTGTTTAAATGTGTTGATCGACCTTTTGTCAAATGTGATAAATTTTGTTGTGTATGCGATACTTTTCTTTTTCTTGAGACCTGTATAAGAACCTGCAACAAAAAATTAATCATAAATTGTTAGAATTAGGGGCATGGACCTTACCGTGGGTGCCAAAAAATATATGCAAAATTATTGTATCAAGTATACTAATGAAATATTAATTTGAAGAGTTAAATCTAAGTGATATAAATGAAATAAAACATAAGATAAACTCCTCAAGACCATCTCATTTTTCTCTAATTTCAAGGAGGTATTTAGTCTTTTAGATTTATCTCAACACCATTTAGACTATATAGATGACAACTTGAATTACAAGATTGAATTGAAATATTTCAAATACAAGCTACTATGAGATAGGATGCGAGAATAATGGTGATAGATGAAAGATTCATGATGCAAGATAAAAAATGAAGTTAAAATGAAGCTATATGATTTGATCCATGTTGATTTAAGCTAAGAAATGCTCTATATGAGTGCAATATTAAGCTATAAATGGAAATACAATGCACAATTAAGCTAAAATGAGATCTATTCTATTGAAATGAGAACTAAAATTATCATTACCATTGTGCAAGAAAGTAATGAGCTCTAAAACTAGCATGCTATGATTATGCAAATGAGAAATTGAATGATTCTACCTCTAAAATGAGGCCTATTTATAGGATTTTCAAGGTCTGGGGGTGATGTGTCACCATTGAATGGTTAAGATGTGATTTGTTGAGATTGAATGGCTAAGATTTAAAATGGAGATTTTTCTCAGTCATATAGGAACAAGTGGCAATTTGCTTGGAATTAGATGTGGACATGTGTCCAATTTGGTTGTAAACAAGGAATATTATTGCCATGTGTCCTTTGGGTTTGTTGAGATAAAATAAGAATTATTAAACCAAATAAATTAATTATCTTAGCCATGGGATGACATGGCAAAGACATGTCATGAGTTGGTTATGAAAGAGGATGATGTAGAAAAGATGGGAATGGGGTGGATTTTGAATTTGATTTGATCAATGAATTGGAAGAAGTTAATTAATGATATGAACTATATTATTGAATTATTAAATTCAATTACATAGTAAAATAATTAGGACTTCAATTAATTAAATAGAACATATTTAATTAATGATGCTCTTGACCAATTTTAGGTGTATACTATCATTCTTGGTTCGAATGTCATCTTCAGCATTGGAAAATATTAGGTATTTAGTGGATCGTATCAATGTCATCATCCTATGATTCACCAACAAGTTCCTATTCAACATCTCATATCATAACACACCACCAACACTAGTGAAATCTAATCATAATAGTATCATCTCTCTAATACTCCAAATTACACCTTCATTAATTTGCACACTAAGCATACTTGCACATTGATTAAGTTCATGGAAATATTCTTAAATTGAGAAATCATATAGATGATATCATTCTATGTTCGTTCAAATTCATTTTATTTTAAGGTGAAGTGCATCAATGACATATATCTACATATGTGATCTTACTTATCACCTTGCACTAATCAATGAACCAATACAAGGCTGATGATGTTGAATTTCCCTTGAAGAAAAAAATAGTAGGAGAATCAACCTCCCTCATTAGTTCAGTTGCAAGATTAGCTAAAACAAGATTGATTTCATAGAGTGTTTGAACAGGATTTGACCCCCAAGGAGTACATCAATTTAAGGATGAGGTATCTACCCTCCAAAATTAATAGAAACTACAATAATTATTTGAAGCAAAAAATTGGAAAGCTCAACCTACCCTTTTTTGATGGATCTAAAATACCCAAAGGCAAGAGCTTGGGTGCAAAAGGTGGACACATATTTTCAACTCGGTCTTATGCCCAATAATGAGATAATCCATTTGCAATACTACATATTGATAGGATCACTCGCGAGTAACGACACCATGGTTGGGTCACAATTGGACATGACTGTAGTATGAATAAATTAATGATGTATTACTTTTAGTTATAACTTATCAGGAGGGTAGTTAGGAGCAAGGAGGTGCATCTGTTGGTTGTCCCAACCAACCGACTACTTTATAAGCACTATGGTCTTTCATGTAAAGTTGTGGTTTTTTGGTATCAATAAAAGAAGAAAGCATTTCCTCGCCATTCTGGTACTTGGTATACTAGTATGGTGAATTGGTATTACGTTACTTTATTATGAATGTTTAATATGTTGTTGGTACCACTATTGTTAAGTACTGTTCTATAGCTTTCTGTCTATATTGCCATTCTACATTTTGGCACCATTGCCAAATACGAACCTGGAGGTCTGAGTGGTAAGGGGTTAGTACCTTGGCTTGTATGTGATTGGTACAGTACATGACATAGCTTCAGGCTAGTATGTGACTGGTCCAGTACAAGATTGGTATGGTGACTAATAGTTTGGCAGAGTACGGAACTTGTACTAGTACGGTTGGCATCTCTGCTAGTACATGACTAGTGCAAGGCTAGTACGGTGACTAGTATGAGCAACAAGATGGAAGCATAATGGACCGTGAATTCATACAGCCAACCCTAGTAACTGATAGTGATCCCAAGGATAATGAAGTAACAAGGGAAGACCAAGTCACACAAGAATTGATTCAGTCTTGGGAATTGGCGGTAGACAAGTATGTGGAACGAGAGGTGGAACAACGGGGTGACATCTCACCTAGTAGAGTATAGTCTGAACTCAGTGTCAACTCTGCAATGTATGACCTCCTAGGAAGTATCCCAAGGCTGTTGGCTCAAGAATTGGTGAAACTCGAAGAGGAGCGAGAAAGTGTTAGGAGGGAGCAACGATGATAGCAAGTTTTGCAATAATACAAAGAAAGGAATCGGGAGCAAGAAGAACCCCGAGATACATCCAGATGTCGTACCTCCCACAAAGCAATTAATTAATGCCAAACCTCCTTAATAAAGATAGGAGAAGATAGACGTGGGAGGAAGAAGAGGTTGACCTAGAGAAGTCAGTAAGAAGGTCACTGTGTATACAAGAGCAGTTGGAAAGATGGTTGTGGCTACAACAGGCAGTAAGCAGTTCGTAGAAATTTGTTACACCACAAAGATTGGACGACCCACACAAGGACTCTACACAAAGGTGGAACAGAATATATAGAAGTCCTTGGGACAAGGAGATTGAATCTCCAAGTGAAATTGCGGAGCAAAACCCATTGCCAATTAAATACTTCAACTCTTCTAGTGATGACGAGGAGAAGGTTGACGGTGATGTTGGTGATTTGTTACATAACTTCAAGGGCCTAACTATCCTAGAGGGAGACATTGGTGTGGCCAAAGGAGCAAAGGACAACCAAGGACACATAGTTAGCAAACCACCCATACTGTCTGGTGGGAGCATTGAGAAAATGGCACACAATCCAAATAAATAGAAACACCCAAGATTCTCTGGAGATGGTGCAAATGATCCTGGCAGGCACTGTAGAACTTGTGTCATGATATGGGAAGCTAATGGAATAGCGGATGAAGATATCAGGTTAAAATCATTCCCAACCACCTTGCGGGGGATTGCTATTAACTAGTACACAGATTTACCATCGAGTGCAAGAACCACATGGAAAGATCTGAAGAAAGCATTTTAAAAAAAAATCCGACTCCTTCAGGATGATGATGAGGTGACAGCTAAAATTTACAACACAAAGCAAGGGAAGCATGAGACTGTAAGGGCATTCTACTGATGACTGAAGGAATTAATGGGCAAAATGGACAAGGAACCAGCTGATGGGCTAAAGCAAAGATGGTTTATTGAGGGCCTCAATTCATTCCTTCGAAAACAAGTGAAAGTAGTCCTGCCATTGAACCTAAAGGAAGCCTACGATAGGGATATGAACATCGAAAGTGAAAAAAAAAAATCCAAAGGGAAGAGGCGCATCAGTGATGATGAGAGTAGTGATGAAAGTAGCAAAGAGGCCCAAACAATACAAGCATTGAGAAAGGATATGGCAAGAATGATGAAGGAAATGAAGATGGGGAAGGAAGAAGCAAGGGAAGGGAAAGAAATATCATGTATGGAATGCAGATTGGAAGGACACACTAAGAACAACTACCCCAAGAAGTCATTCTACGATATATGCCAAGTACTAGGGCACTCCATCAATGAATGCCCATACAACCTTAAAGAAAGAAGTGCCCAGGTACTCTATACTCAAGAGCAGGCAACACCACCAACTACACCATCCAAAAACATAAACATGGAGGCTTCACCAGGAGGGTATAGGGATAACCATTAAGGAAGCAACAATAACACCCCTCGTAGCCACATTCAATATGATGCCAAAGGAAGGCCCATGATATAGTGTAGGAGATGCAACGAGTGGGGACATTTCGTGTGTAATTGCCAAAGTGGAGGCGGACAGGGAGGCCTTCTTTGCAAATGGTGCGGGCTAGGCAACCATGAGGATATCAATTACCTGAGACAAAATTTAGTCAACATGTTGGATGTGGCACAACCACAGCCTATGATAGCCATTACCAGATCTCATGTAAGAAAGCTAACATACCCAGAACCATGTACGAGAAAAAAGAGATTGAAAGAAGCACAAGAGGTAGTGGAGCAGGCAATGAGAGAAGAACAAAAGAAAAATAAGACAACAAGAATGGAATGTTCAATATCTAAAGAAAACATCATGGAACAAATGCTACAAGCCACAGTCCCAGTCTGAGTGATCGATCTATTGCAAACTATGCCACAACTTAGAGTAGCCATCACACAAGTGGACAACGACATGGGGAAGAGAGTAAGGCTTGGAGAAGAGAAAGACAAGGAGGTCGAGGAACAAATGAAGGAGCCCACAGAACCAATGTTGTTGTTAGTAGGGGTCGGGAGAATGCTAGCCATGGTTGAAATGGAGATTCTAGGGTACAAGCTTACCAACACAATCATAGATGTAGGGTCACCAGTAAATGTCTTGTCAAAAGAAACTTGGAAGACATTGGGCTAGCCAACTCTCTGGCCACCAAAATTCCACTTGGTAGGAGCAGACCAACATGAAATAAAACCTCTGGGGACCTTGATGGGACAAAAAGTAGTCATTGGGATGCAACACTTCCTTCTGGACTTCATGGTGATACCACTGGAGAAAAAGGGTTATGATGCATTATTGGGAAGAGGGTGGCTCATACTAGAAAAAGAGGACCACAATTGGAAGAAAAATATTATCTCCATCGAGAAAGAAGGGAAAAAGTATATCATTGACTTGAAGAATTAGGCCATAAGCTAGGAAGTAGCATCTGATTCGAAATCAGACAATGGAGAGAATAATAGAGATGCCAAGAAGGAACCAAATGAGGAAGGGGTTATGCGACTTGGAGACTATTCAGAGGATGAAACCACCTCCCTAAATGGGTTGTTCCATTGGTAGATGGAGGATTATGAGATCTTCTGCCCTAAGTGTAATGTGCTAGAAATCTTAGAAATAGAGGAAAATGAAACTTATCCACAAGAATACAAGGAGTACAATGAAGGCATGGTAGACATGGATAGAATGCTAGCACATCAATTTGGTGAAAAAATTATAAAGTATGAGGAACCAAATCTGAAGGAAATGAACTTTGGAAAGGAGGAAGATCCAAAAATGATCCTAGTAGGAGATGACTGGGACCCTGTATTGAAAACCGCTGCATTCAAAATATTCTTGGAGTATAAGGATGTATTTGCATGGACTTATAAAGATTTAAAGGGGATACCACCAGAATTATGCGCACACCACATACCATTAGTACTAGGGGCAAGACCTATCAGGAAATGCCCATATAGAATGAACAAGAATTATGCAGGGAAAGTACAAGAAGAAATTGAAAAGATGCTCGAGGCACGAATCATATTTCGGGTACAAAACAGTGAGTGGGTATAACCCATAGTTATATCCCTAAAGAAGGAAGCAAACTAGATATGCATATGCATAGACTTCAGATGCCTGAATGTTGTAACTATCAAGGATCCCTTCTCAATACCATTTACGGATAGCATTCTGGAAGAAGTGGCCGGGCATGAAATATACTCATTTATGGATGGGTTTTTAGGGTACAACCAAATAAGCATAGCTGAAGAAGATAGATTGAAAACCACATTTGTAGTAGAGGACAGGGTGTATGCCTACAATCAGATGCCTTTTGGACTATGCAATGCACCGGCTACTTTCCAAAGGATTGTACTACACATATTCGATAGAATGTCCATTGGAAACTTTAAAGCATTCTTGGACAATTAGTCCGTGTATAGTGGGGAGGAAAATCATCTAAAAATACTAACGGAGTGCATGGAATGATGTCGAAAAGCAAGGCTGGCTCTAAACCCAAAGAAGTGTAGATTTCTGGTACCACAGGGAAGATTACCGGGAGATATAGTCTGTAAGGAGGGACTGAAAACTGATCCTAATAAAGTGAGGGTAATTGTAGAGATGGAAACACCAAAAGATGTTATAGGAGTCAAGTCCTTTTTGGGAAATGTAGGGTACTATAGGCGATTCATAAAAGGCTTCGCAGAAGTCTCACTACCACTAGAAAAACTCACCAGAAAAGGGGAACCCTTCGGATGAGTGGAGGAGCAAGAGGAGGCCTTCAAAGAACTCAAGTTGAGACTGGTAAGCACACCCATCTTGGTTTATCTAGATTGGAAGAAAGAATTTCATGTACATGTAGACACTTCAAATTTTGCAATAGGTGCAACTTTGGCACAACCAGGCTCCAGTGGGTTGGATCACCCCGTATATTTTGCAAGTAGATTATTGTCCAAAGCAGAGAAGAACTATAGTACTACAAAAAGGGAGGCACTTGGGATGGTATACGTGGTTCAAAAATTTCACCACTATTTGCTAGCCACACTGTTTACATTCTTTTTGGATCACCAAGCACTAACTTAGTAAATAAGCCAGTAATCTAGGGGAGAGTAAGCCGGTGGTTGATCTTACTTTAGGAGTTCACTTTCAAGATAGTGGTGAGACTAGGAAAAAGTCATGTGGTAGCAGATCACCTCTCACAAATTAGGTTAGGAGAAAAGGCACGAGGGGTAGAAGATAATTTCCCAGATGCACACTTGTTCCAGATAGCCATCCTACCATCCTGGTACAAGAAAATTGGGTAATATCTCTCCACGGCAACGTTTCCACAAGAAATGACTACAGGGGAAAGGAGGAGAATAGCACTAAAAGAACCACTTTTGAATTGATCAGTAGATTACTATACAAAAGAGGGCTAGACGGGATATTGAGAAGATGTGTGATGGAGGAAGAAATACCCGGAGTCCTCAGGGAGTCTCATGAATGTTTGGTAGGAGGACACATGGGACCAGATGCCACAACATGCAAAGTACTCCTCACAGGATTATGGTGGCCTACACTCCATGCAGACATGAAGGAATGGGTGTTGAGTTGTGACACATGTTAGAGGGCAGGGAAGCCACTAAAATGGGACTTCATGCTTCTTTTTCCATCATAGCCACAAGAACTCTTTGAAAGATGGGGGTTGGACTTTGTGGAACCTCTGCCAACAAGTAGGTGAAGATGTAGGTACATAGTAGTGGCGATGGAGTACCTCACAAAATGGGTAGAGGTAAGAGCACTTTGAGATAATATAGCCCAAAGTACAGCCAAATTCCTTTATGAGAAAATAGTGACAAGGTTTGGGATACCGCTCCAATTCACAAGTGATAGGGGGTGCACTTTGTGAACGAGACTATCAAGATGATGACAAGTGTGTATCAAATTTTTCACTCATTCTCTAGTCTGTACTACCCCATGGAAAATGGTCAAGCAGAGTCAATAAACAAAATATTAGTAACAATCCTATACAAGACTTGTGGGGTAGAAAAGGGGGATTGGGAAGAAAGATTACTAGCAGTTTTGTGGGCCTACAAAATGACTTACAAAGCCACCATAGGGAAAAAACCATTTCACTTACTGTATGGGTAGGAGGTAGTGATGCCTATGGAATTTGGAGTACCTAGCCTGAGAATAGCAGTGGAACATAGACTAGGAGAGATGAAAAGTTTAAAGGAAAGGCTTAATGCCCTGATAAAGCTCGATGAAAAAAGAACCCTAGCCCAATGGGCCACCTAGGTGGCACAAGAGCAATGGAAATTTTGGCATGACAAGCACCTCAAGAGGATGGCTTTTAGGCCTAGCTAGCTAGTACTTAGGTACAATGGAAAAAATGCTATTAAACCAGGGAAGTTCAAAATAAGTTGGCTAGGACCATTTAAAGTTATGGAAGTCAAAGATAATGGGGCCATAAAACTATCTACATTGAATAATAGTCCTATCAAGGACTTGGTAAATGGATCCAAATTGAGACTTTATATTGAGAAAAAAGAAAGTGTTCTGACATATCATTTGGAAATAAACAAAGGAATAAAAGAGCAAGCAGAAAAGGATGATAAGTGGGAAATAATAGAACCCAACCCTAATAGATAGGGAGGTTATAAAAGACTTCAACTAGAGAACATAAATAATTCCACATTGCACACAAAGGAAAGTAGCATTTAGACAAAACTGAGGAACCACGTAGAGGAAGGGAGTTTCTGTATAGCATACGGATAGGAGGGAGGAAGGCCACCACCATACACATACAATAAAGCTAGAGGTCGTACACCGTACGGACATGCTAACTTGATGATCTATACAAAGGAGTCATACAAGCAAGTATGAGAAGGGATAGGGTCATACGAGACAGACCAGGGCTATATGCAAGAAGATAGTCCTGTACAAAAGGAAGCAAGAACAATTTTGTGTCATACAAAGGAGGAGCACGACCATACGGGGCTGTACGAAGGAGAAAAGTGTCATATGAAGGAAGACCGTATGGGGTCATGCGAAGAGAGACGCTACCATATGAAGGGTGTGCAGGACCATATGGGTTCATAGGAAGGGAGAATAGGATTGTATGTACTTGGTCGTATGGAGGAGAAATTTTGGTATGAGGATTGTATGGATGCTAAGCAAGTGGGACATACGGATGAGATAAGTACGGAACAGGGAGGAGGGAAAGCAAAGCAATATGGTAGAAGTGGGAAAAGGAAAAATAATGGTGAATACAAGAGAAATTTAAAACACTTATAGATGGTGATCAGAAGTTATAAAATGGTAAAAATTAGTGTGGGCAACCCGAGTAGAGGAAAGATCATTGACTCCAAACAAAAGTGTCAAGCCCTGCAGGTGAATAAAGGGAAGAAGATGACCACCCAGAAGAATAAAAAGAATCCTCCTGGGAAAACCATGACTGTAAACATTAGTTTTGAAAGCATTATAGGAAGTGAGTGCTAGGCTTGGTGGCAAAATATAGATGAGAAGCAAATCTTGAAGGAAGCATTGCGCAAGGCAGAGGTAGAAAAAGTTATTTTTATGCCCATCTTTGACCTCAAGGAATTTGAATCCATATTGTGGATGATGGTGGAAGGCTATGACAAGTAGGCCCACACATCCATTATCAAATATGCCTAGAAAGATGTAACTATTTCCTACTATGCCAAGGAAATAAGCAAGATATTTGGAATACCTAATCGAGGGCACGAAATCACTAAAGCCCTAAAATCACCCATGGCTATGGAGGAGAAGAAGTGGCTGGAACTAGTCTGCAAGAAGACCCTCACCAAATAGGAATGGAATGATATTCTAAGCAAAAAGAATAGCAGGGGTCTAAAAAATAATTTTCAATGCTAACACGAAGTGGAGATGCATTGTAGACCTGGTGAAGAGAAAACTCACTGCTGGAAGCCACACATCGGATATTGCCATCTAGATGCTACTAGTAGTTGATGGACTAAATAAAGGACAAATATACAACTGGGCCCAATTCCTGTCAGACAGGTTATAGGAATTTATGGAATTGAAACATAAGGCATGCTATATGCCTCACCATGCAATATCTTTATTTCTGGAAGCAGTTCACCTGCAGGTAGTCATTGAGAAAAGAGGACCGCTAATCCCAACAAGTAGGGTGGAATCCTACAAACCAGCTATGTCATACTAGTTTCACTTGGATACTATGGGAATAGGATTAGGTGGGGGTGAACTATGAGTGAAGAAATGTAGACAGGAAGTAGGGAAGAGTTCCTATAAGGAAGACTCTTCCAGCCATGAGGTAGGGGGAGAGGACAGTAGGGAAGATGATACATCTTCTGACTCCTAGGAGGAGGAAATCCACCTTGGCCATCTGAAAGGCACACCGCAAGATGTTACATTTTTACCAATAAGAGAAGGACCACTACTAGGAAGGGTACCTAAGTTCACAGAGATTCAAAAAACCACTAGCACCATGGTAGAGAGAGGAAGTACCATGATGAGTACAGGGGAAGATGGGAAGAGGCAGGAGAAGATTCCCAAATGGGGAGCTACAAGACTTTCCTTGCCTAGCATGGCTAATTTGATTCTGGTGGAGCAACAGGCTCAAACCAAGATCATAGACCTCCATGGAGGACAAGTGGGTAGCCACAAGATAAGACTCCATACCTCACAAGGTATTGAAGTAACCCAACTAGTCGCCTTGGTGGTGCACACTAATGGGAAAAAGGACTCAGAGGAGGGCCTGACAAAAATACAAGGGAAGGATGCAGGAGAGGACAGAGTTTTGGAAGAGGCATATCAACTATTAGAGGAAGAAGGAATGGTACTTCCACCTTCACCACCATCTAGGGAGGTGAGAGAGGAGGACCCAGAAGGAACCCAAAATCAGCCTCGAAGCAAGGCTGCAATCACACTGGAAGACAAGGCAACCATGTTCCTTAAGGAATTGGTAGCTATGGAGCAGGCCATGAGGGAAATTATAGAGCAGGCTAAGAGCCAAAATGAGGACATCATAGTTGAGATAGCTAAGTCCTTGGAAACCTTCGTGAAGGGAGCTTTTGAAACAGATTGGACCCTACTTATGCAAGGGGGATACACAAAGAGAGAAATTGAAGAAGTCTGGGTACCACATGAACAAGGGCAGGCACCACTCATGCACACTCTGGAAGATATAGAGGGAGCCTTTAGGAAGACCTATTGGGATCTCCAATAGGAAAGGGAGTTGACTGGTAGCATGAAGAAGGAGTGGATAGAAGAAAAGGCTACATGGCAGAAGGAATGTAGGGACCTGGAAGAGAAAGTGGCACAAGCAGAAGCAAAGAAGATGGATGCTTTGTGGGTTCTCCAAGGAGTTTGGATCAAGTAGAAACTCATAGAATGAGATCTGGTATGCATATGGGGGCAAGCTTCAAATCCAAGGATGCCTTCACAACCCAATTTCAAAGTTTAAACTTGTTTTTTTTTCTTCGCTATGTTGTCGTCTAGAAGATGACTATTTTTTTTGGGTGGGATAAATGTAGTATGAATAAAGTAATGATGTATTACTTTTAGTTATAACTTATTGGGAGGGTAGTTAGGAGTGAGGAGGTGTGTCCGTTGGTTGTCCCAACCAACCGACTACTTTATAAGCACTTTGGTGTTTCATGTAAAGGTATGGTTTTTTGGTATCAATAAAAGAAGGAAGCATTTCCTCTCCATTCTAGTACTTGGTATACTGGTATGGTGAATTGGTATTACGTTACTTTATTATGAATGTTTAATATGTTGTTGGTACCATTGTTGTTAAGTAATTTTCTATAGCTTTTTGTCTATATTTCCATTCTACAATGACCAAATAACCTCTGATGCTACCTTAATAGAGAGACCAATTGACAGATTTGATGGGAACAAGATAGAGCTCAACTTCAAGGACTTGATGATACTATGGAAAGTTCATGGATGGCATGATGGATCCTTTGAGGGGTTGGGTTAAAGCCCTAGAACCTAGCATGGTATCACCAAGGAAATTAAGAATACACGTGACATGTCAACCTCAACCTCCAATAATAAAGCATACCCAATGGAACCTAATCTACAAAAAGGAAAGGGAAATAAACTATTTTAGAAGAAGACCTTGATGGATGGGATCACCCATTAGAACCTAATGATGAGGAAGGTTTTTTTCAAATGAAAGGAGCCATGGGGGTTGGGGTTCATTGATGCCTTGGCAAGGGGAGGATTCATTACATTAAAGAGGTTTCCAACAATGAGGAGGAGACCTAGGAATCTAAGGAGTACAAAGAGGAGACAACTCATGCAAATAAGATTACTCCCCTTGTGAGAAAAAGAGGTACTATTTTGTCCTCTATCTAGGACTCTATGATGCAATATATTATGGGTACATGGAACTCTTCAATGCTAGCGGGTCATGGTTATGCTCAATATTGGAATCATACTCAACTTCACCAACTCCTCCCTAGTTTCCAAGAGAGGTTTAAACATATTTGAGCATAAGGGATTCAATCTCAAGATTATAGAAGATTCATTCCCACCCTCAACATATTTAGTACCATAGTTAAGCATCACCATGGGAAACTACACAACCACAAATGAATTCTCTATGGTGGATTAGGATAATACAGATGTCATTTTGGGAATTAAATGGATTGAGACTCTCAGAAAGTACACATAGAGTTTTAAGACATTGGGGTTCTCATTAAAGGTGTACAAAAAGAAGTTAGTCTTGTGAAGAATGTCCAGTAGATGTCATAGAGTGGTTTTAGCTAGGTGCATAAAGGTAATTTTTAAACATAGTGATGTTCTTTAGATAGCGCAATGTTTGTTTTATCCAAATTATTTTAGTGGTGAGTACATGCATTACCATGATGATGAGATTCAAATAGTATTGGGTAAGCATGGTTTGGTTTTCAGTGGCATTCCCCAAGGGCTACCACCAAAATGAGGCTTTGAGCACATGATTGAATTGGAGGAAGGATCCAAACTAGTCATCATAACTCCTCAGCATCACCCCAGAAGTTCAAGGATGAGGTAGATCAGGAGATTTAGGAGCTTCTTGGCATAGGACACATAAAGCCTATATGGATTCCCTTTTCATCCTTGGTGGTGTTGGTGAAGAAGAAGGATATGATTCTTAGAATGTGTATAGACTATTGGGCACTAAATAAGAAGACAATCAAGAATTTATACCCATCCCAAGGATTTATGATTTGGTAGATGAGCTTCATGGAGTAGTCTACTTCTCAAAGATTGACCTTTGTTCTAGATACCGTCATATTCAAGTAAGGGAGAAAGATAAGCACAAGATAGTCTTTCAATGGCACAATGGAAAGTATGAGTTCTTGGTCATGACCTATTATTTGACTAATGCACCTACTACTTTCTATTCTTGCATGAACCACATCTTCAACAAATATTTATAGAAATTCCTATTGGTGTTCTTTGGTGATATATAGACAACAAGACTTGGGAGGATCATTCGAGACATTTGGACGAAGTGTTGGGGATCATGGAATCATAGTCATTGTTTACAAAGAAGTCCAAATGTAAGTTCAACATAACAACAATTTTATACTTGGGCCACATCATCAGTACATAGGGAGTACATGTACACTAGGATAAGATTCAAGTTACTCTTGATTGGATCATTCCATGAACACTCATGATGTTGTGAGAGTTATTTGTCCTATGTAGTTGATATTGGAGATTCATGCAATTATTCTCACATCTTGGAGCTCCATTGACCAACCACATGAAGAAGGAAACTTTCTATTGGACTGGGGAGACACAAAAAGCCTTTGAAAATTTTAATGTGACAATGATTACATGTCCAATATTAACATTTCATAATTTATTTGAACCCTTCATTCTAAAGTACACTGCGTCTAGGAAAGGCATTGGAATAATTTTGATGTAGGATCACCATCCCATCGCATTTGGGAGCTAGAAACTCAAGGAGACTGAGAGACTATACTCACCATATTGCATGCATTGGCCAAGTTCAAACAATATTTGGTGAGAGTGAAGTTTGTGGTTAGGAATAACCAAATATCCCATGATACTTCTTGGAGCATAAAGATTTAAATGAGAAGTAGTAGAAGTGGGTGAGAAAGATTTAAGCATATGACTTCAACATTGATTATGTGAAAGAGAACAACAATGCGGGTGCTAATGCCCTTTTTAGAAGACCCACCATTAGTTGATTAGAGAGCTCATTTGTTGGTGGAGTACTCCAAGAACACCTTTTCTTGCTAATTTATGGATGGATAGATTTGATATACTC
This sequence comes from Chamaecyparis obtusa, assembly GCA_027943335.1. Classification (NCBI taxonomy): domain Eukaryota; kingdom Viridiplantae; phylum Streptophyta; class Pinopsida; order Cupressales; family Cupressaceae; genus Chamaecyparis; species Chamaecyparis obtusa. Next base: position 1,305,853 of record BSBK01001410.1, on the reverse strand, counting down.
AATACAAGGTGGTGGGTGATATCATCTACTATGAAGATAGGATTTTCTTGGCCCTAAAATCAAAGATGAAGGAGAAGATCTTGAAAGAGATTAATGAGTCACCGCTAGAAAGTCATCCTAGATACTTCAAGACACAAAAATATATTTGAGATATTCTCATGGAAAGGCATCAAGGATGATTTATTATGATTCATCAAGGAGTGTGCCACATGTCAATAAAACAAATCAAACCATACTTTCTCAGTGTTGTTACTTCAGCCATTACCCATTCCAAAATAAAAGTGGTAGAGATTTTTTATCAAATTCACCACTAGACTCCCCAAGGTGTAGGTTGAGGATTGAATTTATGTGGTATTTATTTTTTGACTAAGTATGCTCAATTATTCACCATACCTATATAGTTTTGAGTAGTTTAGGTAGTAGAATTGTTCTTTCAAGAGTTATTCTAATTGCATCGCCTTCCAAGGAATATAGTAAGTGATAGAGATAGTTAGTACCTAAGTGCTTTCTAGATGGATTTTTTTAGATTGGTAGGTACTACATTGACTAAGTACTAGTTACCACCCCCAAACAGAAAGGTAGATTGAGTTTCTGAGAAAATGGGTAGAGGGCTACTTGAAGAACAATGTGGCAGCATGGCAGAAGGCATGGATCTATTGGCTACATCGTAGAGATAATTTCTATTACAATACCTACCACATGTCAATTAGAATATCACCCCTTAAAAATAGTCTCTATGGCTATGAGACTACTTAATTTGTAAATCTAGTTTTGGGAAACAATAGAGTGCCTAAGGCTAAGGATTGGTTGAAGACCTATTTGTTGCATATGATGAAATAGAGTGACTACCCCTTGGTAATACCTGTGTCTTTTGTATGCTGCAATTTACATATTCCATGAGAGAATGTCTCATTGATTCATGTAGTCAAACACTTTATAGGAATCAACTAATTTTTTGCGCTTGACATACATGTGAATAAGCTTATTATGAAAATTTGTGTGTGTAGGAAATGCAAAAAACTTGTGATAAACGAAAGAGTGGAATTTTTTTCTTGTGAGAGTGCTTTCTTGAGAATACGTGTTTGTAATAATTGAATATATGTAGAGTGATCTTCAGGAGGGTTGTGTTTAGTAAGAAGAATGCACAATGCTTCCTTCAACTAGCCATTTATACATAATCCTCTGACATTGAGATGAGTGGTAGAAGGCAATGGCATTCTATAAATGTTGGAGTGTGGAAAATATGCACTGTCATTCTAACACAATACCATGGTCAGTGGTCAAAATTCTCTCATAAAATTTTTAATGCCCATTCAAAACTCAGCAAGTGAATGAAAAATTTCAAAATTAATCCATCAAAGGAGTGTCATATTTCAAAACCAAAAAGCCACTAATAGTTGAAAATGCCTAGCATACATAGAGAAGGATGAGCATTTTTAGTCCTCTTATTTAAACACATGATAAAATTCATACATGATATTCACCACAATCAAAATTACTATCGAAGGAGAAGGAACCTCTCCTTACCTTGAGAAAAAATGATAGAGCTTGGCATTAAATTAAAGATTATAAGAATTATTAAGAAATTATGATCATCATAAATTTACTATATTGGTTCAAAATGTGTTTTAAGTCATTTTTTAATTTATTTTTTGTTTATTTGAGACGATATTTTGTTATTTATAAATGATGTTTATTGGTATACTCTTGTACAAAGTCAATTTTTTATATAGTTATATTTTTGTGTCATCCAATGTTTTTTTTTTTTTGTTATAGTTGTATGCTTACTCATTTTTACACATTCAACTTACTACCTTAATTACCTCCATTATAAATGCACATATCCCTAAACTTTGTTATCTACAACCTTTTCTTTCTTTCTTGAGATGTGTCAAATTTGTATATGCAAAGTCACCTTCAAAAATACAAATTTGATCCAACTAAGTCAAATTTAAAATTTAAAATATTGTGGTCCACTTTTACATCTTAGTCTCAAGTTAAGTTTGTACATATTCTTGTGAATTATTGGTATATGCTTATGTAAATAGATATTTATTTCTATTTATTAGAATAAAAAAAAAAATACATAAGGAATCAATCAAATAACAACATTATATATGCATGATCTTTCATTTGAGAGTAGTCATTGTAGTATATGTAGAAAGGGAATTAAATATATATTTTTCAAAAACTTTTGGTTCTAAAGCATTTTTCCAAATTGATATACAAAATAGAAAAAAGATTGAGGCAAAATCCAAGATGCATACTTTAATTAGATATGGAGTTAATTATTTTGATGATCATTTATGGGATTATGAAAATCATAAATTCATTTGGAGCGTTCATGTGATATTCAATGAGAGATTCATGTACACGATCAATCATAGAGAAAGAAACAAAAACACAAAATATATCGTACTTGATGAAACCTCAAAAAATATAGTTCTGAAAAAGTTAGGAAATAAAAATATTCAACAACAAAAAGTACCTCAAACTCCCACAAGAGTATCTACCAAGATAAGTAGGCCCCCTAAATAATACCCGCATTCATTGCATAATGTATTGTTGACTAATTTTGGTGAACTAGAAAGTTATGAAGAAGCTACGTGGCTAAAACCATAAAGAAGTGGGAAAAAGGCATGAAAGAGGAAATAGACTCTTTGATACAAAACAAGACTTGGGACTTGGTTCAATTTCCTAATGGTAAAATATAATTGCAAAACAAATGGGTTTATAAGATGAATGAAGAATATGGAGGAAAAAGGAGGTACAAGGAAATATTTGTTGTAAAGGGTTTTGCATAGAAGAAAGGTACAAATTTTGATGAAATATTTTCTCCTACTACTAAAATGACTTCAATTAGAACTATTCTAAATCTTTTGGTTGCACAAGACTTGTATTTCAAACAATTAGATGTAAAGAAATTTTTCTCATGGAGATTTGGAGGAAGAAATCTACATGTAGCATCCATAGGGATATGAGGCCAAAGGGAATGATGACTTAGTGTGCATATTAAAGTAGATATTGTATGGCCTCAAGCAAGCACCTTGACTATGGTATTTTAAATTTTATAGTTTTATAGATGAACAAGTTACATCAAATTTCATTTTGATCAATGTGTTTTCTTTAAGAGATTATATAATGGTAGCTATATTATCCTATTATTATATGTTATGGAATGCTTGTTTCCAAATTTAGTATGCAACATATAAATGAGCTTAAGAAGAAATTAGAAAAATACATTTTCTATGAAGAATTTGCATGTAGCAAAATAGATCCTTGGTAAGAGAATTACAAGAGATAGGAAAAATCACACATTAATATCATCTCAAAATGAGTACATAGAGAAGGTGTTGAAAATATTCTAGATGCAAGATAAAACATAGTTACTACACCTTTGCCTATTTTTTTTTTAAATTGATTAATATGTGTCCTAAGACACAAGATGAGATGGACTACATGTTCAAATTTTTATACTCTTTAGAATTTGTTAGCTTGATGTATGTCATTTGTGTACAAGGCCAAATATTACAAATACAATGAGAGTTGTGAGAATTCAAATAAAAATATGTGGAAAAGACAATTAGAATGCAATAAAGTGGATTCTCAGGTATTTGAGAGATACAAATGTTCATGCAATATGTTTTGAAGCTTCTCATTCTACTCTATAGGGATATGTTGATTCAAATTTGAAAGGTGATATAGGTAGAAAGAGGAGCACCAAAGGGTATGTGTATACTACACGTGTCACAATTGTTAGTGGATTTCACAATTACAAGAGTTTGTTTCACTTTATATAATATAAGAATAGTTTTTTTCTACTACAAAGGCTAGTAATATATAAGAGATTATTTAATTATAAAGGTTTACAAGGAATTAGGCAAGCAAGAAAGTATAATAGGTTGTACAGTGATAGTAAGAGTGTCATTCATCTTGTAAAGATCACAATACTTTTAAGACTAGACATATAAAACTTAGGTATCATTTCATAAGATCAAGTTTAGAAGATGTACAGTTGAAGCTAAAAAATATGTACACTAGCCAAAGACCTAAAAATATGCTAACAAAAATAGTAATTTGGTATAAATTGATTTTCAAGTTAGATTCTGTTGAGCTTTAAGAATGACAATAGTATAAATGAGGAAAAAAGTCAAGTCAAAGTATATGAATGGATAGTGGGAGCTATAGGTGTATCTATATTGTACAAGATGAGTCTCTAGTAGGAGACCATTTGGTGTGAAGCCTAATTAATCTCCAAGTGGAAGATTATCAATATGTGATGATTGATCGTGCTATCAAACTTAAATTTTTGGTGAATAAATTCAGTAGTATTTTCCCTTAAAATCAATTATGGGGAGTGTAGAAGGCTAGAGTCCCTCTAGTGGGGCTATGCAACTATCCTCTCGATGAGGGCTTGAGGAAAAAAATGTATGATACAGGTTTGAGTGCAATGCCCCTAGTGGAGGATTTTTGGTGTAGCACCTCTAATTGAATGTTGGGGGACTGATCCTAAAACAAAAATTACCTATTATTTAATAAATCCTAATTAGTATTATTTCTGTATGAAAAATGACCTTTGTAAACTACCAAAAAGGTTTGATAAATAAGTTGCTAAGGAATGTGAAAATCCTAGAGATTGTAATTTATTTCTTTGCTAGATAATAGAAAAGGATGGATTGTAATTTTGTTTTGAAACTTGAGTCTTGATGGCACAACTTCTAGAAGCTATAACTTTTGACTCAAGAGTCCAATTTTCTTATATAATATATCATTAAAAATTTTGTGAAGATATCTACAACAACACATGTAACTAAAGATCTATGATTTCATACCTTATTGGGGCCTCTAAGGTCTTCAATTTTTAGTTTTAAGCCTAACTAGAGAAATTTTTTGAAATAAAAACATTAATATCTTTCAAACTACTTAGGAGATTGATGTGATTCTTTCACCAATCTTTTAATTTTTCAATTACGCTCCATGGGACCAATTTTTGTGTCTATGAGACAAAAATAGAAAATTTCCTAAAACACAAAAATATTCAAAAAATAGTGTGACCATCTTACACTATTTTTAGCTTCTGTACATCTTATATAGTGGAGCTATCATAGTGGGCTCCTAGAAAACTAAAGAAAAAAAAATATAACATTTCTTTTTGGGTGATGCAAGATCGCTCCTACTATTGAATTTAGTAGAGAAAAAAATTACATTACTTTGTATTGTATGGTGAAAATGTGACCACACTTCTATGAATCTTTACATGCAAGAAAACTCAAGAATGAGCCCTCACAAATCGATCCATAGCTCTCTATGCATGGAGTTGCAAGATTTGTAAAATTGCTCTCAACTAGAGCTATAAACTCGTGACCTTGCTAGTCAACCACACAATGAGAGATTCACAATGAAAATAAGAGCAACAATGCCAATATCTCCAATGAAATCAATATGGATGCAATGCAATGCAAACTAATCTATGAGAATGAAAGATGTAAGCTATGCTATGAAAGGAAAATAAAAGTGTTACAAATCCTCCTATTAAGCTATGTGAGATTAATCTATTGCATAAAGGAAATCTATACTAAAAATGTCATTATCATGCAACTGTGATGTAAGAAAACAAGCTAAATGAAATGCAACAACAATGTCTTCAAAGCTTGAATGCAAGAATGTCTTTAAAGAGCTCCAAATGACCTAGAAAACCTGTAGCGTAACATTAGCATGAAAACTTAAGATATGAAAATGAAGAAGAGAGCTCTTCTTTTATAAGAAGTGAAAAGGAATGGACCATTGTGATTAAGAGGCAAAAGACTTAATCAACGGTGGAGAAAAAAAGAAGCTTGATCCTTGTGCACAAATATCCTCCAATAGGAAAATAGGAGTTGACTTTATGTCCATATGAGACAAAAAGTGTTTTTTCCTTTTTATAAAATAAGAATAATGCTTTATTTGTGCAACTTAGGATAAGAGGAAAAGTGGAGATTTTTTATTTAAATAAAAGGGGAGGAAATTCCTTTTAATTAAATAAAGGCTTAGGATAAAGTGATTTTATTATTTAATTAAAAGAGATTTTTAATTAATTAAAAGGGAGCATGTTCTCTTAATTAAATAAGATTTTTATTTTTATTTCTTTTAAATTAAATAAGGCTCAAATCTTAGGAAATATTGAATTAATTATGATTTGATCAAGGAAATTGATATAATTGATTTTGTTGATATTTGAAAATATTGATTCAGGGATTTGATAAATTGTAGAAATGGGGCCCAAACTCTAGGCGACCATTTTAGGGTGTATACATTTGCCCCTCTTTGACTAATGTGTGATCGATCTAGGAACACATGCAGTCAAAGAAGAATTGAAATGTGAGATCGATTTGGGATCACAAAACAACCCAAATGTGTGTTCATTTTGGGAACACATCAAGACAAAGATAAGCAAAAAGCTAAAAGACAAGACCAACACCATCGATGCTAGGTGCAAATCAAGCCTTAGACAAAACTATCACTGTCGCTGCTAGGCAATAATCAAGTCTAAAAAATAGGAGATAAAAATTGAAAGACAAAATCACCACCATCGCTGCTAGGTGATAATCAAGTCTCAAAATAAGAATCTCAAGCTGAGCTGAATGATAAAGCTGAATCAAAGATTAAAGCTGATAGGTACTGCCCCCTCGGAATTGAAATTGAAATCAGATAGAGGAGAACAACAAATTGATAAATCTGATCAAGGCACAATAAATCATAATCGAAGGATGGAGCATGATAGGATAACCATCAAACAGTGAAGATATGCCTCAGGTTGATGAGGTTTGACTGAAAAAGATATACGATAAAGATTAAGTCAAACCTTAGAGAGAGGAAGCGAAAGAGGTGAATAAAAGACTAGAAGTTTGGAAGACATGGAAAGGAAGAAATTCCATCAAAGATCAAAGAATTATGCCTCAAAAGGTCAGTCAACTATGTAGAAGAATGAGAAAATTTGGAAATGCGACTCAGATTTCAATTTTGAGTCTGAAAATGGATAGAAAATGATATGATATGAAAGATCAAAAATGAAAGATATGATCAAGAAGAATCAAAAAATGAGCACAGTTGACCAACTAGTCCGTAGATGATAAAAATGAGAGCTCTCTCCATATGCAAGATGCAAAAACTAAACTATGATGAACCTAAGAATGCAAGCTACTATGAAAGTGGTTGACTTGCAAGGTCACAATGCCTATAGACATCTAATTATCATCATCGAGCGTTATTGGTAGCATCGTAAGATCATACAATGCACACTAGCATAACTATGTGGATATGAATATGATCTTTATTAGATAGAAATGTGGAAATCCCACCTAGGCATCAAAGATATGGAGGTCAAGATGACTAATGCAGTGAGATCACCTAAGTTTGATATGGTGAGATTATGCTTGTATCAAGACACATGAAAGTCATGATAACTAGAAGCATGCACTCGCAAAATAGTCAAGGATAATACCTTGTCAATCCATAGTGTCAAGTAAGACCATCATAAATGCTCATGACAGTTAGCATCAACAAAATATACCCACAAGTAGATAAAGAAATAAAACATGTTCTCATGCCCTCAGTCTTCTAGCTATGCATCATCGAAAACTTCTCAGGGAGAGACCACTCATCAAAGAAATCCTCATAGACAGCACACAAAGAAAAACAAAGTCAACATATCTCAAGCGAGTTGATTGTTTAAGTGCATGTGTGTTGGTCATAGAGTCAGACTCTAGTTATCACATCTGCTAATGAGAAATATCGCATCATACTTAGACTATTGGGAAAGACATCTGATAAGTGTTAAGAAACACTTGACGCAAGGGTAGTGTTGAAAAAAACACTGTTTGAGGTGGTGTTGAAAAACACTTATTGTGAAATGCCCCAAGAGACAAATGCACCTAAAGGACCTATGTGAACAGTTATACCCCCTAGACAAAGATAAAGACCAATTCCAGACTACGCCAAATAAGGTCAAGACATGATGGAAAGTGGCTAAGTGTCGAGGATGCATGCTAACAAATAGGGGTGCAAAAGCCTGAAGTAGCACCTATTTCCAGGTTTTCACCACTTGGAATCTTTTTTCATTTTTTTGGATTTTTGCTACCAAGGCGCCTGTTTCCAGGTTTTCACTAAGGCACTTTTTCTATTTTTGTATTTTTTTGTATTTTTTCAAGACTTTTTATGCTTTTTAAAATTTTTTCAGCATCATATATCAAAAAAAAAATTGGTATTTTTTCAAGATCATAAAATATGTACAAAGGATGCCCCCAAATAGAATAGGCATCAAACTACCAAGCAAGATCACATCGTGTAGTCCCAATGTCTAGCAAGGTGAGGGACAAGATGGATGAGCAAGCTGGTGGAAGAGATGGAAGACATGAGAATGAAGGAGAGTGAAGGGAAGACATCCTCAAAGGAAAACTCCTGAAGAGTACCCAAGCTAGGGAAAAAATTGTCATGTAAAGCACATTTGGAAAAGCAATGAAAAGCCAGCATAGGATAAGCCTCAAAAGCATAATGCAAAAGAAGGAAATGATGCAGTCCAAAGGAGTAGACATGTCAAGAGGCTTTATAGCATTATGTTTACTCTTTTTTATTAGATCAAGACCAAGCGGGAAAAAGATAGCGAAAGGCTAGAATGAATGGAGAAAAATAGATATGAAGGCTAAAAATGAATGGAATGAAAGCAAGACCATCATAAGATAGCTCACAAGATAGCCAAATGTTCGTGCATAGGTCAACATTGTCAAGATCAAAGAGAGAAGATGGAATGGATGAAAAATGTAGAAGAACTACGCATGATGCCTGATTGTCAAGTTTTCATCATGGTACTTATCCAAGGCACCACAAGGGAGTGGTTTTCACCATAGGACAAATTTATTTCTCTTTACTTTTGCTACCAAGGTGCCTATTTCCAGGTTTTCACCATGGCACATTTTCAATTTTTTCATTTTTTTCTTTCATTTTTTTTTCTATTTTTTTTCTATTTTTTAAAAAAAATTTAATTTTTTTTGGAAGAAGGCAAGCTTTTTAGATAGTGCTCCTTGAAAGGATAAATCATTGATATACCAAGGATCCAAAATTATATGCTCAAAGATGTTGATAGGGAAAGGAAAATGGAAGAGAAAAAATGGAGGATAAGGTTTTATGTAAAGCGAGTGAGGTTGGAAGATAGGAGAAATAGGCAAACAAGGAAAAAAGATAGAAGGTAGAAGGATAATGAATGGAAGGATTGTACTGAAAGGGTAGATGGAAAGGAAGGCAAGATCAACATCAACACACACCTTAAGGGTGGTAAGAGGATAGAGGAAATGTGAAGGAAGGAATATGGTGAATGTTTAGCAGAGGTTGTGATTCAGGCGCATGGAATGGAAGAATATTTTTGGAAGAAGATGAAATAGAAGCCTTTGGAAGCTTGAATGTCAACTTCACTTTTTGTTCAATATTAGACTCTTTCAAGAGAGACTTTGGAATCCATATAGCCTTAGGCTTTTCATTTCTTTTTGATGATTTAGAGAGAATATCTTGAATGATGGATTTTGGAACCCATACTTGTCTTGTAGTTTTCTTCTTAGATATCTTTTTTGACTTTATACCCCCATGTTGATTAGAGGAGACATGGTGATCTTTTTTTGATGGATTCTTGTATTGCTTCTTTTTCTTATATTGAACATTCAAGTTACTTCCAAAAGACTTGGGATTTGTGGAGGAAGAAGAATAATATGACTGGTTCAGATGGGTGGATGGATGAAAATGATTCAAGGGTATGCATCTATGTTGATCTTGATGGAAGATAGGAGATGGAGGGACGTAAGGACCCAAGATAGATGATAAATTAGGAGAATTAGGAGGGGAAAGTGAAGGGACATAAGGGCCCAAGATGGAAGGAAGATGTGAAGCCCTTAGTATTGGTGGAGGTGGTCCAAGGATGGATGTGGAAGATGCAAAAGGATAATCAATAACTTCATCAGCATCTATATCACAACCAAGGATATCAACATCTTTAGAGTGAGCATTAGAATTTTCAATAGGATCCTGGACATCTTGAATAGGAGCAGTTTCTTTGATAGGATCATTCAAAGCTTGCGAAGACTTAAGAAGAGTAGAAAGTGGAAGTGAACATGAAGTGGTAGAACAAGAACATGGAAGACTTTGATCTTGACAAGGATCTTTGGATAGCACAAGCATATCAACTTTCTTTCGATTTTCAATAGGCTTTACATCAGAAGTAAAAACACCATTTTTAATAACCTTAATGGAAGTATCATCTTTGGAAAGCGCAAGTGTGGTAAGGTTATTTTGATTATCAATAAGCTCAATGGTGTAAGTAGTAGCTTGATCTTGCTTAGGAGATGGTGGAATGAATGTGGAAGAGCGTAGAGGATCAAAAGAACCATGAAATGGAGGAGATACATCATGAAGAGAATTAGATGATATGGAGGGTTCCTAATCTTAATTTATTTTTTTTCTTTATCATTTTTAGAGTCCTCTTGACATAGAGCCACTTCTAAGGACAAGGAAGCATGTTGGAATTGTATGGAAGACTTTGGAGGAGATGTTGAAAGACTAGCTAAAATAGGCATTATAGAATTTAAAGGCTTAGGCTCTTTAGGTTTAGCATTATTGAAAGCCTTTTTAGCCAAGTGAAGGTTAGCTTGAGTATCTTTAAGAGGTGGCTCTTGAGAATAACTATAGGGAACCACATGGAAAGCCTTAAGATCTTTGTTGGATGAAGGATTTATGAAAAATTTGGAAGACTCAGAAGCTTTAGGAAGTGTGTGAGTATTGGAGGAAGTAGAGGATGGAAGGGAACCATCACAAGACAAAGGTTCAACATTAATATGATCTTGCTTGAGAGTGTCATCTTTATTTTCAGCATGAGAACTTTTAGAGGAGAGATTCTTTTGATGTTTGAAATCAGCACGGTAGATTTTCTCTTCCTCAGTAGGAATATTGTATTGTTCGCAAAAATCATCAAAGAATTCTTCAAATTTAGAGTCATATGGATCACCATCATAGTCTACCCAATACAACTCCCCCTTAGAAATCACAAGTGTACCACGAGGATGATGCTTAGGAATAGAAGTTTCATGGGCATCACTACATTGTCCATCATCATAGTCATCATAGGTGGGTGTATCACTTTTTATGGAAGAGACATCACAAGGATTATCACATTGCTCTTTATGGTATGTCTTCTGAAGAGAAGTAAGACTCTTGGGAAAAGTAGAAGAAGAATGAGATCATGAAGAAGAGGAAATTGAAGACTTGGTGGAAGAAGAAGACTTGGATAATGAGGAATTCAAATAATGTTTAGAAGAGTCATGATAAGATTTGGAAGATGAAGAATGTGAATAATATTTAGAAGAATCATGATAAGATTTAGAAGATGAAGAATGATGATAAGATTTAGAAGATGAAGAATATTTGGATGAGATCATGAGTATGATTCTAGCAAAAGTGTCTGATTTAATTGACTTTTCTTTTATTTTTCTTATAATTTTATCACCCATGCCATATTTAGAAGAACCGTTGGAGGAACAAAATTCTTCAAATTGAGAAATGAGTTCAAGATCATCCATTCTCAAGAGAGGTTCCATGGCAAGGTAGTTAGAATTCATGGTTCTAGAAAAGGAGGAATCAATCATGGAAGAAATAAATAGAAGAGATGAATAGAAGAAGGTAGACTAGATAGTAAGAGGAAAAGAATCAAGAAGAAGAAGAATTTCCCATGGGAACAGAAGACTTTAGAAGAACATGGGAAATGGAGAAGAAAGAAGAAGACTAAGATTCATCTTCTGCAATTGATACCATAATGTTCATTGAGATGTTGAGCAATATGACAGCACTTAGGATCTGACCTGGACTGACCAAGGAAGACCAAGCTTCTAAGGAGAACTCACTACAGCAGGACGGAACTTAGTTTCAGTATTCCAATTAGATTTTTCAAAAGATTTCACAATGATGATCAAGCACATAGAACAACAACCAGGGAATTCAAGCAAACAGTCTTCAAGCAATGGGCAAGGGACAAAGCAACCTTGTGCATAAACAAGTATAGTGACTTAGTATTTCTACTCCTTAAAGGTTCTACTTGTGTATGTTCTTGAAAATATTTTAGTAGGCACATAGAACATAACAACACCTTAGCAAGCTGTCTACAAGGATATACGTGGCTTTCTAAAAGGATTCCTCAATATACGCAAGGTATGTGAGGCCCAAATCCATAGATGAGAAGAATCCAAAATCACACACCGGGGGGAGATGGTAACTCAAATCTCCTCCTTCACTTCTCAAAGGTATAAAGTTCTTTGAGGCTTAGCCAAGAGTGATATCAAACTCAATTCCCAAGAGAGGTGTCTTTGGATTCACCTCCCAATATTTATACTCCGCCGAAACACAGGAGTTAAGGTCGTCCCTTGAGGTGGTGTGTCCCTAAGCAGACCTTCTAGAAATAAAAACTAAGTAATTCACTATCAAAATTATTTAGAGCACTAAAGGTGGAACACTTAACTCTTCAAGTAAATGTGAAGTGAGTCCAAAAGTGGGACACTTAACCCTTCAAGTGAATGTGAAGCGAGTCCAAAAGTGAAACATTTAACCCTTTAAGATAATGTGAAGCGAGTCCAAAAGTGGAACATTTAACCTTTCAAGAGAATGTGAAGCGAGTCCAAAAGTGAAACATTTAACTCTTCAAGAGAATGTGAAGCGAGTCCAAAAGTGGAACATTTAACCCTTCAAGAGAATGTGAAGTGAGTCCAAAAAGTGGAACACTTAACCCTTCACACAAACTCAAAGTGAGTCCAAAAGTGGAACATTTAACTCTTCACACCAATTCAAAGTGAGTCCAAAAGTGAAACATTTAACTCTTCACACCAACTCAAAGTGATTCCAAAAGTGGAACATTTAACTCTTCACACCAACTCAAAGTGAGTCCAAAAGTGGAACATTTAACTCCTCACATCAACTCAAAGTGAGCCCAAAAGTGAAACATTTAACTCCTCACATCAACTCAAAGTGAGCCCAAAAGTGGAACATTTAACTCCTCACATCAACTCAAAGTGAGTCCACACTTAAGAAAACTAATGAGATCAAGAAAGCATAAAAAGGGAAAAACTTTGTGGAACATTTAATGCTCTTTTCAAGTAGAGCCCTCCCCCATGTATGAATGCTGACCTTGCACCCAAAGGGAAAATAACAAGGGGTGATTAGAAATAAGCAAGTCCAACACCCAATTTAGCCAACAAGCTCAATCAAAAGTAATCTAAAGTTTCTTATCAATACTACTCACAAATGAAAAAGGGTTGAACAATAGAATATTTAACTTTCCAAGTAAATATAAAGTGAGTCCACAAAGTGGTGCATTTAACTCCCTATGTAAATAAGGAATGAATCCATGCCCTCAATCACTCAATAAAATATTTTATATTGGAGCCAAGAATTACTTAAGGTATAAACACAAGCATTCACTTACACAAACTTGTATGAAAGCAAATCTATGTTCATTCATTTCCCATTAAGAGCATCAATTGAAATGTGTTCTATGAAAGCATGTAAACACTCAAGTCAAACACATGAGAGGTTCAATTTTAATCCCAAAATCCAAATGTTGTAGAGATGGAACAAAGTACCTCAAGTCCAATGCTTTGTTTTAAGCATTTTTCATAAAAGCAAGAGCACTTTCAAATGAACAAGACAAGAAACAAGCAAACAAGATATGCAATATATATCCAACTTATGCAAACCCTAAGATGGTTAGATCTGAAAATTAATTTTTATGAGCAATAATAACTAGAAAATAATTCAAATGACAACTCACATCATGCATTGAACCATGTGAAAAATAAATGCATACTAATCATCAAATATCTTTTTTTTTAATTTTGATTTTTGACCTTGTCAACAAGATTGGACTTATACCACATGAATTCGGACCCTAAACTCAAAATGCAGAAAAAATACCTCTATCAAAAAATAAAGAGCTTTCCAAAAATGTCAAAATTTTGAAAAGATTTTTTCATTTGTGCCCTAGAGAGCCATTTTACCAAAATAGACTAATTTTTGTAAATTTACTAAATGAGCTATGATATGACCTCTAAATTAAAAACATAGTGAATGGACCCCCTGTATAATTTCAAAAAATTTCCAAAAATGTAAAAATTTCCAAAAAATATGTTGATTTGCACCAAAAATCAATTTTTTATGAAAAATTAAGAAAAAATCATAAAAAATACAAATCACCTCCAAAAAATCTAAATTTTTTTTTTGGACTTCTCTGATATGTTTCCAACTTACAAAAAAAAATTTAGACAAAAACACCAAGCCGTTTGGGAGATATGATCAAATCTTTAAAAATTTAAGGTTTTCCATCTCCAAACAAATCTGCACAAGGGTTAGCTCCAAAAATAATCAAAACCAGCATGTAACAGTGGGTTGCCCCATGGTGGGTGCCAAAAATTTATGGTGAAAATGTGATCACACTTCTATGAATCCTTACATGCAAGAAAACTCAAGAATGCACCCTCACAAATCGATCCATAGCTCTTTATGCATGGAGTTGCAAGATTTGTAAAATTGGTCTCAGCTAGAGCTATAAACTCATGACCTTGATAGTCAACCACACAATGAGAGATTCACAATGAAAACAAGGGAAACAATTCCAATATCTCTAATGAAATCAATATGGATGCAATGCAATGCAAACTAATCTATGAGAATGAAAAATGCAAGCTATGCTATGAAAGGAAAATACAAGTGTTACAAATCCTCCTATTAAGCTATGTGAGATTAATCTATTACATACAAAAAATCTATACTAAAAATGTCATTATCATGCAACTATGATGTAAGAAAACAAACTAAATGAAATGCAACAACAATGTCTTCAAAGCTTGAATGCAAGAATGTCTTCAAAGAGCTCCAAATGACCTAGAAAACCTACAGCATAACATTAGCATAAAAATTTAAGATATGAAAATGAAGAAGAGAGCTCTTCTTTTATAGGAAGTGAAAAGGAATGGACCATTGTGATTAAGAGGCAAAAGACTTAATCAACGGTGGAGAAAAAAAGAAGCTTGATCCTTGTGCACAAATATCCTCCAATAGGAAAATAGGAGTTGACTTTATGTCCATATGAGACAAAAAGTGTTTTTTCCTTTTTATAAAATAAGAATAATGTTTTATTTGTGCAACTTAGGATAAGAGGAAAAGTGGAGATTTTTTATTTAAATAAAAGGGGAGGAAATTCCTTTTAATTAAATAAAGGCTTAGGATAAAGTGATTTTATTATTTAATTAAAAGAGATTTTTAATTAATTAAAAGGGAGCATGTTCTCTTAATTAAATAAAATTTTTATTTTTATTTATTTTAAATTAAATAAGGCTCAAACTTTAGGAAATATTGAATTGATTATGATTTGATCAAGAAAATTGATATAATTGATTTTGTTGATATTTGAAAATATTGATTCAGGGATTTGATAAATTGCAAAAATGGGGCCCAAAGTCTAGGCGACCATTTTAGGGTGTATACATATATTACGTAAATTATTTATACAATGAAGAATAGTAAACCTATGTATATGCTAGTAGCAACGGGTTCAACAAAATTCCTACATTTACTATCAAACAACAATGACTGAAAAATAAACAATAACAAACCAAATGTGGGTGGAAATGGTGGAATGTTCCAACATTCCCCCCTTATTACATCATTGTGTTGAAGTACTAATAAGAAAATCTTGAAATGTTTCAAACTTCACTTGTGCAAGACGCTTGGTGAATATATCAGCTTGTTGTTCTTGAGTATAGCTGAATTGGAGTTGAGTGTTATTTTGTTGAACATGTTCTCATATGAAGTGGTAGTCATCTTCAATATGCTTGGTTCGTTCATGGAACATTGGATTATGAACAAGCTTGAGAACACTCTAATTGTCACATTAGAGGATAGTAGGCTAATTTTTTTGTACACCCAATACTTCTAATATGCGGCATAGCCAAACTTCTCCACTAATTAGTGCATGATATTTTTCTTGTGTTGAAGAACAAGTAATTGTGTCTTTCTTCTTACTTACCCAAGAAGTTGGTCCTGAACCTAGGAAGAAAACAAATCTAGATGTGGATTTCCTATCATCAACAAAATTTGCACAATCTACATCTGTGTACCTTGTCAAGAAGAATTGATCATTCTTTTTATACTCTAAACTATGATTCATTGTACCTTGGATATACCTCAGTACTTATTATGTTTCTTTCCAATGAAATATTTTTGGATCTTGCATAAATCTTAATAGATAATTAACATCAAAACTAATATTTTGTCTGGTGTAGGTCAAGTAAATAAAACCTCCTTGAGCATCTGTTGATGGAGAGTTGCATTCACCTTAGGAGAAGAATCAGCGGTAGATAGTTGCAGACCTGATTCCATGGGAGTAGACATAGGTTTAGAACCCATCATTCTAAACTTCTCAAGCAATGTATTGGCATATTTTCTCTATGATACAAAGATATGGTGATTTTTTTTCCATACCTCTAAGCCTAGACAATAGTGTAGTAGCCTGAGATCTATCATATCAAAAGCCTTCTCGAGATCATTTTTGGTTGCTTCAAACATTTCTTTTGGACTTCCTATGATAACCAAACCATCAATATATACATTAATGATCACAATATCCCCCCCTTGATCCTTGAGGTAGAGATTGGGATCATATGGGTGCCTAGTGAAACTATGTTGTAACAAATGTTCATTAATTTTTGTATACCAAGCTCTAGGAGCCTATTTGAGACCATACAGGAACTTGACAAGTTTTCATACACTTTCTTCTTTTTCAGGTGTAGCATATCCCTCTAGTTGGGTCATATAGACCTCTTCTTAAGGTCTCCATTTAGAAATGTATTTTTTACATCCATTTGGTAAAGTTTCCAACCAAAATGGGCAGCTAAAGAAAATATCATTCTAATGGTTTTTATTTTAGAAGTGGGAGAAAATGTTTCCTCATATTCAATCCCTTATATTTGGGCATAGCCCTTGGCTACAATTCTAGATTTATGTTTATCTATACTACCATCTTCTTTACACTTAGTCTTAAATATCCATTTACAACCAATTTCTTTCTTACCAGGTGGTAGATCAACAAGCTCCCAAGTGTTATTTTTCATCAAAGATTGATATTCTACATCAATAGCCTCTTTAATTGAGGTTTTAACTTAATGCTTCTTGAATAGTAGATGGATCAAAATTATCAACAATAGAAGTCATCAAGTAAAATTGTACCTTATTGTCAGCCATATTGTAAGTTCTTGGATAGGAAGTGGAAGTTACTATAACTCCATCCAATTTTGCATCTTGTATGGTACTAGTATACCACTTTGGTAATGGTTTTATGACATTGATGGGTGTCAATTAATCAACAATCTCATCATTTTTCCCATCCATGTTGAATATAGGAGCACTATCTGTAGCAGATGATGATGTAGGAGGAGAACTTGGCTCACTCTTCTCATAAAAAATTACATCTTTACTAATGTCAATTTTCTTTGTGTTGGGATCTAGAAGGCGATATGCCTTGTATTTATTACTATATCCAAGAAAAATACATTGCATTGACTTTTCATCTAACGTGTTCCTTTTTTGTTTAGGAATATCCATATAGGAAGTGCATCCAAATACATGAAGATGAGAGATAAAAGGCTTTACCCCTATCCATGCTTCTTCAGGAGTGATGTCATCAAGGGTTTTGATCGATGCATGATTCAAAAGATAAATTATTGTGTGAATAGCTTCATCACAATATGCATGTTCTAGTTGAGAATCTTTCAACATATTTCAGACCATCTCATTGATGATACAACTCTATTTTGTCGAGGTGTATATATTGCAACCAACTGACGATGAATATCATTTTCCTTCAAGTACATGGAGAATTATGTGCTAGTTCATTCCCCCCCTCGATTTGAGAAAAGGACATGAATGTTATGATTGGTGTCTTTCTCCACAAGAGTTTTAAACTCCTTGAAGTAGGAAAAGGCCTCATCTTTATGCTACAAATAATATGCCCACATTTTTTTGAGTGTGATCATCAAAAAATAGATGAAAGTACATGTATCCTTTATTGCTAGGCATCATAGGGCCACACAAATTGGTATGAACCAACTACACAGGTTCATTGGCACAATGCTCACTAGGATAAAGGGGTGCTCTATGTTTTTTTCCAGCAAGATAGCTAGAACAAATAACACTTGACCTCTCAATTGATGGAAGCCCTTTGACCATGTATTTTTGACTAAGTTTTAGCAATTATTTCTCAAATAACCAAATCTATGATGCCAAAGCATAACAAAATCACTATCCTCATCACTAAGGCCTTATGATTAGCAACTTTACCAAGCCTAAATATTCTACCAATCTCAGTAGCACTAGAAATATTTTTTGCATTTTGTGACTTATCTTTGATAAGACATACCTTTTTATCCTACTTTTTATCAAACTCTGTTATAAGGTTATAATCAAGAAATTGATTGATAGAAAGAATAATTTGGATGAGTCCTAGCATGTACAAGACATTAGTAAGCCTACAACTTTGAGTGCCAAACTTCAAAGAGATGTCACCAATACTTGTGTTGTTGTAGGTGGTATCATCTCCAAAAGCAATTGCACCATGATGAGGTTTCAATGTACGAAACCACTTCTTTTGTCTAGGCATGTGCTTTATAGAACCTCGGTCCACGTACCATATAGAGGTAGATTGTGAACCATCTTCTAAAGTGTGGGCTAAAAGCATGTATTCCTCATCTAGATAATCTTCTACTTCAACAACATTTTTTTTTTTGTTTTTTCTTGTCCTTTTTCTAAAAATGTGATTTGTCACTTTGAAATGGATTCTTTGGATGTGGTTTGTTGGATAGTCCTTTGTTGAAGGATTTATTCCAAAAAAATTTTACTTCATGTTCATCTTTGTCATTGATTGGACACATCTTCTACAATCTAGATGAATTACTAGATTTGGGAGGTCCATTGAACTTCTTTATAAGCTTTATGGCCTTTATGATGTGTAGCCATAGCATGATCCTCTTGATCTTTTCATGGCTTAGAGACTCTCTTTTTTTATGAAGATTTACAAACTTCTCAAATATGGATGTAGAGTATTTTACATTCAAAGTTGTCACAAATATATTACATTTGGAGGGTAGTTCTCATAGAACTATAGGGAGTAATAATGCATCATCAATTGTTTCTATAAATATTTGTAGGGAATTCCTCAACTCAATAATCCTTTTGAAAGAGAGTTCCAATTATTCTCCATTATTCACTTTCAAGTTGAGTAGTTGACTTTGCAAATTCGGGATTTGATTTTGATTCTTAATGTAGTCAAGGATGGTGGATCCAATGAAGGATAATCCAAATCTTGCAGCTAATAGAACAACATAGTGGAATACTCAAAATGAAACACAATACAATTTTTTACACTCTAATTTTCATTAACATGCTCGGCTATAAGGCCTTCCGGGTTAGGGCCAATTACAATCAGTAAACAATTCTACAAGATCCAAGACTAGATCCAATACAATCTCAGCTAGTCCAGCTCTGAAAACAATCAGAAGTTGATGTAAACCCTAAGGTAGATCTAAACTTGAGCTCACAAGCCTCCAAGAAATCTCCTTGTCTTTAAGTATGCAACCACTAGCTCTGCTATTACAAACTATCTGATAAGAATTAAATCTGCAAGATCATGGAAGATATTTTCAACAACTTCGCCAAATTTAGCTTCAGTAGTGCCTCCAATTACCGCTACCAAAAAGAACCTATCCCTAAACATCTACCCAAGCCCTCCTTAAATACTAATCATCAACCACAAGTCAGCTGAATGAAACCCTTAACTCCCCAAAACAATAATTAAATTTCATACAAGTCAGCTTACAAATGTATACAAACATTTAATTCTGCATGTCAGCCCAAGACAATGGCTACCAACAATAAATGCACCAAGTCAGCTCAACAAATCACATAGAACTCCAGTCAGTAAGTTAGAACTACTGAGTGACAATAAAATTATCGAGCACACCAAGCATCGCCGAGCACCAATTTTGATCGAGCACCATAGGCATGACTGAGCAACACTTTCATCGAGCGCTAGGGACTACTAAGTTCCTTTAGTGACTGAGCTTCCTTCAATGACCAAGACCATCGGTGAAGGCTGCAACTGAGAAAAACCAGCCAAAATAAAAAACACTTATGCAGTTTCACCGAGCACATAGAATGCCTCTACCTCAACCTTGGATGCCCCTGCATCAGACACCCCAAGTTCCAAAAGATGTTCATATGTGAGAAGAACATCTTTTAGGATTCATCACATAAATCCTGAGCTGGTTCTTCACATACAAGTCCTCCACCTTTTCTGCTTGCAAACTTTTCCACTTCAGTTTCCTTTGTCTCTTCAAATCTTTTATGGATAATGCATAGGTCGATTCTTCAAATTGATCATTCATTTTCTTAGGATCTACAATCTCAACTCGGCTACCAATGCTCAGGCTTCTCCTACCAAGCGTTGTATCCATCAAAGGCATCAGTAAAAACTTCATGTCATCCTTCTCAACAATAAAGAAATTCTTCACACAATCATAAATAGCTTTATAATCATACTACCAAGGTCTACCGAGCAATATATCACAACTATTCATCTTCACAATGTCACAGAGCACAAGATCCTTATATTGGCCAATCTAAACATCAATGAAGCATTGTTCTCTTACTTCCAAAGCATGAACATCTTGTAACCGGCCAAGCCCATAAGGACAAGGATGTTTCATTATATTCAAACCAAGTTTCTAAACTAGGTCCTCAACAACAAGGTTATCAATACTACCACTATAAACAATCACATTATAGAGTTTACCTTCAAATTTGCATCAGATCCTAAACAAATTACTCCTTTGACAAGGTTCATCCTTTGTACTGAGTAATGTTCACTGAAGCAACAAGTTCTCTGATTCAGGTTCATTCTAAATGTTCTCATTTACTATAGCAATTTTTTGGTCAACCTTCTTCTATGTACACTCAAAAGAATAGTGTCCTTCCTCTCCATAGTTATAGCAAGTACCCTTAAATATAACTCTACCTATCTTCTTCTTTGGTTCTACAAGTTTCTGTTCATCTTCTGCATCAGTCAGTTTATCCTTCACCAAGTGATCAACTTTTTCCTTCCCTTGGGAGTTACTAGGTTGTTTCCTCTTCAACTTATCTTCTGCCTTTAGAGAATATTGATAAGCATCCTCCATAGAATCAATGTTCAACATACCAAGCTCATCATGAATATTGAATCTCAAACCATTCACATTCTGAGCTACCTTTTCCTTACTAGTCTCTCAGTGACCAGACTGAATATTAAGTTTGTAGAACTCCTTAGTATAATCTTCAACAGACAAATCCTTCTATTTTAGATTCTGTAACTTTATAAAGAAGTCAAGCTCATAGTCAACTAGTATGAACTTAGCTTTTAACTTAGTCACCATCAACCTCCACCAATTGATCTTCATTTCTCCTTCATCTTCTCGATCTCTCTATAGTTCTTTCCACCAAAGAGTAGCATGTCCTTTCAACTTTATCTGTGCTAATCTCACCCAAAGAGGATCTTCAATTTCTTCCAGCTCAAATAAATCTTCAAGTTCACCAATCCAATCAATTAGATTGTTGGGCTTCAAAGTACCAAAGAAAGTATAAACTTTCATTCGGTAACTACTAAATCGAGCAGCAAATCTAGGTAACCGAGCAGTTCTGTCTTCGCCAAATCTATCCCTCTAGTCATCACCACTAGATCCAACAGGTTCAAATTCTTCAGTAGCTTCCTCATAGCCATCTTTAGTACCAACATTCTAAGGAATACTAGTAATAGCTCTCATGATCTTGGTGACCATATCATTCTTCATCAGCTCCATCTCAAATCTGAAATCTAATTTCACCTTCTTTGTAATCCTAGATTCCACAATATCACAGAGGTCTTGAATAACTCTAGGGTCTAATCTTCTCAGAGGCATCCTTAAAGATAAAAGAAACCCTTGGCAACAAACCCTCACCAACCACCATGTGGCAATTTCCAAGTTGTAACAAGTCAAATCTCAACTTGCAATCTTGCAAATAACTAGGGCACAATTCCACAAGTTTAGTGCCATAGACCTGTAATTCAGATTGTGCACAATCTCTACTCTAACAAGATTAACTTTGCAAGATTAGCCTTGCTAGGTCAAGCTTCTACTTCAACTAGAACAAAATTCTCTCTAATACCACCTAATGCAGTAAAGGATGGTGGATCCAATGAAGGACAATCCAAACCTTGTAGCCAATATAACAACATAGTGGAATACTCAAAATGCAACACAATACAATTGTTTAAACTCTAATTTTCATTAACATGCCCGACTATAAGGCCTTCCGAGTTAGGGCCAATTATAATTAGTAAACAATTCTGTAAGATCCAAGACCAGATCCAATACAATCTTAGCTAGTTCAGCTCTGAAAATAATCAGAAGCTGATAGAAACCCTAAGGTAGATCTAAACTTGAGCTCACAAGCCTCCAAGCAATCTCCTTGTCTCCAAGTATGCAACCAATAGCTCTGCTATTACAAACTATCTGATAAGAATTAGATCTACAAGATCATGGAAGATCTTTTCCACAACTTTTCCAACTTTAGCTTCAGTAGTGCCTCCAGTTACCGCTACCAAAAAGAACCTCTCCCTAAACATCTACCCAAGCCCTCCTTAAATACTAATCATCATCCACAAGTTAGCTGGATGAAACCCTTAACTCCCCAAAAAAATAATTAAATGTCATACAAGTCATCTTACAAATGTATACAAACATTTAATTCTGCATGTTAGCCCAAGACAATGGCTACCAACAATAAATGCACCAAGTCAGCTCAACAAAACACACAAAACTCCATTCGGTAAGTCAGAACTACCAAGTGATAGTAAAATTATCGAGCACGCCAGGTATTGTCGAGCACCAGTTTCAACCGAGCACCATAGGAATGACTAAGCAACACTTTCACTGAGTGCCAA
This sequence comes from Chamaecyparis obtusa, assembly GCA_027943335.1. Taxonomy (NCBI): domain Eukaryota; kingdom Viridiplantae; phylum Streptophyta; class Pinopsida; order Cupressales; family Cupressaceae; genus Chamaecyparis; species Chamaecyparis obtusa. The sequence goes on along the minus strand of BSBK01001410.1, from coordinate 1,282,788 downwards.
GGACTATCAAGTTCCTTCAGTGACCGAGCTTCCTTTAATGACCGAAACTAGTGATCAAGGCTGCAACCAAGCAAAACCGGCCAAAATACAAACACTTATGCAGTTTCACCAAGAACACAGAATGCCCCCGCCTCAACCTTGGATGCCCCTGCATCAATTCTTCACCTTATATATCATTTTGAGCTTGTCTCATGCATCTTTGGCTATGGACGATTCGTGGATAAAGCGTTGAACTTCATTAGACGCACTGAACAAAATGAACAATTTGGCCTTTCTATCGGCCTAATCAAATTTTGTTTGTCATCAGTATTTGTTTAGTGACATGTTTTGGTACCATTGATCACATCCCAAACTTCCTCAAACTCAAGTTGAGTTTTGAGTTTGGTCTTCCACGCGAAATAACTATTCTCGAGCAATAGTTGAGAGTCTAGAAGAAGAAACTTTAGGGAACTTCCTGCCATTTTGTTAGCTAGATATGACACTATTTTATCATATGCCCCATCAATCAAATATAGGAATATATGAAGGTCGTGTGTTCACTCTCACTCACTACACCACTAAAAAAGAATGCCCCCAAATTGCACAATTTTTCATTCAAATCTGATAGGTGATATAGTTAGCAAGAGAAGCACCAAAGGATATGTGTATATTGCATGTAGCACAATAGTTAGTGGGTTTCACAATTACAAGAGTTTGTTGCACTTTATATAGTAGAAGAATAGTATTTTTCTACTATAATGGCTGGTAAGAAATAATTTAATTACAAATTTTTATCAAGGAATTGGGCAAGCAAGAAAGTATAAAAGGTTGTACATTGATAGTAAGAGTGTCATTCATCTTGTAAAGAACTCACTCCTTTATCTTAAGACTAAACATATAAAACTTGGGTATCATTTCATATGATCAAGTTTAGAAGATGTACAGTTGAAGCTAAAAAGTATGTACATTAGCAAATGACCTAAAAATATGTTAAAAAAAATAGTAATTTGGTAGAAATTGATTTTCTAGTTAGATTTTGTTGAGCTTTAAGAATGATAATAGTAGAAATGAGAAAAAAGTCAAGTCCAAGTATATGAATGGATAGTGCGAGCTATAGGTGTAGCTATATTGTACAAGATTAGTCTCTAGTAGGAGATCATTTGGTGTGAAGCCTAATTAACCTCCAAGTGGAAGATTGTCAATATGTGGTAATTGATCATGCTATCAAACTTAAATTTTTTGTGAATAAATTTAGTTGTGTTTTTCCTTAAAATCAATTATGAGGAGTGGAGAGGACTAGATTCCCTATAGTGGGGCTATGCAACTATCCCCCCGATGAGGTCTTGAGGAAAAATCACATGATAAAGGTTTGAGTGTAATGCCCCTAGTGGAGGATTTTTGGTGTAGCACCTCTAATTGAATGTTGGGGGGACTGATCCTAAAACAAAAACTACCTATTATTTAATAAATTCCAATTAGTATATGCAAAATGACCTTTGTAAACTACAAAAAAGGTTTGATAAATAAGTTGCTAAGGAATGTGAAAATCCAAGAGATTGTAATTTATTTCTTTGCTAGATAATAGAAAAGGATGGATTGTAATTTTGTATTGAAACTTGATTCATGATGGCACAACTTGTGGAAGCTATAACTTTTGACTCGGGTGTCTGATTTGCTTATATAATATATCATTAGAAAGCTTGTGAAGAGATCTAAAAAAAACACATATAAGTAAAGATCTATGATTTCATACCTTTCTAGGGCCTCTAAGGTCTTGAATTTTTAGTTTTAAGCCTAACTAGATAAATATTTCGAAACAAAAACATTAATATCTTTCAAACTGCTCAAGATATTGAGGTGATTCTTTCACCAATCTTTTAATTTTTTAATTACGCTCCATGAGACCAATTTTCATGTCCACATGAGAAAAATAGGAAAAGTCTTAAAACACAAAAATATTCAAAAAATAGTGTGACTATCTTACACTATTTTTAGCTTCTATATATCTTATATAGTAGAGCTATCATAGTGGGCTCCTAGAAAACTAAATAAAAAAACATAGCATTTCTTTTAGGGTGATGCAAGATTACTCCTACTATTGAATTTAGTAGAGAAACCAACTACATTACTTTGTATTATGTGAATTATTTATACAATGAATAATAGTAAACCTATGTATATGCTAGTAGCGATGGGTTCAACAAAATCCCTATATTTACTATCAAACAACAATGACTCAAAAATGAACAATAACAAACCAAGTGCGGGTGGAAATGGTGGAATATGCCAATGTTCCCCCCTTATTACATCATTGCTTTGAAGTACTAATGAAAGAATCTTGAAATGTTTCAAACTTCTCTTGTGTAAGAAGCTTGGTGAATATATGAGCTTGTTGTTCTTGTGTAGAGTAGAATTGGAGTTAAATGTTATTTTGTTGAACATGTTCTCATATAAAGTGGTAGCCATCTTCAATATGCTTGGTCCATTCATGAAACACTAGAATATGAACAAGCTTGAGAACACTCTGATTGTCACAATAGAGGATAGTAGGCCAATTTTTTGGTACACCTAATCCTTCCAATATGAGACATATCCAAACTTCTCCACTAACTGTTGCACGATATTTTTCTTCTATTGAAGAAAAATAAATTGTGGCTTGCTCTTACTTCCCCAATAAATTGGTCCTAAACCTAGGAAGAAAACAAATCCAGATGTAGATTTCCTATCATCAACAAAACCTGCACAATCTGCATCTATGTACCATGTCAAGAAGAATTGATCATTCTTTTTATATTCCAAACTATGATTCATTGTACCTTGGATATACCTTAGTATTCATTGTGTTGCTTTCCAATGACATGTTTTTGAATCTTGCATGAATCTTGATAGATAATTAACAACAAAACTAATATCTAGTTTGGTGTAGGTCAAGTAAACCTACACCAAACTAGATATGTCGATAGAGATTTGCACTCACCTAAGGAGATGTATCAGTAGTAGATAGTTGCATACCTAATTCCATTGGAGTAGACATAGGTTTAGATCCCATCATTCTGAACTTCTCAAGAAATGTCTTGGCATATTTTCTCTATGATACAATGATATGGTGATTTTTTTGCCATACCTCTAAGCCTATACAATAGTGTATTAGCTCGAGATCTATCATATCAAAAGCCTTCACGAGATCATTTTTGGTTGCTTCAACCATTTCTTATGGACTACCTACGATAAACAAGTCATCAACATATACATTAATGAGCACAATATCCTCCCCCCTTGATCCTTGAGGTAGGGATTGGGATCATATGGGTGCCTAGTGAAACCATGTTGTAATAAATGCTCATTAATTTTTGTATACCAAGCCCTAGGAGCCTTTTTGAGACCATATAGGAACTTGACAAGTTTGCATACATTTTCTTCATTTTCAAGTGCAACATATCCCTTTAGTTGGGTCATATAGACCTCTTCTTTAAGGTCTCCATTTAGAAATGCACTTTTTACATCCATTTGGTATCCTTTCCAACCAAATTGGGTAACTAAAGAAAATATCATTATAATTGTCTTAGTTTTAGAAGTGGGAGCAACTGTTTCCTCATAGTCAATCCCTTAATTTTGGGCATAACCCTTGGCTACAAGTTTAGCTTTATGTTTGTCTATACTACCATTTTCTTTATAATTAGTCTTAAATATCCATTTACAACCAATTGCTTTCTTACTTGGCGGTAGATCAACAAGCTCCCAAGTGTTATTTTTCATCAAAGATCGATATTCTACTTCCATAGTCTCTTTCCAAGGTTTTGACTCTAGTGCTTCTTGAAGAGTAGATGGCTCAAAATTATCAACAACAGAAGTCATCAAGTGAAACTTTACCTTATTGCAAGCTATATTGTGAGTTTTTGGACATGAAGTGGAATTTTCTAGAACTCCATCCAGTTTTACATCTTGTACATGGTACTAATATACCACTATGGTAATAAATATGTGACATTGATGGGTGTCAATTAACCAACATTCTCATCATTTTTCCGATCCATGTTGAATATAGGAGCACTATCTATAGCAGATGATGATGTAGGAGGAAAACTTGGTTCATTCTTCTCATTAGAAATTACATCTATACTAATTTATATTTTCTTTGTGTTGGGATCTAGAAGGTGATATGCCTTGGATTTATTACTATATCCAAGAAAAATACATTGCATTGACTTATAATCTAACTTCTTCCTTTTCTATTTAGGAATATGCATATATGCAGGGATTTCAAACACACGAAGATGAGAGATAGAAGGCTTTACACCTGTCCATGCTTCTTTAGAAGTGATGCAATCTAGGGTGTTAGTTGGTGCACAATTCAAAAGATAAATTGTTGTGTGAATAGCTTCAACCCAATATGCATGTTCTAGTTGAGAATCTTTCAACATATTTCGGCCTATCTCAATGATGATACGATTTCTCCATTCAACAACTCTATTTTGTTGAGGTGTATATATTGCAACCAACCGATGTCAAATTTTATTTTCCTTCAAGTACATGGATAATTATGTGTTGTTGTATTCCCCCCACAATCTAAGTAGAGGACGTGAATGCGATGATTGGTGTCTTTCTCCACAAGAGTGTGAAACTCTTTGAAGTAGCAAAAGGCCTCATCTTTATGCTGCAAACAATATACCCACATTTTTTTGAGTGTGATCATCAAAAAATAGATGAAAGTACATGTATCCTTTATTGCTAGGCATCATAGAGACACACAAATTGGTATGCACCAACTACAAAGTTTGGTTGGTACAATGCTCACCAAGATAAAGGGGTGTTCTATGTTGTTTTCCATCAAGATAGCTAGAACAAACAACACTTGACTTCTCAAGTGATGGAATCCCTTTGACCATGTATTTTTTACTGATTTTTAGCAAGTATTGCTCAAATGACCAAATCTATGATGCCAAAGCATAAAAAAATCACTACCCTTTGTCACTAAGGCCTTATGATTAGCAATTATATCAAGCCTATATATTCTACCAATCTTAGTAGCAATAAAAATATTTTTTGCATTTTGTGACTTATCTTTGATAAGATAGACCTTTTTATCCTACTTTGTATCAAATTCAACTCTAAGATTATAATCAAGAAATTGATCAACATAAAGAAGATTATTGGTGAGTCCTAGTATGTACAAGACATTAGTAAGCCTACAACTATGTGTGCCAAACTTCAAAGAGATGTCACCAATACTTGTGATGTTGTAGGTGGTATCATCTCCCAAAGTAATTGCACCATGATGAGGTTTCAATGTATGAAACCACTTATTTTGTTCAGTCATGTGCTTTGTAGCACCTGAGTCCATCTAGCATATAGAGGTAGATTGTGAACCATATTCTAAAGTGTGGGCTAAAAGCATGTATTCCTCATCTGAAGAATCTTCTATTTCAACAACATTGCTTTGTTGTTTATGCTTGTCCTTTGTTGCCAATTTGATTTGTCACTTTGAAATGGATTCTTTGGAGGTGGTTTATTCGATGGTCCTTTGTTAAAGGAGTTATAGCAACAATTTTTCACATCATGTTTAACTTTGTCATTGATTGGACACTTCTTTTGCATTCTAGATGAATTACTAAATTTGGGAGGTCCATTGAAGTGTTTCATATAATTTATGGCCTTTAAGATGTGTGGCCATGGCATGATCCTCTTGATCATTTTCATGGCTTAGAGACTCTTCTTTTCGAAGAAGATTTACAAGCTTCTCAAATGTGGGTGTAGAGTCTGTGACATTCAAAGTTGTCACAAATATCTTGTATTTGGAGGGTAGTTCTCATAGAACAATAGGCACTAATAATGCATCATCAATTGTTTCTACAAATGTTTGTAGGGAAGCCCTCAACTCATCAATCCTTTTGAGAGAGAATTCCAATTCTTCTACATTCTTTATTTTCTAGTTGAGTAGTTGACTTTGCAAATTTGGGATCTAATTCTGATTCTTCACCTCATATATCATTTTGAGCTTGTCCCATGCATCTTTGGCTATGGACGAGTCACAGATAAAGGGTTGAACTTCATAAACACACTAAACAAAATGATCAATTTGGCCTTTCTATCGGCTTGATCAAATTTTGTTTGTTCATCAATAGTTGTTTGGTGACGTGTTTTGTTTCCATTGACAACATCCCAAACTTCCTCAAACTCGAGTTGATTTTTCAGTTTGGTCTTCCTCGCGAAATAATTATTCTCAAGCAATAGTTGAGAGTCTAGAAGAAGAAACTTTGGGAAACTTCCTACCATTTTGTTAGCTAGATATGGCACTATTTTATCGTATGTCTCATCAATCAAATATAGAAATATTTGAAGGTTGTGTGTTCACTCCACACTCACCACACCACTAAAAAGAACACCCCTGAATAGCATAATTGTTCACTATGAATCTCTCATATATTTAGGTGTACCAAATTAATGGGATGATAACATTATATTTTGACAAGATAATTAATGACTTAAAAGTAAACATGTTGGAAGAATTGTAAAAAAACTATAATACCCCATCAAAACAAACTAATGGCTCAAATCTTGACCAAAGTAAAACATCTCTAACCATAGTTAAAAAAAATACTACTAGTGGTCATGAGTCAAAATGACCTTGACAATGCAGGCTTATGAAACACTTTCATGAGAAGCACACAACCTCCAAGCTTCCATGTAATCTCTTTAGTCATGCACATAACTTCTTTATTTTTTCTCTCATCCCATCCACATGGAATGCATAGATGCATGGCTAAGGATTTATGCCTTGTGGTAGGAAACTCTTGAGCTTAGAAAGAAATCACCAATATCAAATAGCAATAGCACCATGCCTATTGCTATCCAAAAAGGCCTCTAAAAAGGAGATATAGTCTCCTAAAGTTAAAGAGATCAAAGGAATTTGTGTTTGGTAGGAGGAAATCATGAAAAGAAGATTGTGAAATTATTGGAATTTCTTTTTTACAAACAATGTTCATTTAGAAATTTAATTAGATGAGGCTAGTTGTACTTGTTGCATATATTTTTTACCATGAGAATAGTGCGAGGGGTACAATCATATAATTTTGTTGTTCTACTTCTTTGTAGAAAAGAAAATAAAAAAGGATATCATTGCATCCAAATTTGTAGATATAATCACTTGAAGATGATTGTTGAATACCTTGTCAGATTGATGTTGTCAGTCTCAAGAAGATATCCCTATTCTAAAAACACTAGCATAACATTTAAGGTCTAGGGAAGAAATGTGGTGAATCAATGATGCCAAGTGTAAGGTGGAAATGTTTTTCATTTGTTAAAGCAGCAGTTGAAAGGAGGTCACAGAAGTTAAAGGCACACATTGATCTGTATTAATCAAGTTTTCTAATTGTGAAGCTCAGAGTTGTAGATGTTTTCCAATTGAAAGAGAAATAAAATTATGGTTGCACAATTAAGAGAAGAAAAAAACTTCCAACTAAGGTTGTGTTAAAGTTGTAGAACAACTTCACAAGTTGCAAATGTGGTTAGAGTTTTCCAAATAAGAGAATAGGTGAAGCTCTCAAAAGTGAGTAGGGTGTAAAAGCCCAAAGGAGCAGAGGAAGATTTGAAGGTTCTAGAGGAGAGAACTAGGAATACCAAAAGGCCAAGTTGAGGAGGAAGCTTGGTGAGGTATTGCAACAAGTTGAGGAGCAACTTGTTATTTTAGAGGCTTGAGTGTAGCTTAGAAGTGAATAAAGTGAGGTTCAAAAGGAGAAGGAGAACATGAGTATTAATAGTTATTACACTACAATAGTTGGGGTTAAATTTTGACACCAATTTGCAATGCCACTACAATTTATGTTTTTTTTTTGTGTTTTCTTTTGGTAAGTTCCCCCGATGGTGTCGTAATAGTGATGATGATGTCGTAATTGTGACACCCCTATGGTTATAAACCAAAAAGAAAAAGAAAAAGAAAGTGTCATTTGTAATTTATGAATTCAAAGAGCTGTCGCGAAGATGGCACTACACTTTTGCGTGGCACGAAGAGGTCATTCGAGTTTGGCATGTACGAAGAGGTCTGCACCATGTGGGAAGAGCACACTAGCACTTGAGGTAGGCATTTGAGCTTTTTCTTCTCATTTACTCAATTTCATTTTGATGGCATTTGTTGATTTAATGGCACAATATGAATGTTAATAGTGGCATTGTTTACATCTTAGCATTTGGAATGCTCGATGACCCGCGAGCTTTGAGAGCTAGGGCATCATTGCTATTACCTTCAAGGCATTGTGTGAAGTGTTGGATCTATCTTTATTTGTTTTGATGTTGATATCACTATGTGGTACTCCCTGTTTATGATTATTTCATGAGGAAATATCTTGATGGCTCGCGGGTTGTAAGCTAGGGCATCATACATTATTTATGAGCTCACTATTAAATACTGGCATTGTTTACATCTTTTCATTTGGAATGCTTAATGACCCGCGAGGTTTGAGAGCTAGGGCATCATTGATATTACCTTCAAGGCATTGTGTGAAGTATTCGATCTCTCTTTATTTACTTTGCTATTGATATTCACTATGTGGTACTCCCCGTTTATGATCATTTCATGAGGAATGTCTTGATGGCTTGTAGGCTGCAAACTAAAGCATCATACATTGTTCATGAGCTCACTGTTTAATACTGGCATTGTTTACATCTTTTCATTTGGAATGCTTGATGACCTGTGAGCTTTGAGAGCTAGGGCATCATTTCTATTACCTTCAAGGCATTGTGTGAAGTGTTTGATCTCTCTTTATTTGTTTTGTTGTTGATATTCACTATGTGGTACTCCCTGTTTATGATCATTTTGTGAGGAAATGTCTTGATGGCTCACGGGCTACAAGCTAGGGCATCATACATTGTTCATGAGCTCACTATTTAATACTGGCATTGTTCATGAGCTCACTATTTAATATTTGGCCAGGCCATGTAAATGGTACCAGGCCAACCCAATCAGACCAATAAAATATGTCATGTTTATCTTTGTCAAAAACACTCGTTCACCATTTTGTTCTTGTTCTTCACACAAATATTTCATCAAAATTAATTGTAAACAATGATTCAAAGAAAAAAGAAACAACTACAATAGATAAGATCCCAAAAGAATAAAGTCAAGGAGAAATAGTGCCCTAATCAGAGACAAAATGAACTCTTAATGTAAGCAAGCATGGAACCAAGAGGGGAAAGTAAGGCACCAACCAAACTCAGGAAAATATTCCATCCAAAATCATAGAGGACACTAACAGAACAAGGAAGTTATCCCACACAAATTTTGTATCTTGCCCACACAAGATCAGCTATAAAGATCTTAGCCTTCTTCTCCCCTGAATTCACAATAAGAATAATTAAAATTGAATACTCTTAGTTTTTCTTCAAATCTATTTGAAACTCCTATGAATTCACTGTGCATCAGGTATGACATATGAAGGAATGAATTTGAAATAAGAAAGAAAAATCTTTCTATTTAAAAACTAGCATAATTAAGCCTTAAACAAAAAAAGTGCAAATGTATAAACTTACAAGCTATATACACCACCCTGATCCGTTGAAAAGGTCTTAGCCTTCTTCTCCCCTAAAATCACAATAGGAACAAATAAAATTCAATACTCTTACTTTTTATTCAAATCTATTCAAAACTCCTATCAACTCATTGTCTAATAGCTAAACTAACCTATGACTTCAAAGGAGGAATTATGAAATATAGTCGTAGGTAGTTATCTCTTCTATAATGATGGAGGAGTCAAAGGTAATGATCAATGAAGTTGCTGCTATTAGATCATACATTAATACACTTACTATTTTGAATTTGAGTTTGGGCATCATGCAATGTTATTGTTGTCATTGCATGCTTGCAGCTGGTGTGCACCATATATTATTTTATACACTGTTTATTTCATTGAGACCGTGAGCTTGGTATTTGTAATGTATTTTTTGTTATTGGATCAATGCTACCATGTTGTTGAGTATGTGTATGACTTGACTATGCACATACATAATTGTAGATGAGGATCAGTAATAGGGTGTCAGGAATTGCTTAGATCCTTTGGATCTAACCCCATCTTTTCCTTCGACCTTGCAAGTTTTGGATCATACAAGAGCATACTGGATTGAACCCCAAGTCAACACTTCATTACTTCATGAAATATCTAGTACCTTCATTATTTATGTTTATCCACTTATGTATGTTTTCATTCATTCATATTCTTCTGAAAGTTGGCTATTACCGACCATATATGACGATTCTTGATATTTTTGGGTCAGTTGATGAAAAGATGTAAAAATTTCTTAAAAGTTTATATTTTTTATTTCAAGTTTTAAAATCATAAAATGAATAAAATTTAAAGATAAAAAATTAAGATAATCTTTTTCTTGACTTTAAAAAAAAAACATAAAGCTCATAAAGCATGGTAAAAACATAAAGCTCATAAAGCATGGTAAAAGAGGGCCCTAACTGTGGTAAAATGGGAAAGTTGCCACCTTGCACTGCTCTTCATATGGAAGCTGCTAAGGAACTATGTTATAAAATTTCAAGGCATGAAATTTTATACTTTTTGACATCATATTTTTTTCTCCTTAGCATTGAGTTTACAATGTTGGGGAGTCGAAGAAAATGTATGTACAGTTATAAAATTTCATGCCTTGAAATTTGGCATGAAATTTTATAACATAGTTCCTTAGCATTTGATCTTTATATGGCAGTCATGACTTGAGGTAGGCATTCGACCTTTGTCTTCTCATTAAATCGATTTCATTTTGATGACATTTTTTGATTTAATGGAAAAATATGAATGTTAAAACTAGCATTGTTTACATCTTTGCATTTGGAATGCTCGATGACCCACGAGCTCTGAGAGCTAGGGCATCATTTCTATTACCTTCAAGGCATTGTGTGAAGTGTTTGATCTCTCTTTATTTGTTTTGTTGTTGATATTCACTATGTGGTACTCCCCGTTTATGATCATTTCATGAAAAAATGTCTTGATAGCTCGCAGGCTACAAGCTAGGGCATCATGCATTGTTTATGAGCTCACTGTTTGAGCACCTCATGTCCCTATTTGATTGGCCAATGCTCTATTTTTTATATTGATGCTATTAGATCAAATAAGGACATCAGTAATAAAATAATACACTTACTATTTTGAATTTGAGCTTTGGCATCATGCAATGTTATTGCTGTCAAAACAGTAAGTGTATTAATGTATGATCTAATAGCAGCAACCTCATTGATCATTACCTTTTACTCCTCCATCATTATAGAAGAGATAACTACCTACAACTTTATTTCATAATTCTTCCTATGAAGTCATAGGTTAGTTTAAAATGGAGAGGGATCTCGAAATATCGTAAGTAAAAATATTACACAGTGGCATTCAGATTAAGTACAATATGAATTCACATGCCTTTAATTATGATACACTTTTGAAATTATCACTCATTGGTCATTTGACAATTCAAGATATAAGTATACTTGTGCTTACCACACCATACTTCAGCATCATAATGCTTATCATTTTCAAGCTTGAGCGAGGCTTCATACCATGCACCGTCTGCAAATTTGTACACAATGCTGATTTAGGCTAGAGGTAAACTACATGTGCCATGTAAACAACATGGTTGAATGCAATCTCTTTTATGCATTTTCAAGAGTTTTCCCACCAATACAAGCATAAATAATGCATTGAATGTAATCTACGAACACTATGTGGTATGAAGTCTCGCTGAAGCCTGAAATATATCATTCCTCATGTTATTGTCAAAATTAAATTCAAATATTTCTCAAAATATTTATTCTTGTAGAATTAAGATATCCTTATCTCAAAAATAAAACAATCTTGCATAATAGCTTTTGAATCACATTAACATACACCCATACTTGTTCTTACCACACCATAACCCAACATCATAATGAATTACACAAGTTGCAAGAAAATAATACAAACTTAGTGAATTCATCACCATCACAACTTGTGCCCTCACAAATTGCCCTATTTTCTGTACATTAGGATCATAAAGTGATGCAGAGGGATGTGGTAGACTTCAAGGTCTTTGGAAATTTATAAGGGAAATACAAGACTTGCAAGGTTTTACCCCAAAATGGCCTAAGGACACCTAATAGCTCAAAGTAAGTGTACACCAAACTAAACACTATCTCAGCACTGTACCTAGTTTTTAGGCCTACAATGAGGTCATTTTACAAAGGAAGTATATACCAGACTTTGACCCAATCCTCCAAACCCTGGACAGTCTTAATTTTGGACTTCAATTAGAGATTTTTTCAATTAATTTTGACCCTTGAACAGTTTAGACCCAAAAGCCCCAAAATCCTCTTCAAGCGCTAGAAATGAGGGTATTCTAATTAGATGGTCTCTATACGTTTTCTTATTGATATGATGGATTCAACACCTTGAGTTCAACATATGAACACTTTAGTGTTCATATGTTGAAGTCATAGGTTAGTTTAAACTGGAGAGGGGTCTCAAAATATCATAAGTAAAAACATTATACAGTGGCATTCAGATTAAGTACTATATGAATTCACATGCCTTTAATTACGATACACTTTTGAAAATCTTTTCATTAAAAAAAAAAAATATTTAGTCAAGTAATAAGATCTTATAAAACTACATTGTGTGAAGTGTTTGATCTCTCTTTATTTATTTTGTTGTTGATATTCACTATGTGGTACTCTCGTTTATGATCATTTCATGAGGAAATGTCTTGATGGCTCACGGGCTGCAAGGTAGGGCATCATGCATTGTTTATGAGCTCATTGTTTGAGCACCTAATGTCCCTATTTGATTGGTCGGTGCTATGTTTGTTATATTGATGCTATTAGATCAAATAGGAACATCAGTAATAAAATAATACACTTACTATTTTGAATTTGAGCTCAAGCATCATGCAATGTTATTGTTGTCATTACATGCTTGCTGTTGTTGTGCGCCATAACAGCAACAAGAATGCAATGTTATGAAATTTTGGGATTAAATTGGTGAGTTTTTATACTTTCTCCATTTTAAACTAACCTATGACTTCAAAGGAGGAATTATGAGATATAGTTGTAGGTGGTTATCTCTTCTATAATGATGGAGGAGTCAAAGGTAATGATCAATGAGGTTGCTACTATTAGATCATACATATATTAATACACTTATTGTTTTGAATTTGAGCTCGGGCATCATATATTATTTTATACACTATTTATTTCATTGAGACCGTGAGCTTGGCATTTGTAATATATTTCTTGTTATTAGATTAATATTGCCATGTTCTTGAGTTTGTAGATGTCCTTTTACTAATCTTGTATAAACAACATATATACCATGTTGACTCATAGCCCATGAGGTGTTTCTTGATAACACATTTGACATCATACTTTTTGCTCCATTTTGGTCTTGATTTACTCACTGCATGCATATGTTTCCTAAGTAAAAATGTTCTGTAGCAAAATTTATTTTAGAAGTGTATGGCTTGACTATGCACATGCATAATTGTAGATGAGGATCAGTAATAGGGTGCCAGACATTGCTTAGATCCTTTGGATCTAACCCCATCTTTTCCTTCTTTGCAAGTTTTGGGTCATTCAAGAGCATACTAGATTGAACCCTTGGTCAACATTTCATTACTTCAGGCAATGTTTGGTACCTTCATTATTTATGTTCATCCACTTATGTATATTTGCATTCATTCATATTCTTCTGAAAGTTGGCTATTAGTGACCATATAGGACCATTCTTGATGTTTTTGGTCCATTTGATGAAAAGATGTAAATAGGGACATCAGTAATAAAACAAGGATATCTTAATCTTTATGAGATCAAATTCAAAACAATAAGTGTGTTATTTATTACTGATGTCCATATTTTATTATTGATATCCTTATTTTGAAGTGTTTGATCATTTCTATTACCTTCAAGGCATTGTGTGAAGTGTTTGATCTCTCTTTATTTATTTTGTTGTGCATGTACCTTCTTTGATCAACTCCGATATGCTCAGGTGATGAACATTTATATTTTCCTAAGCAGTACTATGAGCTTTCCTTCCAACACATGTACTATTGTGAAAATCATCACAAGTCCATTTGTTGTAGGAAAGTTCACAGTACAAATGTATGGATGTCTGCATGTTTTTCACCTGTTCATATACCAAATGATGAGTGCTCAATTATTGTAATGGCAAAGCATTAGAGTCATCCATATAGGACCTTCATTATTTATGTTCATCTATTTATGTATGTTTGCATTCATTTATATTCTTCTGAAAAGTTGGCTATTAGCAACCATATAGGACCATTCTTGATATTTTTGGGTCCATTTTGGTCTTGATTTACTCACTGCATGCATGTTTCCAGAGTGCACATTTTTTATAGCATAATTTGTTTCAGAAATGTATGGCTTGACTATGCACATGCATAATTGTAGATGAGGATTAGTAATAGGATGTCATTCATTGCTTAGATATTTTTTATCTAACCCCCATCTCTCTTTTCTTTGCAAGTTTTGGATCACACAGGGGCACACTAGATTCATACCCAGGTAAAAAATTCATCACTTTAGGCAATGTCTGACACCCTTATAATTTATGTTCATCCTCTTATGTATGCCTGTGCTCTTGCATTTTCTTCTAAAAGTTATTTTCCTTGTAAACACTTTTCTTGTTTTTGCAAAGTAATTTCCACTTTCAAGCATTGTCATTTACTTTTCAAAAAGAACCTTGCATGTTAAGAAAATGAGTGTTTGATGTTCTAGGATAGCGAACATTTAGTCTAAACTAGATTCAATTTGGAAATGAATACTTCTTGGCAAGTTTGAAGGAGTGTTTTTCAACACTTCCTTAGAGCTTTTAAATTATTTGCAAAACCTTGTTAAAGTAAGTGACATGGAAGCAATCCACTTGTATCTGTATCCTCTCCCCTTGCCTTCATAGATCTTGGGTGAAGAGAAATATCAAGTCCGATTGACAACACTTCTAGCGAGGCTTGTCTAGAGAGAAGTGCTTCCTCTTTAGAGAACAACCTCAAACCGGCAATTCCTCGATCGGTATATAAATAAGGTGTTGAGAAAAATCTCACCTTATCCTCTCAAGCTCAGGTGAGGTGTGTTGATGGTAGCCTGAGGTAGGTGAATATCCCTACAATTTTGACATGGTCAACTAGGCTCTTAAGTGAGTCACGTGCGTACAAACTGATTAGGGGGATGCCATGGATCTTACTAAAATCTATTAATCAGATGCCCACCCAATCTACTCCCAGAGGTATCATAATCTTTGTGCAAGGACTGACCCAAGGGGTTTCCCGGGTCACCTAAAGATTACTCACCATCTGTATTCCTCTTTTGGGATACCAAGTTGTGGGCAAATTTTGTAATACTAGCCTGTCTTATAGGTAGAAATTGCTTGTGTGTGTTCTCAAAGTTATCAGACCTAGTGAAAACATTTGTTCGAACATACAAAAATAGAGGTTACAAAGTTCTTTGCCAAAAGAGATCATCTGCTTGTTCTCCCACAAGATTGTTGTGTCTCTTGTGGGACTGTTTGTCTAACTATCCTAAATATATTTGTTTATGAGCTCATTGTTTGAGCACCTCATATCCCTATTTGATTGGTCGATGCTCTGTTTGTTATATTGATGCTATTAGATGAAATAGGGACATCGATAATAAAATAATACACTTACTATTTTGAATTTGAGCTCATAAAGATTAAGATATCCTACTATTTTAAATTTCTATGTGCTTTGAGCCAATGAAATTTTTATCATCATGATGAAGTAATAATGCATTAAATGTCTTACTGATGTCCCTATTTGATTGGATGATGCCCTGTTTGTTATATTGTTGCTATCAAAATAGAATGGCAGTGGTGATTCAATGCATCTACAGTCTCAACAACATGGTAGCATTGATCCAATAACAGAAAATACATTACAAATGCCAAGCTCACGGTCTCAGTGAAATAAATTATAAAACAATATATGGTGCACAATAGCAGCAAGCATGCAATGACAATAATAATATTGCATGATGCCCGAGCTCAATTTCAAAACAGTAAGTGTATTAATGTATGATCTAATAGCAGCCACCTCATTGATCATTACTTTTCACTCATCCATCATTATAAAAGAGATAACTACCTACAAATAGGGCATCATGCATTGTTTATGAGCTCACTGTTTGAGCACCTCATGTCCCTATTTGATTGGTCGGTGCTCAAATAGTGAGCTCATAAATAATACATGATGCCCTATCTTGCAGCCCGCAAGCCATCAAGACATTTCTTCATGAAATGATCATAAACAAGGAGTACCACATAGTGAATATCAACAACAAAACAAATAAAGAAAGATCAAACACTTCACACAATATATGTTGTTTTATAAGATTTTATTAAGACTAAATATATTATTTTATGATCTCACTATTTGAGCACCTCATGTCCCTATTTGATCGGTTGGTGCTCTGTTTGTTATATTGATGCTATTAGATCAAATAGGGATATCAATAATAAAATAATACACTTACTATTTTAAATTTGAACTCATAAAGATTAAGATATCCTACTGTTTTGAATTTTTATGTGCTTTGAGCCAATGAAATTTTTATCATCATGATGAAGTAATAATGCTATGATGAATTTCTATGTTGTCTTACTGATGTCCTTATTTGATTGGATGGTGTTTTGTTTGTTATATTATTTCTATCAAAACAAAATGGCAGTGGTGATTCAATGCATCTATAGCCTCAACAACATGGTAGTATTGATCCAATAACAGAAAATACATTACAAATGCCAAGCTCGCAGTCTCAATGAAATAAATTATAAAATAATATATGGTACACAACAGTAGCAAGCATGCAATGACAGCAATAACATTGCATGATGCTCGAGCTCAATTTGAAAATAATAAGTGTATTAATGTATGATCTAATAGCAGAAACCTCATTGATCATTACCTTTCACTATTCCATCATTATAGAAGAGATAACTGCCTACAACTAGGGCATCATGTGTTGTTTATGAGCTCGATGATTGAGCACCTCATGTCCCTATTTGATTGGTCAACGCTCAAACAATGAGCTCATAAATAATGCATGATGCTCTAGCTTGCAGCCCACAAGCCATCAAGACATTTCCTCATGAAATGATCATAAATGGGGAGTACCACATAGTGAATATCAACAACAAAATAAATAAAGAGAGATCAAACACTTCACACAATATATATTATTTTATAAGATTTTATTAAGACTAAATATATTTTTTTATGAGCTCATTTTTTGAGCACCTCATGTCCCTATTTGATTGGTCGGTGCTTTGTTTGTTATATTGATGCTATTAGATCAAATAGGGACATCAATAATAAAATAATACACTTACTATTTTGAATTTGAGCTTATAAAGATTAAGATATCCTACTATTTTGAATTTCTATGTGCTTTGAGCCAATGAAATTTTTATCATCATGATGAAGTAATAATGCATTAAATGTCTTACTGATGTTCCTATTTGATTGGATGGTGCTCTATTTGTTATATTGCTACTATCAAAATAGAATGGCAGTGGTGATTCAATGCATCTATAGCCTCAACAACATGGTAGCATTGATCCACTAATAGAAAATACATTACAAATTTCAAGCTCACGGTCTCAATGAAATAAATTATAAAAAAATATATGGTGCACAACAGCAGCAAGCATGAAATGACAACAATAACATTGCATGATGCTCGAGCTCAATTTCAAAACAGTAAGTGTATTAATGTATGATCTAATAGCAGCAACCTCACTAATCATTACCTTTCACTCCTCCATCATTACAGAAGAGATAACTACCTACAACTAGGGCATCATGCATTGTTTATGAGCTCACTATTTGAGCACCTCATGTTCCTATTTGATTGGTCGGTGCTTAAATAGTGAGTTCATAAATAATGCATGATGCCCTAACTTGCAGCCCACAAGCCATCAAGATATTTCCTCATGAAATGATCATAAACAGGGAGTACCACATAGTGAATATCAACAACAAAACAAATAAAGAGAGATCAAACACTTCACACAATATATGTTGTTTTATAAGATTTTATTAAGACTAAATATATTATTTTATGAGCTCACTGTTTGAGCACCTCATGTCTCTATTTGATTGGTCGGTGCTCTATTTGTTATATTGATGCTATTAGATCAAATAGGGATATCAATAATAAAATAATACACTTACTATTTTGAATTTGAGCTCATAAAGATTAAGATATCCAATTTGTTTTGCAGATATACACATTAAGGATCATGTCAGATAATACAAGGGAATTAGATCAAAATAGGGAGACAATCGCTAGATTGTTGTCTAACTTTCAAAAAGAAGGCGATGAAAAATAATATTGTCCATGCAAGAGTTGTAACGACTTAAAGACAAGAAGAATCAAAATCAAAACAACAAAGAGACATTATAGGGAGAATGGTCACATTGAAGAGGGGTTTGATTATAATCTAGTGGTAAGTTGTTTGTTATATTGTTTTCACAATTAATATACATATGAACCATGGAAGGAGGTTCGATTATCACATCGAAGGGGGGTTTGATTATTATCATTTTTATATAGGTTGATCTCCCCAGTGTGAATATAGAGGAACATGGAGGTTTGAGTATTGAAGTTGAAGATCATGATCCCGTGGAAGATGACGATCATGCGCTAGAAAATACATTTGAAGATGATGGTATGAATGCATTGATCATTGACACATTTGGTACTGGTGTTGTTGCTGATGATGATGATGCTGATGATGATTATGATGAGGATGACATTTATGACGTCCATGATATACCTCTACTTGAGAAGGTGAACATGGCCCTTTACGAAGGCTCTCAATCTACTCTTCTCTCTAATGTATTGTTGTTGGTGAATTTGAAGGTTATGAATGGTTTATCCAACATAGCAATGTCACGTATGCTAAGGTTTGTCATATATGTCAGTATAGTCTATAAAAGGTGAAACATGTACCATTAAGATTGTTTATAGTAATGACTTATATTATTTGTTGCAGATTGATAGGTGACTTTCTGTTATCACCATCAAACATTCTCCCTCACTCGTACCAAAAATTATGTGCCACTATGAAACATATTGGAATGGAGTATCAGATAATAGATGTTTTTCCCAAAGATCATATTATTTATTATAAAAAATATAAAAATGCAACAAAATGCCCTGAATGTATACAAGCAAATATTGAGATGATCAAATGAAAAAAAAGGTGCCTCACAAGATTCTTCGTCACATCCCCATTATTCCATGTCTAAAATGATTATTCAGGTGCAATAGCTTGGCACAATTTATAGATTACCATGCATGCAGTAGGAGTCGAGATGACATTATTCGAATACATGTGGATGGTTCATCATTTATGGACATAGAGGAAAAGTGGCCACACTTTAAAGAGTAACCTCAAAATCTTAGGCTTTCTCTGGTAGCAGAAGGTGTCAATCCTCGTGGAGAGATGAGATTCATTTGCTCGGTGTGACCTATTTTTGTTATAAATAATAACCTTCCTCCATGGATGTCAATAAAGAGGGAGCACATTATGTTGGCAATGATTGTTTTAGGTATCTTATTATTTTATAGTTATCTATATGTAATTATAAGTCTTGGAGTGAAATGGCCACAATAATTATCTGATGTTGTTGTTAATTCAACTAAGTACCAAGTGAAAGATATGAATGTATATATTGCACTTTTTATCGACAAGTTGTTGGTGTTATGGAATAGTTTCACTATATATGACATCTCCTGACCAATTGGACAAAGACAATTTCAATTCCATGCAATGCTTGTGTGGACAATTCATTATGCTCCAGGGTTGACACATTTATGTGGTATGTTATGGTGAATTCTAGTTGTACGTGATAATTCAAATTCTAAAAATATACATATTTAATCCAATTGTATCATTATCTTGTAGGTCTTTAAACAAAAGAAAAATTTGCATGTCCAATGTGTGGTCCAAAGATGAAATCTTGTCATTCCAAAAGTTTAAGAAAGTAGGTGTTTGATGAGTATAGGCAGTTCCTCCCTAGAAATCATAAGTATCAAAGTGCGGAAAGACATCTTTTCAATGGGAAAGAAGAGACTACATCAAAGCCCCGAAGAATGACACCTCACCTATGACAGTTAAAATATAATAGAATTCAAGGTACTATCATTCCAGTATGTAATGGTCGATGTTTGAAAATTATATATTTTGATTGTATTTTGTTGGCTAATTATGTAGTTGATGATCTTGAAGGTCATGAAGGCATCACTGACCAACTTCCAAAGGGACTAAAATGTTATCCCAGAGAATTTAGTAGGCTACCCTACTATGAGCATCTACAAATTGTGCATTTGTTTGATACTATGCATATTGGAAAGAATGTAACAGAGACACTATGAAAAATATTAGACGGAAGGCATGAGAAAGAAAAACTTGGCAAAATTTGTAGTACATTTATGATTCCAATCATACAATGAAAAATATCATCAAATCAAATAGAAATGGAGACCGGATTAATGCAAGTGTTCTTCTTGGGTTATTAATAGAGAAACAAAGTAATGTCATAAAAGAAGTGATCTGAAAAATTTGATTTCCTGTAGGATTTGCTGCAGATATAAGCAATCTCATATCAAAGAAAAATGATTTTGGGTCAGGGATGAAAACGTATGATTGGCATATCTTCATCAAGGTAAGTCATAGTCTTTTGTCTTTAATATATATTTGTGTGATTACATTCAATTTTCATTGTATGAAATGATCACTTGACAATTGTTGCAGTATTTGCTACCCATATCTCCCCTAGAGAACTTCGATAATAATATCAAATAAGTGATATATGAGCTTGGAAAATACATGAGGTAAGTAGTGATATTTGTTCAATATATCAAACAATAATATCAAATAAGTAATATATTTTGAAGTCTTGTATTTATATATTTATGTCTTGAATCCCTTGTAGGTGGTTGTCATCTAAAGAAATTCATAAAGAAGATATAAAATATTGGAAGAAAAGAATTTGTCGATTAATGTGTGAAATGAAAAAATGTTTACCTCTAGCTTTTTTCAATGCACAAGAACACTACCTCATACACCAAGTTGAGGAGATTGAATTGTGTGGACCTGTACACGCTAGGTCAATGTGGATGGTTGAGAGACACTTGAAATTTTTGAAGGGTTTGCTACGACAAAGAGCACATCTTAAGGGTTCTATGGTTGAGGGATATATGGTATACCAGATGATGGTGTACGTTACTAAATATCTTTCTAATCTTGCGGCAAAGACCCATATAGATTGCATTTGGGATCTCGACTCAATTAAAAAATTTGAAGGGGAGTACTTGGTGGGCAACGATAGATTTAGGAAACTAAAAGGTAATAAATTATGAGATGTTATTATAGTTAATTAATTCTTAATCATCAAAATAAATCTGTTGTAAGTCATCTATTTACTTTTGTACAGCTGCTAAAGAGTGGGATGCAATACATTTGTTTATTGCAAAAAATCAACACTAGATGACAGTATGGATTGAATGATGTTAGCATGATAGTCATAGATTAACATGAGAATCCGTGTCTTCATTGGTTATACAAGCTCATTGTAATGGAGATCTCAATGTTACACAAAAGGAAATAGATTTAGCATATGGTTTAAGAGATCACCGAGTACTTATAAATTTGTTAATTAATCAACCATTTATTTTTCAACTCGTTATGTAATAATTTATACATGTTTGACATTATTGCAAGTGAAACACCACAAGGCTATGTTTTGCAATGGTTATAAATTTCACATCAAAAAGTTAGATGACACGAAGAGAACTTGTGATTCTGGGATAAGTGCAGTGTTCCAGGTGACTAATATTTCATCTAGAAACGACTTACATCCTCAAGAGTCACAAAATTGATACTATGGTATTTTGGTTGATATACTTGACTGTGACTTTAATTCCTTCCAATTAGTTCTCTTCATTGTGAAATGGTACAGACTACGAATCAATGAAAATGATCCTGATAGAACTGTTATTGAACATGACAATAGATTTCCAATGATTAATACAAGGTTGTTTGAGCTAGTTGGAGAAGAGCCCTATGTTCTTCCAAGCTAATGTGAGCAGGTATTTTACTCAAAGGTTCCACATAAACTGGGTTGGTCATTTTTTGTTAGACATGATCCAAGAGGAAGGCCGATAAAGTATAATGCAATGGAAGAAGATACTAAGGAAGATGAAGAAGTGGAAGATGATGTAGATGATGATCATGATCGAGAGCTAGTCAAAGAAGAATATGAAGAATAAGATGATGATGATGTTGCTACTGATGATGATGATGATGCTACTGATGAGGATGATGATGATGATGATGATGACGATGATGATGATGCTGATGGTGATGACAACGATGACAGCGATGATAGTGGTGGTGATGATGTTATCGACGACGATGATCTTCATGATGAGATGGATGAAGAAGAATATCAATGACATGAATGAAATGTACAATTATATCAGATGTTTGGCATGTTCTAACGAAGAATATCAATGACATGAATGAAATGTACAATTATGCAAGATGTTTGGCATGTTCTAACGATTGTTTTATATGTGCTACTCTTATTCACCTTTTTTATATGTCCTACTTATATATCTTTGATCTTTTGTTAAGAGAAATTTCATTCTAAAAGAATGTATTTAATTTATATATGCTTAAACAACCTCACTAGTTAAGATTGTTCTCATTTGTAGTGGGCATGACAAGAATCAAATCACTTGAAAGACACCACTATTTAGACATGCACAAATTAGTGACGTGATTAAGAAAATTACCTTTCTTTATAATTTTCTGGGGTATTTTTTTATATCAATGCATTTAATCTAAATACTATCTTATGAGAGTTACTTCTGCTAATTTTTTATTTCCTTGCACATCAATGATGTTAAATCACATGAGATTCTCTTTGTTCCCTGCAATGGAGTGAGCTAATTCTGAATTGCTTAGTAATTGCTTTTTATTGCATGGTTGTCTTTGGTTTGTCATTTTGTTTTGAGTGTCTAGCGATTTAAACCAAAGACTTTGACTTAGCCAAAAAATGTGTAAGTCTACATTAGTATGTTTCTTTTTATTGTAATTATAATTAGTATGAATGAGCAAAATAATGACAATGTAATATTTGTGATAATGCAATATTTGTCAAAATAGCGTCAATGACTTCGGTCAATGTGCCTATGTGTCAATGTGGTGTTGGCCCATGCATGTTGAAGACGTCACGCACAACAAGTAATCTTGGGCATCAATTTTGGGTTTTCCCAAATAAGAAAAAGGTCTGGATACATAATTATATTTTATGTTTAAATATAATGTGACAACTAATCATTTTATGAAGAACTGATGTACATTTGGTATTGCAGGGAAATAGTGGATGTCAATACTTTCGGTGGGTTGATCAAACCACATTTACATCTACCCCATCTACATCTATACCTGATGTAGGAAATGAGTGCAACTTGTACAAGGCTCGAGAGACAGCTAGTGCCGCCAAGATTGCTTTAATGGCAAAAGCAAAAATCATATTTCTGTGATGCCTTCTTTGTGTAGTTTGTGCACTACTTTGTTGGGACCATATGTGTAAATGTGGTTAACAGAGGGCTAATGTAAATACTGAATTTCTTTTTAGAATTTCTAGTAGATACACATTAAAAAAATGCACATAAACACGACAAATGAGAAACGTAAATGTAGATATCACGACAGCTGAGAAACATAAATGTAGGCATCATGGTCACAATTTTTTGGAGACACAACATAATTGAATGGTATACCCAGATGATGCAACACAACTATATATCACTCCTCTAGTTCTAAGTTTACACTTTGGTAAACAAAACTCGTAGATAAAGAACAAATTTAGAGAGCGGAGGAGGGCCGTAATGACCAAAATAATACAGGGTCCCTATATTATTTCAGTCATTATCACTCTCCTCCTGCGCTCTCTAAATTTATTTTTTATCATATGGGTTTTGTTTATAACAGTGTCGACTTGGAATTGGAGAAGTAGTGGTTGCATTGCATCGTTTGGGTATACCACTCAATTATGTTGTGTTTCCAAAAAATTGTGACCATGACGCCTACATTTATGTTTCTCAGCTGTTGTGTCCCAGGACCCCTTATGACCCTTTACAAGCCTTTATGATCGCTAAGAATACATCTTAGAGGTCTTAAAATGTCATAAAGGGTCATAGGAGGCTCCTAGGAGGGGTCAGATGAGCTTCCACCTTCACGTGGTTAGCCCTATTAAGTAGATAATGTTAAACTATTCTTGAAACAAAGAGAAGCTCAATAATTTAAGATCTCAATCCACGTACGACAAATATATATCGATCCATCTCAATGGCTACCAAATCAATAGATCTCTGCCAAGAACCCAGTCGTAAAGAAACACCACAGTCTGCACTGCAAACCCACTGTGAAGAGGCATCCAATGTCTCATAAGTTGCATCAAACGACCCACTTTCTATAATCTAAGTCTCTTAGCTCGGTTCACCAAGAAGAAGACTTCTCCCAAGTCATCACGAACACCATACTGATCGCCTCACTAGCTTCTTGTGTTGGAGAAGTCACTGACAGAATTCTCGATTCGGTAGGATCCATTCCAAATCACGAGCAGGAACCAGATCTACAAGAACACCGTTCTGAATCGATACCAACTCGATCGACAAATATATATATATATATATATATATATATATATATATATATATATATATATATATATATATATATATATATATATATATATATATATATATATATATATATATATATATATATATTATTTTTATTTTTATTTTTAAAAAAAATTGATTTTTGTCGCAACTACGACATCTAGCTGTCGCATGTACAACGTCGATGTCGCTAAAAAACTATACACGATGGATATCTGTCATAAACTTCCAACGGGTATCTGTCGCATGTACAGCATCGTTATCACTTAAAACTACAAACGATGGATATTTATCATAAAATTTTGACATCTATCTGTTGCATTAACAGCATCTCCGTCGGCAAACAAACTACAAATGATGGCAACCCGTCGAAAGGCATTGCAAACAATACAAACGACGGCAACCCATTGAAAGATTCTGACGGGTCACCATCATTTGTATTGTTTGCAACGAATAGGCGTTGCAATTGAGATGGTCATAAATAGGTCCAATGCCAAATTGGCCTTCTTGGTATCCCCTTTTTGCAATGTCCATTGTTGTCATAATTACGACGCAAATCAGAACCATCATTTTTTCGACTACAAAACTATGACGACAGGTGGTGTCACTTTATCGACGGTAAATAGTCATAATTATGATGGTAGGCCATCGGAAATAGGGCCCAAATGTACTAGTGTTATGAAGGTTCAGGTGTAGACCACAACAAATGAAAAGAAGATGCCAAAGTAAATGGCATAAAAAGAAGGATCAGTCAAGAGGAATTTGACAGGGAGGTTATTGAGCTCAAGGAAAGGCTCGGTGCAATGATGCAACTACTACAAGGGAGACTAGATGAAGATTGAAGATGTGGATGGAAGATGAAAAAGTGGGTCAAATGGCCTAATGTGCAATTATTTGCATAGAAACTATTACATGAGTATAAGGTATGTAAGAATAATGACAAGAAACTTAGAATAGCTGAGTTTAGGTAGAAGACAATGGCAGAAGAAATTCACTATTGTGAACTACAAAAATGATCATTCCTTGGAGAGCATAGTGACGATGTTGAAAGGAGGCTTGTTGAGAATCCTATAGATTTTTTGAAGAATGAACACTAATAGGGAAAAGAAACACCATGCCTCAAATTACCAAGGGAATTGTAAATGCCTTACTCACAGAATTGGTTTGCAAATGCATAGGATTCAAGTGTTTGATATCTTGGTAGAAGCACGTGTCCTAAATGGCACTGCAGTTGTCCCAAATGGGGTACAGGCTAAAGTGTTGGACGCACCAGCAACAAACTCATCACTGATACAATGAAGAAAATGTGTATGGTGCCACACAACAGGTCTAGTTCAATCTTTGGCAATACACTCTTTTATTCTCCTCTGCTAATCTTTTATGTGAGTATAGATTCAGATGATTCAAGTGATTTTACATTCATTAGTATTGGCTATATAAAGTCATAATTCGTACAAATAACTATCTACGGGAATGTAACTTTCTATTATTTTAACATGTCTGATTTGTTATTTATTAATCTAAATCTAAACTAATGTAAAACTCTAACAGTGCTTTTATAGAGCCCATTTACCTCATCAATTAATAGGCAGAAGATATTATCTACAACAAGTCAAATTATGATATTACAATCACAATTCAATTGTATAGTTTTCTAGTCAAACTCCTTGACCCATGTTTCATAAGTAGCGATTCACAAAGACCCATATCTCTCATGAGAATGAATGAGTACTTCTGAACCATTACTAGCAAAAGATGGGTTCATATTGATTATCACAAAAAACAAGCAATGAGTTTGAATGAAAAACTACATAGTTGAATCTTCATGGAAGTATTGATCATAATATTATTTTTATTAAATTTTATTATATAAATCATAGTTCAAAATATTGTTATCAGCAACTTATCACCGAGGGCAAAAAAATATCGGTAAAATATTGGAGATAAATTTGTAACTTATTGGAAAAATATCGGCAATTTTTTCCCTCTCTAAACACCAATTTGCAAACACAAAAATGTGAAATACCTCTTTTTGGGCCAAGAGTCCCTATAAGCAAACTAAGGTCAATATGTTTTCTAAATATCGTCAATATTTCGGCAATAGCTTCATGTGTTCTCTGCGATAAGTTTGGAACTTTGTGGAGATAAGTAATCTGTGATAAAATAACATATTTTTGCATGGCGCTAAACTTATCACAATAAGTTTACTTATCAACAATATATAGGCACTATTTTAATCTAAGATATAAATAATAAAAAATTCTCAATACACTCATCATCACATTATGTTTCACTCTTATTTCATTTTAAAAATAATAGAATATAGTGATAAAAAGAAAACAAAAATTATTGTTCATTTAGTTAAATACAATTGATAAAAGCAAGTATCTTTTTTTATCATATCATCTACTGAAGTTCAAAACCCACAGATATATGATATAAGAGATGAGGTATCACAAATTATTTTGACATTATGAATGCCCTACAATCTTTAACTCTCATATGCATAAATATATATATATATAGATTCATTCTCTCCAAAAACACTAAACAATGTGACCATGTACTTAGTTAAACAATTTAAATTATTTCTATATTATTATACTTATTGTATACCAGACAGCTTGAAATAAGCTTTATATGCTTAAGTAACTCTGATATTTTAGTAAAATTGCCCTGGAGATATACTCAATGATTTTTTAGATTCTTTGCTTGATTCTCTCAATTCGATCATTTTATTTGCTTGGCTGCCTATTGTATTACTGCAATTATATTTGTGAGAGTCTATTTCAAAATGGAAATGTGTTCTATTGCAGATGGATAAGTGATTTTCTAGAGATTTCGCATTTTCTAATAGTATGGACATATCTTTCTTGTTTAGCTCGTCCATTTGTATAGCGAAGTAGGTTTCTTCTCCTGCCATGGGGGGTTTTATTATGGTTTGAATAATCAATAAGCTTGATATTTTCTGCTATAGTGGGAAACTATTAACGTGCTACTTAATCTACGTGTCCTTGGCAGTATGAAAACATGGAACTAAAGGCAACAAGGTTGGTCATTT